>JAEMOT010002858.1:255672-361273 GCA_019297695.1 Apostasia ramifera | reverse complement strand
GGGGCAGAGGCGGGCGGCGTGCGGAGGCTGAGGCGGTCGTTCGCCTTACAGGTGCACCGTGCGCTCAGACCGAGCCGACAAAGGGGAGAAAAAAATGAATCTTAGGGCTGAAAATTACATCAAGGGACCTGGATTTTGGTTGAGCTGAAGAAAGAAAATATTTTTTTTTAAAAGTGAATAACTAGGCTACTTTGAGGATTCTCACCAAAAGCTAACCCTACAATTTCCTTCACCGGAATATCGACCCCTTAACCCGGATCTAGGCTCTGAGAAAACTCAAACATAATTTCATTCATCAAAAAACTCTATCTTTTACAATACAAGGCGACCTCTTTATATAGAGAGATACTATGTAAAAATTTGAAAATATAATATTAAATATAAAAAATAAAATACCAAATAAATAAAAATAAATATGGAACTAATTCTATTATAATAAAATAAAATCAGCTCCAAATGTGGTGAGTATTCAAATCTTTCAGATATGCTCTGAATCAAATCAAATCAAATTTAAATAAAGCTAATATGGAAATCTCTAATAGCTCTAATTAATTTGAATCTGAATTTTGATTCAGCACATGACGTCATCCTAGCCATCCGATTCGATGCTGATCTGTGTCCCCACCAGAGAGTTTTGAAGCTTTGTTGTAACTTGAAATGTAATTGCATTTATACCACAAATTTACCTTAAGGAAAGTGTTAATCTCGCCTCAAAGCTTTCCACTTTTCTTAATATTGTTACACCACTGGCAGTTGCCTCCTTGGTAACTATTGATGTGAGATGTAGGGGATCCCAAGAAACACAGAGAGAGAGAGTCCTGAGAGACGGCGACACGTAGAGAGTTGAGCCTGTCGGTTAGAGTTTAGGCGAGAGAGATCATCTAGAGCAACACACAGAAGTTTAAGGTGGTTCAGAGAGAAAATTTTCTACGTCCACCAAGCGATCAGTGAGAGCTGATTTCCTTAGAGAAAGAAAGAGGGTAGTTCAAAAGACCAGTACAATGAGCTAATCAGAAGAAAGAAAGAGAGAAGGAAGGAGCTCTTCAATTGAGGCTCTAATACAGTGAAAGACAGGAGGACACTGGAAAATGCTTGCGCTTTGGTTATCCTGGTTTTTGTGGTTGTTCTCCCGCCCTCCTTGTTTCTGTCCGCTTAGTGGCTTTAAATATTACTGAAAAGAGTACTTTATTCTGAATTTTCTGGAAAGAAAGGAGTTGGGCCCATCCTAATGGTCCCTCAGTTGTCGGCCATTGGGGGAGCTAGAAGTACTAGGTGGAGAGCTTTTTCCTCTTTGGTAATAGTGATTCCACTAGGGGTTCGTACCAGCTAGAGCACGCGAGTCTTTGATTTGCACGTCTGGAAAAAAAATTTTATACTGGAAACGGTGCGGTCAGAGCACGCCGACAGCGATAGGTGCAGCTGAGGAACATCGTCATCGATGTTTCTAGGGGAGATCCTGGATCATCGTGGACGATGGTTGATCAAACCCGCGTGGCCGAGATTTGACCGAGGTTTGAGACCTGTGAGAATACATAAATAAATAACAACTTAGTGCCACCTAGGAGTCACATTGTAACATCCCGTGATCTCATTATAGAGGTATTGTCTGCTTTGGCTTTAGAAAAACTGCGTGCTTGAGTACTTTCTAGGAGGTCACCCATCCCAGTACAAACTCCAGCCCAAGCACGCTTAACTATGGAGTTTTCCATCACTAGCCTCACGGTTTTGCCCCCAAAAGCGCCTCTATTATTTGAGATCACGTTACCTACTTATACAACTCAGGATCTCCCTCCCTTTCTGATATGGGTCAATTCATTCCTGCTCCCCTCTCATTCGGCCTAGAAGCCTTCCAGGAGCCGCACTTTGCCTCAGTGATTCCTTTCTCTTAGGACATCACCCGGCGTCACTCCCCGCCCTCTTCGGCCACGGGCGTCACAGGCCCACCAGCTTCCGCCTGGTTCGTCCTCGAACCACATCGTACTGTGGGAGGTCAGCTCTGATATCATATTGTAACATCCCGTGATCTCATTGTAGAGGTATTGTCCGCTTTGGCTTTAGGAAAACTGCGTGCTTGAGTACTTCTCCGGAGGTCACCCATCCCAGTACTACTCCAGCCCAAGCACACTTAACTATAGAGTTTTTCATCACTAGCCTCACAGTTTTGCCCCAAAAAGCGGTTCTATCATTTGAGATCACGTTATCTACTTTTACAACCCAAGATCTCTCTCCCTTTCTAATATGGGTCCATTCATTCCTGCGCCCCTCTCATTCGGCCTAGAAGCCTGCCAGGAGCTGCACTTTGCCTCAGTGATTCCTTTCTCTTAGGACATCACCCAGCATCACTCCCCGCCCTCGTCGTCTACGGGCGTCACACACGTGTATAGCTGGGATGCAGTGTCGGAGCCATGCGTTAACAGTAATAAGTCGCCGGATAGCCCCCTCTCGCCGCAGCTGCTGTTCCCGCTGTGGTCTCGCAGCCGTGGTCTCGTAGCAGCTTGGGCGCGACGGTTCTTCGCCATCGCCGACGCATTCTCGCGCCATCGCGTTGCGAGAACTCTTCACCGCTGAGCCCACGTCTTCACTTGGGAACCAATATCAGACAGCCATGCATGTGTCACTAATTTCTAGAAAGAGATTTCGCGTGGCTGACAGCAGCGTCAAAAAAATGGGCGAGATCCTCTCGCTGTTCGACAAGCGTTCTCTGTCTGCTACAGGGGCCCCCAACAACTACAGCTGTAACTCTCCTCCCCTCGCCGATCCAACTGGGCCGTGCTCCTCTGCTAGCGGGCCCCACCGACTATAGCCTTCCAGATCCGGGGGCCTGCCAGGTTCTGCACCCCAATCACACTTGCGGGCTTCAAGGGCTTCCACCTCTCAAACACAGTTTCCAGCTGGGCTGGATGTGCGCTAAAACTATAATTCTTCATTGGGCTTTTGGCCTAGTCAAAAACTCAATTCAAGCTGGGCTTTTCTCTACATGGGCTGCCTGTTGGGCTTCTCCTTGAGCCTTAAACCTAAGTCCATTTTGGGCCCTCTCCTTTATGACATGGGCCATTCTAGTCAGACCATCTTACAGATACTTAGGTTTAAGGCTTGGCCCAATTGAAAACCCTTTCTCCTCACCGATGGGCTTTATTCGGGCTGGATTCATTTTGTACACAGGGATCCTTTAAAACCCCAAATCTTGATTGGGCTTCATCTTACATGTGCTTTTGGGCTAGGTTTGATGGGCCCCACTTCTATGCAATCATTGAATGAGCCTTCAAAGGCCTTATCATGATCTCACTTCAGTGAGCCACACCCACTCTCTCCCATCCCCTATGGGGTGGGCTTTAGCTATTGGACTTTGCCCCCATAAGTTAATCATTTGGGCCTTTTAGGTCATCCTCTTTAATTGGCCTTTCTAGGCCCTCTGGTTTGGGTTCCCTAGTGGGCCCGCTTTTATTGTTTGCTAGGCTTTGGGGCATGGTTGTATACCATGGGCTGGGCTATACTAAAAACTCTCATCTTGGGCCTTATAAGGCCTTAACATATATTGGGCCTAGCAGTTTGAGCTTGGCCTTATAAATTACTTGGGCTGAAAATACTTATCCTTATTAGACCTGGTTGGTATTGGGCCATTGACCCATCTTTGCTTTTTAGCCTTTTTTGTACTTCTCTTTGCACTGGGCCTTGGGCGTTTATTGGGTTTAAGTTATGCTTAATGTATTGGTTTGATATTTCCTTCCATGTATTGGCATTGGGCCTTCAATGCTTCAAATTAGCATATGATGTATTGGGCTTTCATTTTTGGTGGGCTTTTGCTTACCAATTTGGATTCCCCTAGGTTTTTCTTGTATTGGGCCTTGGGCCGTTAGCTTTTTCATGTATGCCTTGCTACCAAAAATGTTTGGCTTTGTGGCAGGATAGGGGCCCGATGAATAATATCTCCCCCGTTGTTATAAAAAAAGAAAAAAAACCTTAAACCTCAAATCCTAAATCCTAAATCATAAAAACCCTAAACCCTAAACTGCACGGTCATCACTCGGCAAGCTCACATGATCCACTGCATTCAAGCTTCAATGATCCAGAAAAATCAGAAGCCCATGCTGGAAGCCTAGCTGGGAGCTCAAGACAGCATTCTGCAAACCTAAATTGCACAAAGGAAAGTACAATTTCCCTCAAGCCAGAATTTGAAGTCTCTATCTCATCTGAAATAAAGAATGGCATGCATACATTTTTCTTTTCGAAGGATGAGGCCAAAATTATGTCCCAACCTTTTGCTCTTATAATTGTTGGAATTTTCCCCAAGGGTAGGTCAAGCATGAAAATTATCAGAATCTTTTTTAACTCTCTAAACCTAGAGCATAGGTCTATATGAACAAAAGCACATCCTCGTCCACTTCAATGATGAGAGAAATCTCTTTAGTGTTAGACTAAGAGGTACCTTTTTTGTTAATAAGAATTCACTCCGGATCTCAAAATGGAAAGCTGGATTCCGTCCGGGGCAAGAATCTTTTTTTTTTCTATTCTGGCTAGCGTTCCCTGGTCTTCCCAAAGAGTTTTGGGGTAGCCTTTTCTCCCTTACTTCCGTCTATGGCAAACCCATCAGAGTTAATAACACTACCTCTAGTTTTTCTAGACCATTGATGGCTAGAATTCTTATGGATTTTGATGCTAAGGAAAATCGTTCTAAAGAAATCCACACCAGAATGGTTTCTTCAGAAAGTTCATGTTGAAAGCAAACCACAATGTTGTTGCCACTGTTTCAAATTGGCCACTCAACTACAGAATGTTTTTTTTAAAATCCCAATTTAAAAATAAGACCATCTTCTCCTCAGCTTCCCAGGAATTTGATGGCCCAAGATCTAGAATCTTCCCCCTCTATCGAGCCTAAGGAGGCCCAAGATGCTCCATCCCCTAGAGATGCTAACCCCACCCCTTTTCCCCCTTCTTTGAATGGGCCTCTAAAAACATGCCATAATGGTAATCCCCATACTCCTAATGCTTGTGGGCCATCTTTGGAGGCCCATTCCTCTTCAAATCCTTCAGCTCCTAACTCCCACATTGATGGACCTCCTAAAGCGATGTTAGGCCTTATTTTGAGCACCACTTAAACTCTTCACCACCTCAAAATACAAATTCCATCCCTTTTCATCCCCTTTTGGACCAGGTCGTAGCCCATCATGAAGCTAATCCAAATACCCCCTCACCACCTTCCCCCAAAAAATTTATTCAGCCTATCTATGATAACCTCTTAAGCCCACCGCTAGACAGTCCTTATAAAGCCCATTTAGACCCGAAAACTCTCCTCACCCATGTAATTCTTGAAGCTCTTCATCCCCTTTTGGGCCATCATGAAGCCCATGCAAATCCCCCACCTACCTCTATTGGAACATTTTTCGAGCCCAACGCAAATTTCGGGGATCTTGGGCCTTCAGAAGCCCAATCTCCATCTTCCACCCCTCAAAACTTTTCCACTCAAAGCCCACCTTCCCCTAAAAACAAACCATTGGCCCTTCCCTTGCAATCCTCCAAGACCAAGCCTACCCTCTCCTAATAGGCCTTCCAAAGCCTATCAGGTTGTAATTGCTTCAGTCCCCCCAAGCCCCACCTTCACAAAAAACTCAAAGCTCACCTTCCCCTAAAAACTCATTGGGCTTTCTCAGGACACCCCTCATGGTTTCCCCAAGGATGACCATCACCCTTCGGTCAAGGCTCAAAATAAAAGAGCTAAGTGGAAGGAAAAAGTCAAAGTTCAACTTCTTGATTGAAGTCCATCTCTTGAATCCTCGAATCAATATGACCCTCCTCCAACTCAAGATATAATTCCCAAAGCCCTGGCTATTCTTGTCCTAAAGAAGCCAGAACATTTTGAAGTGCTTTATCAGTCTATTCTTGGCCAACCCGTTTTGATAAAAATATTTTCAATGGTCGTCATTGTGGTAAATGGGTTTTCCAACATTTGGGTTGCAAATCTCCTAAATGTTATTGTTTTGGGGAGAATAGTAATTTTCATATGGAGATAGAAGATGAGACCCTTAGAAGTCAAGGCCAGATTACTCCAATGGACTTAATTCTTATTACCACTTCGCTCTTGGTGACTCTTGGTGTGATGGGCCCGATCAGTGCAATGGGATATGTCTATTTATCTATCTCTTGACTCGAAATGGGAGAGCGGGTACAAATGGTATTCAAATAAAAATTCTATATCCTTTCTGTCTAAAGCCTTGGCAAAATAAAGAATATGTATCCCGATCCATCTCAATGGATTTCATTTAGAGGCTCATCACTTGCTAGGCATTGGAAGCTTTGCCCACTTCCAGGTAGTTGTGTTGCTCCGTTTTCGTGGTTGGGCGCCGCTTTGGGTGGTTCAGCTCCTGCAGCCTCTCCCGTGGCCTTTGTGGGTGATAGGCTCTGGCCGACTTTCCGGTGGAGGAGATGGGGAGGCGCTGTGGTGGCAAGCTAGGCGTCAGCGACCCCTGCTGCATGGAACTTTGCCCACTCCACGGTAGTAGGTTGGACCTGTTGTCGCTAACCATGTCCGCCATGGAACCTACTGTTTTCTCCGAGGCTCCAGGTGGTGGAGGAGTTGTAGGTTGACAACTGGGGTGGCGGCCGTAGAAAACTTTGCCAACTTTTTGGCGGCAGATCGCTCCGCCGTCGCTGGCTTGCTCCGCCTTGGAAGGTCCTGTTCCGGATACCAGCATAGTCTCTGTCGCCCGGGCTCGCCGAATCCCCTTCTCTGACCATGCTGTGGCTTCGCCGTTTCCGCCGTGTTACAGCCGGACCCTATCCACGTTGACTTTGCGTTGACTTTGCGTTGACTTCACATTGACTTCGCGTTGATTCCGCGTCCACTCGACGTCCAAGCTGCGGCCAAGCCTCTCTAGAATCTCGCGCTCAGTGCGTGGCCGACAGCTGCCCATGGAGCGCACTCTTCCAGGCAGAATTTTCGCGTTGACTGATAGACCGGTCGCGTCAGTCGGCGGGCACTGCGCTCTATTCATCATGTGGACTGCACTTAGGCAGCCTTTCCCGCTCACTGCGCATCCCGGTTTGGGCTGCTCTTGCTGTGGTTGATGGGTTTTTGGGCCGTTAAGGGGCCTTAGCCAGCTAGCTCTGAAATGCTTTCCTGGCCTTTGGGCCGACCAACCAGTGGGCCTCCCTACAGGCCATAATGACTTGGACTTGCCCTTTTCTGGGCTCAACTGATTATCATCAATTCCTTGGGCTTCGACCCAATCCAAACTCTTTTTGGGATCTCTGCTTTTGGCCCTTCTTAACTGCCTTTAATTTCCTGCTGGGCCTTAGCCCATTCGCGCAGCCCAGATTGGGCCGATCTTGCTAGGGCTGTTGGGCTTCTGGGCCCGTTTGTGGGCCTGGTTTACTAACAGCCCACGAACCAAATTCTGGCCTTTGGGCCGACCACAACGTGGGCCTTAAAATGGGGGCTTCCACATTGCTATCTGATTGGGATGCTTTCAGCCCTCAATAGCTGCCTTTTATCTCCTGCTGGGCTCTAGCCCATTCAAGCTTGGGGCTCTTTCTTGGGCCTCCAGTCTCCTATCTCTTGCTAGACTTTAGCCCATTCAAAGCTTTGGGCCCCCTCCTGGGCCTCCAATTACCCTTTCATATGCACTTGGGCCTTGGGCCCAGTCTCCCTTGGACCTGTTTGTGGGCCTGGTATCCCCAGCAGCCCAAGTTTATTTAGATTTGCTCTCTTATGGGCTCAGCTGACCCTCATCAATTTCTTGGGCTTTGGTCCTCCCAAATCTGGGGCCCATTCCCTCTTTTAGTTTAGGCCTCTCCTCTCAAACCTCATGCTGGGCTTTAACCCACTCAAAGCTTGGGGCTCTCTTTTGGGCCTCCAATTTCTCTTCTAGCTGCTGTTGGGCCGTTGGCCCAGTTTATGGATTGGCCTTTGGGCCTTAGAAGACCTTTGCTTGCGTTGGGCCTTAGGCCTCTAGGTTTACCTATGCAATATTTCTATGTTTTGGGCCTTTGACCTCACTTCTTATCATGTATTGGGCCATGGGCTCTAATCTTTATCATGTAATGACATCTGCCTTCAATGTTTGCCTATTTGGCGAGTTGGGAGCCCGATGAGTAATATCTTCTACTTTTATATTAAAAAAAGAAAAAAAAAACTCTAAATCCTAAACCCTAAAACCCTAACCCTAAACCTAAACACTAAATCATAAACCTTAAACCCTAAATCCCAAACTCTAAATCCCAAACCATAAACCCTAAACCTTAAACCTTAAAAAAAAAACTCTAAATCGTAAACCGCAAATCCTAAACCTTAAACCCTAAATCTTAAATCTTAAATCCTATAAACTTTAAACCCTAAACCCAAAAGGGTGAGCAGTTGCAGTTAATTCTAACGGGAAGCCTTCCCAACTTCCGGCAGTTTTCCTGCTCCCACGCAGTGCTCTACCTTGGGCACCTTTACAGGTGTTGTCTCCTCCGCGACCGGCAGATGGCTCAAGTTGGCTTGTCGACGGAGAGGTTGCAGAGGTCCGGTGGGGCTAACTTAGCGTCGGTGGTTGTCTATTTCAGAGAGCTTTGCCCGCTCTCTTTGGGCAGATGGATCCACCACCGTTGGTCGTGCCCTGCAGCACACTGTCTGCCCCTCTCTGTGGCCAATGGTAATAGAGATGTTGAGGTTGAAGGATGGAGTGGCTGCTGCTGGAGCCTTGCCCACCTCTTGGTGATAGTCTGCTCCACTTCCACTGGCTATGCTCCGCCTGGGGAGTTCCAGTTCCGGCAGTCAGCGGGGCTTTTCCGGCCTATTTCTTCTGCTCTTCCCGTGGTTGTCGGCAAACCCCCCCGTACCCTCTAGGCTCCCCAATGTTCACACCTCCGGTGGAACCCGGCATTGCCAGCCCTCCCCTCTGCTCCCCTCTTCTATCCTTTTTATGTTTTTTCGTTGCAGAAATTTTGTTCGCCGGAATCCGCCACTTGCGGTGGTCGGAATCGCTCCTTCATCAGATCTGTGTGAAAATTGTATATACTCTGCGTGGAAGACGCGTCAAAACCGCGTGATAGCCGCGACCGGCAAGCGTCACCATCAAAGCTGAGTCAAATTCACAGCATCCACGCGTCAAAATGGCATCGAAACCACATTTTCTTCTTCCGAAGTGGCCGACAGACCTGCCACAGCACGTCAAATCAATCGTTGTCTCCCAGGAGGAATTCACGCATGTCAGACCTGCGCCGATCAGCGCGTCAAAACTCTGCAGCACGTCAGAGCGTTTGGCGGGATCCCCTTGCTGTGCGACACGTCGCCTTTCCCCTACCACGCGGGCCCCAGCACCTGCGTCCCTCTCTTCCCCTGCGCGGGTCTAATTGGGCTGGGTTTCTCCAGGTGCTGATCTGTTGGCCTTTTCTAGCCCATTTCTCCACCCCTCACCCTCTCTGGGCTTAGGCCCAGCTAAAAGCTTCCCTCCCTTCCCAGCCCTGCTCCACCTTTTTCTAATACAATTTCTGTGGGCCTTTTTAGGCCCACCCGAAAACTTGACTCTGCCGTTGGGCCTTTCTGTTGAGCTCACCTTCAGCCCATTATGGGCTCTGAAATTCTCAAGCACTTGTTCTAGGCCTAGGCCCACCTAAAACCTTCCCCTCCCTACCTTGGCTTGGCCTTTGGGCCAAACTTACCTCAAGCTGGGCTTGCCTAGGCCGAGCTAAAAGCCTCCTCCCTTTAGCCCAGCAACTCCTCTCACAAGCTTTGGGCTTCGGCCCAATTTAATACTCACTTGACTGGACCCATTCTGCATGGGCCGCCTAGGCCTTGCCATGCTGGATGGGCTCTACGGATGGGCTCTGGTCCCTTTGCTTTGCACAATGGTATTCCTTCGTGGTTTGGGCCTTGGCCCGCTGTATTCCTTCCGATGGTTTGCACATGGGTGTTATCTTTGATTGGGCCATGGGCCTTAGTTGACTTTCACGGCCTTAGCCATGATTTACTTTGCTTGTAATGGGCCTTGGGCCTTAGTATAGAATGTATCGGCATTAGCCTAAGTTGTTTGCCTTATTGGAAGGATGGAGGCACGATGATTAATATCTCCCTCTTTATTATTATTAAAAAAAAACCGTAAACCCTAAACCCTAAACCCTAAATTCTAAACCCTAAATCCTAAACCCTAAACCCTAAACCTTAAATCCTAAACCCTAAAGGGTGAGCAATTTGCAGTTGCTCCTGACGGGATGCCTTGCGCACTTCCGCCAATTTCCTGCTCCCACGCATTGCTCTCCCATGGGAGCCTTTATAGGTGTTGTCTCTTCCGCGACCGGCAGATGGCTCAAGTTGGCATGCCTGCGGAGAGGTTGTAGAGGTCCGGTGGGGCTAACTTAGCGTCAGTGGTTGTCTGTTTCAGAGAGCTTTGCCCGCTCTCTGTGAGCAGATGGATCCGCCGCCGTTGGTCATGCCCTGTCGCACATTGTCTGCCCCTCTCTGTGGCCCATGGTGATAGAGATGTTGAGGTTGAAGGATGGAGTGGCTTTTGCTGGAGCCTTGCCCACCTCCTGGTGATAGTCTACTCCACTTTCGCTGGCTATGCTCCGCCTGGGGAGTTACAGTTCCGGCAGTCAGCGGGGCTTTTCTGGCCTATTTCTTCTGCTCTTCTTGTGGTCGCCGACAAACCCCCCCGTACCCCTAGGCTCCCAAACGTTCACATCTCCACTGGAACCCGGCATTGCCAGCCCTCCCCTTTGCTCCCCTCTTCTTTCCGTTTTGTGTTTTTTTGTTGCAGAAATTTTGTCCGTTTTGCCTTATTGGAAGGGCGGGGGCCCGATGATTAATATCTCCCTCTTTATTATTATTAAAAAAAAAAACCGTAAACCCTAAACCCTAAACCCTAAATCCTAAACCCTAAACCCTAAACCTTAAATCCTAAACTCTAAAGGGTGAGCAGTTGCAGTTGCTCCTGACGGGATGCCTTGCCCACTTCCGGCAATTTCCTGCTCCCACGCAGTGCTCTCCCATGGGAGCCTTTATAGGTGTTGTCTCTTCCGCGACCGGCAGATGGCTCAAGTTGGCATGCCGACGGAGAGGTTGCAGAGGTCCGGTGGGGCTAACTTAGCATCGGTGGTTGTCTGTTTCAGAGAGCTTTGCCCGCTCTCTGTGAGCAGATGGATCCGCCGCCGTTGGTCGTGCCCTGTCGCACACTGTTTGCGCCTCTCTGTGGCCCATGGTGATAGAGATGTTGAGGTTGAAGGATGGAGTGGCTGCTGCTGGAGCCTTGCCCACCTCCTGGTGATAGTCTGCTCCACTTCCGCTGGCTATTCTCCGCCTGGGGAGTTCCAATTCCGGCAGTCAGCGGGGCTTTTCTGGCCTATTTCTTCTGCTCTTCTTGTGGTCGCCGGCAAACCCCCCCCCTACCCCCTAGGCTCCCCAACGTTCACGTCACTGCTGGAACCTGGCATTGCCAGCCCTCCCCTCTGCTCCCCTCTTCTTTCTGTTTTGTGTTATTTTGTTGTAGAAATTTTGTCCGTTGGAATCCGCAACTTGCGGTGGTCGGAATCGCTCCTCCATCAGATCTGTGTGAAAATTGCGTGTACTCCGCGTGGAAGAGGCGTCAAAACCGTGTGATAGCCGCGTCCGGCAACCGTCACCATCAAAGCCGAGTCAAATTCACGGCATCCACCCATCAAAACGGCATGGAAATCTCATTTTCTTCTTCCGAAGTGGCCGATAGACCTGCCTCAGCACGTCAAACCAATCGCTGTCACCCAAGCAGAATTCGTGCATGTAAGACCAGTGCCGGTCAGCGCGTCAGAACTCTGCAGCACGTCACAGCATTTGGGCGGGATCCCCTTGCTGTGCGACACGTCGCCTTTCCCCTGCTATGCAGGCCACAGCGCCTGCGTTCCTCTCTTCCCATGCATCCCAACCTCGTCCGAACCGCGTTCGAACCGTGCCGAACCCAGCGCCAATTCCACAATCGATAGCCGCGCGTCGGCGCGTCCTTTCCCAGGCGCTTTCACCGCGTGGCCGACAGGAAGACCATTTCGGCGGGCTTTGCTCTCCATGGGACACGTGTCATGTGCACTCGCAGAGGGCCCCAACTGTTCCCGCCCGTGGCTCCCCTCTGGTGGGCCGACATTGGGCCTTTCGGGCCCGTGTGTTTGCCTGCCCTTCCAAACAGTCCAGAATACCCTTCTTAGGTCTCTTATGGCCCAGTTAGCAGATCAAGTGTGGGCTCCTTCTGGGCCCATTCAAAATTTCAGCATATTTGTTGTGGGCTTTGACCCACCCCCTTCTAAATTACTTCTTGGGCTTCCCAGCCCACGCATAAAGAATCTTAACCCCCCCTTCAATTTACCAAAGATTGGGCTTCAGGCCCATCCGCGAGCCTGCGTCTGCCACCATAGCTTAAGTGGGCTTTGGCCCACCAAGGAAACCTCTATTGCCTCTGCACAACATGCCTTCCCTAAATTGGGCCTTTCTGGGCCTTCCTCACCATGGTAGGTTACTTTATCTATTTACTCCTTTTGATGGGCCTCCCTGTTGAGCTCACTTTTAGCCCATTATGGGCTCTTTAATTTCCATAATTTGCTTTGGGCTTAGGCCTAGCTACCCTGAATAGCTGTGGGATTCGGCCCAGTGTTACTCTCACCTGGACTGGGCTCCATTCGGCAGGGGCCTTCCAGGCCGTGCCCTGCTGGTTGGGCTCTACTGATGGGCTCTCTTTGGGCCAGTACCCTTTCTGCTTGGGCTTTGCACCCACACCCTTTATTTGCTTCTTGGGCTTTTCAGCCAGGGCAAAAAGCCTCTTCACCAGCTCTGGGCTTTGGCCTAGATAAATCTCACTTCTGATTGGGCTCCTCTCTGCATGGGCCTTCCTAGCTGGGCCCTGTGGGATAGGCGTTTTGAGCTCTTTCTTGGGCTCACTCACCTTTTTCATGGGCTTTCGACCCATCTTAGCTCCCCATGCTTTGCTTATGGTTTTTCTTTGTGAATTGGGCCTTAGGCCTTAGTAGTTCTTACCATGCTCCAACATAGGTGTGTTCCCCTCCCATGTTTTGAACATGGGCCTTTGTTGTTTTTAACATTTTGTGTGTTGGGCTATCCTTCTTTGGTGGGCCTTAGATTATCAAATTTAGATAGCCCTAGTTTTCTCATGAATTGGGCCTTCGCCCTTATGTATTATCATGTATTGGCTTATGCCTAACTTGTTTGCCTTATTGGTGGGATGGGGCCCCGATGAATAATATCTCTCCCATTTTTATTTTTTTAAAAAAAACCCTAAATCCTGTACTCTAAAAAAAAAAAACCTAAACCCTAAACCCTAACTTCTAACTCCCTAACCCTTAAACCCTAAATCCCTAAACCCCTAACCCCTAACCCCTAACCTTTAAACCCCTAAACCCTTAAACCCCTAAACCCCTAAACCCCTAAGCCCTAAGCCCTAAGCCCTAAGCCCTAAGCCCCTAAGCCCCTAAGCCCCTAAGCCCCTAAGCCCCTATTCCCTAAGTCTTAAGCCCTAAGCCCTAGGCTCTAACCCCCTAAACCCTAAACTCTAAATTCTAAACTCTAATACCAAAAAAAAAAACCACTCTCCCTTTCTTTCTCTCTCTAGGTTTTTGAGGTTGAGAGCTTCTCTCTCTAAACCCAGCAAGGAAACCCTCGTTTTTGCCTGAGTGGGGCTGCCGGCAGCGAGAAAGGGCATCCCTAGCGGTGGAGCTCTCCTCCGGCGTTGTGGTGGCTGCCTGTTCGGCGCCAACCGTGCTAAGGTGAGGAGTAGAAGGCCTTCTCAGCCTGCTTGGTGGGTGTAGGAGGCCGACTCAGCCTTTCTGGCTGCTCCGCCCTCGACCAGGCTAGGTGTGCTTGCGGCAGTGGCCGGCGCTCGCCGTCGCGCAGAGAGAAGAGGAGGCTGACGAAGTGGCTCTCTCAGTGGGCGGCGTCTCTCCTCTGCAACGGGCATGAGATATCTCCTCTGTGGTCGGCGCTTTTGTGCGTGGGGCTTCCTTAACGTCGGTCCGGCAGGTTTCAGTCGTTGCCACCCTTCTCTCCGGGCGGTGTTCTCATCGCTGCAGGTTCCAGATGGCGGGACTTGAGGTCTGAGGACGACGAACTTCAGCTCCCCACCCTCCATTCCAGAGGCAGGGGTGCGCTCGCCGCTGGGGATCGGGCGTCGCCGGCGATCAGCGTCGACGCCGCATATTCTCCGCGTGAAACGCGCTTTAACGACAGCTTGGGTGGGCTCGCCGTGGACCCCACCTGCGCTCTCACCGCACGCCGTTCCCGCTCAGATTTGGGCGGGATTGAAGGGGTGGACCCGCTTGGGCCAACTCAGCTGGGCTCCCCGCGGGCTGAGCTGACTGGTGTGTTTCCTCCTACTAGGCCTTTAGTTGGGCCTTTGGTTTTAGGCCGACGTTTTCTTCAGAATTCATATGGCCTTGCATTGGGCCCTCCAGCCCCTTCAAACCTGCATTTGCCTCCGTTTTGAAGGATCACGAAGGACAGCAAGGTATTCTACCTCTGCTTTTGGAAAATGAAGTCTCAAAATCTCATGAAATGGTGAATGCCGCCTAAGTTTAATTTCTCTGAAGACGAAATTCATGTCATGTCGAGACCTATTAAATTCTCGGTTGTTGGGATTTTTCGTAGAAGAAGACCAAGCTTGAAGAATATTCGGAATTTTTTCAATTCTTTTAATTTTGTTGGGCATCACTATGTTAGTTTGCTGGACTCCAGACTTATCCTAGTTAGATTTACCTCTCATCGAGATCTCGACCTGATTAGGCTATCTGGCCCTCAGTTAAGTGTAACCCTAAGATCTGGAAGTGGGAGATTGGCTTTCGGCCTGATCAGGAACATCCCATTATTCCTGTCTGGATTTCCTTCCCAGGTTTGGCTATTGAATTTTGGGGTAGTTTAAAGTCATTCGCTTCTATTTATGGACAACCCATTTGGGCCTCCTCCCCCCTCCCTTAGATTTAGATCCTGGTGAGCCCCATGATAACCCGCCTTGTAGCCCACCTTCCCCAATTAAAATTATTGATCCTACCTTTATAAAGAACTCAAGTCCATTTCTGGATGGGCCTTATAAAGACCGTTTGGACCCGGAAGCCACCTTTCTTGGGCCTCCAATCTATGTCCCACCTCCTCTGGGCTTATGGCCCAAAAAATCCTGAAGCTCCCCCTATGGGCCAATTTGGGGCCTATGGCCTACCCTCTCCTAATGGGCAGTCTAAAGCCCATCAAGTTGCAATTGCTTCACTTCACCATAGTCCACCTTCACCTATAGAACATGGGCCTTCCCCAGAAACACTCTCAAGCTCTTTGTCCCAAATAGGAGATCCCCCTCCTACAGCTCCTTCTGAATACTTTCCAGTTGTTGAGCCTTTTGTTAACCTTCCCACCCCCTTTCTTTAGATGATTTAGACATTTTTCCTTCATTTTCCCAAGTGATGTCCCTAGGTGTGTCGGGCCTGGACTTTGACTAGGCCCATATTTATTTTGAACTTTTTCCTAATGCTATGAAGGCCTATCATCTCTCATAGTTGAGCCTTTTGTTAACCCACCCATCCCCCCTTCTTTAAACGATCTATTCATTTTCCACCCTCTGTCCTTCTCCTCTTCTTGAGAGGTTGGTTAAAGTTTAGTTACTTTAGTAGCAGGGGTAGTTTTTCAAAAAAAAAAAAAAACCCTCTCCCCTAGTTTTTTGTCTTTATTCTCTTCCTGTTGGATCTCCATGACTTTCTCCCTCCTTTGATGTTGGGCTTTTCCTTCCACTTCAATCCTCCTCCAATTTCATGCTTGAGTTTGGGCCTATGAATGGGCTTCTGCATTATTGGTGTAAACTGTGGGTGGCTGGGCTTTCTCCTCGATTCCTGCTGGGGTGGGCTTCAGTTGCGGGCGGGCTCCCTCCTGGTCCGTTCTGGGCCAAGCCCAGTTTGGGGTTGCTTAGCTTTGGGCAAGTTGGATGGGCCTGGTGTAACATGGCCCCTATTTCAGGATGGGCTATATGATGCTGCTTGGATCTTTGAAAAACATTGGGCTTTGGCTCTTTTATGTAATTGCATGGCTTGGGCCAAATGATCTCTTGGACACTGGGCTTTAGATGCATAGATTTCAAACTGGGCTTTATTGGGCCATTCCTAACAAGGGTTTTGATCATAAGGCTTCGGCCTTCATCTATGTCAGGTAATGGCAATTAGCTTCATAGATTGGGCTTTAAATTTAATACAACGTATTGGAATTTCCTTTTTGGTGGGCTTTTGCTTACAAATTTGCTTACAAACTTGTAATGGCATTAGCCTAAAAGTTTGCCTTATAGCCGGTTGAGGGCCCGATGAATCATATCTCCTCCTTTATATATTAAAAAAAAAACATAAGCCCTAAGCCCTAAGCCCTAAGCCTTAAATTCGAGCCTTTAATCTGGTGGACTTTCCTCCTGGGCCGTTCTATTGATTGGACTGTATTAGTTCAGATTGGGCCTGTTATCTGATGGGCCTTTCCTGTTTTCATGTAGAATCTGCTGGGCCAGTCTCATGAGAAGTTTTGGGCTGGGCCCTCTTATTTTTCTGGGCTTTGTTTTAAAATTGGGCCTGTTCTTTAGGATGGGCTCTCATTGTTGCTTTTGCATGCTTAGTTGAATGTGTCGGGCTTTGGGCCTTTCTATTATCATCATGTATGGCAAACTCAATGTATTCTTTTTTCCCTTTTGTTGGGCTTTAGCTCAAGTATAAAACCCATAAGAGTCTTATGAGCCTTCATAGTTATCTTGCTCTCTTGTACTCAGACGTTGTATTTTGCTGATGAGGGCCAGATGAATTGATCCCTCCCCTCGTGTAAGGATTTAATTAAAAAAAAAACTAACCCCTAACTCCTAAATATTGAATTGAATAGTAATATTTTTACAACTAACTTAAACCCTTAAGTTAGTTGTAAAATACAAAATTTTATCATTTGGGCACTTCCAGTAACCTCTAGTTTCATATTGTATTAATTCCAAATAGGTTTTTATTATCATTTGAGGAAAACTGAAAAAACATTCAGTTTGCAGAAGGATAGCCTAAATCAAAATCTCCCAAAGATCTAAGAGACCAGAAGGCAAAATATGCCCATATTGAAGAAGGTTCCGAGCTTCAGAAAAATAAAATCTCAGTGAAGATTAAAAAAATTTCAATTCAAACCCAAAACTAACTTGAATATAAGCTCAATTCTTGTAATTCTAATCAAAGTTAATTAAAATATTGTATATATATATTATATATATATTACATATATATGACAAGTTGAGAAGCACTCCTAAAATGTCAAAACAATACATAATTAAGTCATCTTTAACTAACTAAAGTAAATACATGAACAGATGTCTACATACTGCAGAAAACTACAAAAACAAGGATTAACTTGAGAAAAAACCTTCAATCAAAAAAAAAAAAAAACTAAAAAGAAAACCGAGATAGAATGCAACAAAAGAACAACATGGACAAAAAATTATGTAAATTACTTAAAAAACAAAGAGAGGCCAATACCAAGAAAAAATATTAGCCAGAAACAATATCCTTGTACATAAATATTTAGCTAAAATAAAAACCAATAGTTAAAGCATATCCATATATAAAAACATTATAAAGAAAGTTTCAAGAACAAAGATTTGTGTAAGTCTATTGGTTGTTGTGCTTACTGCCAACAATGAACAAAGCCAATTTTCACAGCGATGATATGCTAAAGATGATGACCTGATGATCGACGGTCCATATCAATGGATGATGCAATTAAATTTAATTATATTTTACTTATTTTAAATGATTCCAAGATTTCTAGAGTTTGAATTAGTAAAAGTCCCATATATTTATTTATGTATTTTCTTTACAAAGTAGGCTTGTTTAGTCCTACATTACTTACCTATATTTTAAGGTGGGATTAACCCCTTTATAAATAGAGTTAGTACTCAAACTTTTAGATAAACTTTGATGAATAAAATCTTGAATTTAAGTTTAATATGTTTTCGGATGGCTCAATACGAGGAATTCCAGAAAGAATCGATATTTCGGAAGTAAAAATTAGGAGATCCTTAGGTAATATTGAAACCCTAATTATCCTTTTAGAGAGATTTCCTTTAAAAAAGGAAAACATTCCTCCCCTAAAGCCCTAGTTGCCTCAAGCTAGCTTTTCTGTCATAGCCTCATCTGTCAGCATACTCATCGATCCATGCACGGTGCTGCTTCCCATTCCCAAGCTGACATGCTCTCGTGACGACTCTTTCGTCTATCCAAATGGTCTCATTTTCCCAATCAATCCAACTAATCACTTGGTCCTCAAATACACAAAGGCTTCTGCTGAATGTCATCTAAAGGCCGCAAAAATCCATTGTTGAGTCAATTCTCCAATTTGCAAAATTTGCTCAAAGAAATTTGTTAGCCTAAAGTAGCCCTGTTTTCAAGTTTCCTGGTTCTTATTAGCTGGCGCACACCCACGTGAAATCTTGCCTCAGAAGGAAATGCAAACACCAAGCTTTAAGCCTCTCTGGAGGTCATGACTCATGACCACCTCCATTCCACATCATGCCTAGTAACTTGATAAGTTCATCATCATAAGAAAAACTTCATTTATATCTAATGATGAGTCATGCTCCTTTAAGCAAGCTTTGTCATTTGTCCAACCATATTTTCTTTTGATCTCCAAATATGTTAGTTGGGATCATCTCAGGTGGGTGCTCAGCGGTGGGGGCATCTTGAAGTTCATGAATGGCAATGACCTAAACAAACCCTCCTGATGTGATCTCTCTCTCGACCTCACTGCGCTAATCAGGTGGAGTTCTTTCTTCTTATCGGGCTTCTTTGGTGCAACTGCCGCTCGCCTTGAGGTCAATCGCGGTGGCGATGGGCCAATCACGATACGATCACCCTTGTATTTAAAAGCACAAGAGTTCGAGCGACCGAATAATGTAACATCTAGGTCATATAGCCAAGGCCGACCTAGAATCACACTTCCTACCTCTATCGGTAGTACATCACACCAAATGTCCTCCCAATAAGGATGTGGGTGATCAACCATGGTCAACCCCACATACGAGACAGTTTTAGTGAAAATTGCATTAATACAACTTCCGCTATCGACAAGGACTTTGCAGATTTTTTCATTTATTTTAATGTATGTATGAAAGATCGAAGTCCTACGCCAGTCTACGCTCTCCTTAGGTTGTGCCAGAGCACACCTGACTACTCCCAGAGGAGTAGAATCAGCAGCATAATCGTGGAACTCTTCCTCGTACTCCTCAAATTCTTCCGCATATGTGGGGTCAGCTACATAAGTCGGCTCTATGCCATCAGCAAATAGAGAAGTATCCTCAGGGACCTGCTCTATCATTAAGGCTTTGGAGGCACACTCAGCAGCAATGTGGCCAAAACCTTGGCACCAGAAACAACATAGTGGACGTCCGGTATTGTCACGTGAGGACTCACCGACTACAGCCTTGCCCTTTTCCTCTTTAGAAAAAGGTGGGCGACTGATAGGAGCAGAAGTCGCAGACGGCTTAATGCCTTTAGGTGCTGGTCTAACATAGGTATATCCCTCCCGAGTATCAGTACGTCGGGGGACAAAAGGCTTCTGAAATCGCTCGTAGTCCTGGGCCATCTGATAAGCCTCCTCGAGCGTAGTGACACGACGTAAATATAGCTCGCGTTGTATATCCTCCCTTAATCCAGCTCTAAACCTGGAAAAGGTAGTTGTGGGACTCTCAGCCTCACCATATCGCATCATAAATTTATCGAATTTAGCGATGTATTCAGTCACAGAGCGAGTCTCTTGAGTCAAGCGCTGCCACTAATCAAGGAGTCGATCATGATAAGTAATGGGAACATACTTTTCCCTCATGATCGCCTTGAATTCGTTCTAGTACTCAATCGGCTCTAGGCCATGGCGCTGGCATAAACTCTCAATGTTGTTAATGAAAAATCTAGCTTGCGAGGTGAGCTTCATTTTGGCAAACATGACTTTTCTTTGCTCAGTCATCGTATACCACTGAAAATAGTGGTTTATGCCAACCTCCCATTCTAAGTACGCTTTGGGATCAACAAGTCGCACCAAAGTTAGGGACTTTCACCTTAATACTACGCAGGTAGTTTTCATCAGGATCATAGGGCTCATATGCCTGACTCGTAGACTGGTGAACAGTCCTCCTAACCGTAGGCTCTCTCCTTGGCTGATCGACCTTAATTTCTAAGGTTTGAGTGCGTCACTCAACCTCAAGGCGAGCGACTCGATCACTCACCTCATCTAGCTTATTTTTCATATCATCCAGACAGTCTGTTCTAGCCATGAGAGTGGTCAACATAGCCTCTAGTTTGAGATCCATGGGAACATGGGAACTAAACCTAGTGTATTCTAAACCAGACCTAATGGGCATATGCAAATAGAAGTAAATTTGCCTAAATGCATCATATTCCAACCATGCTCTGATACTAGATGATGCAGGACAATTTGTAAAATGCATAAATAGCAAATATTAATTGTTTAATTAGAGTATTATATTAAAATACTATGATATGGATAAGATCAAAGTTAATTACTTGTATTCTCTTCAAATACAATTAAAAAATAATTCAATCCTTTTATAATTACTAGTATTCAGTTAAAATAACTTATTATGCAGTCAATCATTCTTTAAGTACTTGTGTTTCGCTTGAATTTAACGTTAACGTAATGAATAGCTGTAAAAATAATACTATTTAATTCAAATATATTGATATATCATAAATCAGTCTTTAATAGTGCGAAATAGGTTGAAACAGATCAATATAATATCAAAAACATGTGTAACATTATGTTAAAACTTAATCAAATGTCACTAATAGACTGCTCAATATCTGTTTTTGGCGAAATTACGTCGTTGTAATAAATATTAGTTGTTTAATCAGAGTATTATGTTAAAAGTGCCGAAAAAGTTATGATAGATCGCTATACTATTAAAAAGATGTATAATTATCACTATTATATTAATACTCAATCCGAGGTCCTCAAAATAGAATGCCAAATATCTATTTTCGACCAAAAAATATCGATAAAGTGAACATTAGTTGTTTAATCAAAGTATTATTTTAAAATGGCTTGATATAGGCAAGATCAAAGTTAAATTGCGTGTATTCTCTTCAAATACAATAAAAAATGAATGAATACTTGTGTAATTCCTATTACTTAATTAAAATAACTTATTGTGCAATGAATTTTTCTCTAAATGCTTGTATTCAGCTTGAATTCAATGTTAATATAATGAATAGTTGCAAAAATATCACTATTCAATTCAAATACATTGATATATCATAAATTAGTTTTTAAAAGTGCCTAAAAAGTTATAATAGATTGATACTGTCAAAAAGATTAGTAATTACCGATATTATAATAAAATTCAAACAATTCTCTCTAAGAGATCGCCAAATCTCTATTTTCGGCCAAAATACATTGATATAGTAAATATTAGTCATTTAATTAGAGTATTATTTTTAAATGCCTTGATATAGATAAGATCAAAGTTATATTACTGATATTTTCTTTAAATACAATCAAAAAATGATTGAATACCTACATAATTACTATTATTCATTTAAAATAATTTATCATCCAATGAATTGTTATCTAAATATTTGTATTCCAGCTACTACACAAGTTTTTGATAGTATATTAATATGTTTCAACCTATTACGCACTATTAGAGACAGATTTATAATATATATCAATATATTTGAATTAAAAAGTATTATTTTTATAGCTATTCGTTGAATCTGAGTATTATATTAAAATGCATTGATATAGATAAGATCAAAGTTAAATTATTTATATTCTCTTCAAATGCAATAACAAAATAATTAAATACTAGTATAATTACTTATATTTAGTTAAAATAACTAATTATGCAATGCATATCTCTCTAAATACTTGAATTTGGGTTAAATTGAATGTTAATGAGTTGCGTAGTTGTAAAACATAACTATTCAATTCAAATATTTTGATATATTATAAAATAGTCTTGAAATGTGCCTAAAAAGTTAACATTGATGTATAATTACCGGTATTATATCAATAGTCGATCTGAGATCCAAAATAGATCGTCAAATATCTATTTTTGGCCAAAAAATATCGATAAAGTCAACATTAGTTATTTAATCAGAGTGTTATGTTATAATTCCATGATATAGATAAGATCAAAGTTAAATTGCTTCTATTCTCTTCAAATATAACAATAAATAATTAAACACTTGTATAATTACTAGTATTTAATTTAAATTACTTGTTATACAATGAATTGCTATTTAAATACTTGAATTTGGGTTAAATTAAATGTTAAGGGTTTAAGTTATTTGTAAAAATATTACTATTCAATTCAATTACTTTGATACGTCGCAAAACTGTTTTTAAAAGGTCCTAAAAAGAAATAATAGAATGATATTTTGTAAAAAAAGATGTCTAATTACCGGTATTACATTAAAACTCAATCTGAGATCCCTAATAAGTTGTCAAATATCTTTTTTTGATTAAAATACATTGATAAAGTCAACCTTAGTTGTTTAATCGAAATATTATGTTAAAATAACGTGATATTGGCAAGATCATAGTCAAATTACTTGTATTCTCTTCAAATACAATAAAAAATAAATGAATACTCATACAATTACTATTATTCAGTAAAAATAACTTATTATGCAATGAAGCTTTCTCTAAATGATTGTATTCAACGTTAATATAATGAATTATTGTAAAAACTTCAATGTTCTATTTAAATACATTGATATCTCATAAATCGGTTTTTAAAACTACCTAAAAAATTAGAATAGATCGATACACTATCAAAAAAATTATTAATTGCCGGTATTATTTTAAAACTCAAACATATCTCGTAAATAGATTGCCAAATTTTTATTTTCGGCTAAAATACATCGATATCATAAATATTAGTTATTTAATTAGAGTATTATATTAAAATGCTTTGATATGGATAAGATCAAAGTTAAATTACTTGTATTATCTTCAAATAAATAGTCAAAATATAAAAAATTAGGTATATGATAATGTTCGATTGATAGAATGTTGTATTATTTCTATTAGAAAGATTTGAATTTTAAATGCTAACAATTTTGAAATGGAGGAGTCAAATTGATGGTTTTAATGACCAGGGGGACCAAAGTGCTATGAACTTCAAAAACTAAGCGACTTAGGTACTATTGACTCTTTTTTTTAGATGGATCTAAATACCATTTACCCTTATATTTAGGTGGATCTACATATTAGAGAAATTTTGGTTTTAACAAATTACATGCAGGAAAGATGAGGTTCCTAAGCTGACCGTGAATGGTTTTCAGTTCCTTTTGTGTGCTACATGACTTGATCTTATTTTTCTTAAAGCTCCTTTGAATCTAATGTGTGTTTCTTTGAGCAGCTGATGGACACAAATGCACAGCATTGGTACATAATAAGGGAATGCTACTTCTGTGTTATGAATAACATGCAGTAGCTACTTTCATATACTTTTTATGGAATTATTTCGCCACCTGATCAGATATTGTGTTAAGGTTGATTGAATTAGTCAAACTCCAGCAGGTATGTGAAGTCTTTGTTGCTGTATCCCACCTAAGCCAACAACTCAGACAGTACAGCTCCCTGTAGTCTCTATGTCGAATCCACAACCACCTTCTTGAAATCAAGACTTGAAAGGAGAACAGTTACAACCCCCTACCACTCCAGTGATGATTCGATGCCTCCTACATCAGGATCGGTCAAACAGTGAGGAAGTAGCTCTTCTCACAACTTAAATCAACTAGATCTCATGCATCCACCACTCTCAGAGAATTTGCAAGGAGCTTTATAGAAGAGAAATCCAAACAGAGTAGAGGAGTGGGGAGGGTGCTCCGTTTGTAGCTCCCGTTGACTCTAGCGATCGTGGCAAAGGTGGACAATCGGGACCGAGTGACGTGGTGCCATCGTGCATGGGCTCGGTCGTTGCTTGCGATCAAAGCAGGGAAGAGCTGATGGCAAGCAAGAACAGATCAGATCAAATTAGGGTTGGAGCTCTATTCTAATGGCCCCATTACATCCAAGTTCTTTTGTTTTAAGTTGTACCTCAAATAAGCCCAAATCTGCTTATTCTGAGCACAATTTGATTCAAATCGAATAAAATTGAACCCAAAATGACTTGACCTATGTGAAAGATACAAACTGGCTCGAAATATATACAGAACATTAAGTGGGAATTCCCACTAATATAGAACTTCCAATTGACTCAGTAAAATAAAATACATCTGACTCAAATAAAAGACAAATAAGCTATAAAAGAGGTCGATCTTTGCTCGGATGCAAATATTATGTCAATATGCCCATCAATGAACCAATATGCCTTTGCATCAGTAAGGAATAACAACCTTGGGCCAGATGATCAAGAAGTTGCAATCCTTATTATAGATGATTATGGAATGGACAACAACACAACAAACTTTAAAACAACTTTTGTTGAGTGCATTAGGGAGAATGGTTACCAACAATACAAAGGCCCAACCTAATAATGAGTCTAATACCCCAGCCTTTTTTTCTTTTATAGTTGCATACTTTAGCCTCTCTGATGTGGAGCAATTCATACCTAGTTCGAGGAAGATTTTCATCATCGTCATCACCATCTCATTTATAGTGGTCTATTTACTTGCATTTTATTTTACATTTATGCTAATATTTTATTTCATTTTTGCATTTATTGAGAGGAAGTATTTTTTTATGAGGAAGAGGGTATTTTTATTCATGGCTTGAGGGAGAGATACAACAACAAAAATAACCAAGTCGTAAACTGAGAAGATGGGGCTGGCTACATGAATCCTTTATTTTTATTTCACTTTATTAATTAACACACCCTAATTATAGCGCAATTTTTTAGGCTTGAGGGAGAGATGAGAACTTGAAATTGGGCTTGATATAAGTGAGATGACTTTTGAGTTTGTTTTGAGATTTTTGGGCTTTTAGGAGTTTTTGGGCCCAAAATTGTCCCAAGTTACAACTAAATTTCTCCACCATTGGATCAATTTCTATCCAATTCTATGGTCATGGTTATCCAATCTTGATGAAATGGTGTGGATTAAGTTAGTTTAGCTTGGATGGATGAGATTTGAGGCAGTCTTCTATATATAGTATGATTAAGTACTGGTATAATTATTAGTATTCAATTAAAATGGCTCATTATGTAATGAATCATTCTTTAAATGCTTGTATTCCACTTGCATTCAACGTTAACGCAATGAATAGATGTAAAAATAATATTATTTAAATCAAATACATTAACATATCATAAATCAGTCTCTAATAGTGTGTAATAGGTTGAAACTGATTGATATACTGTTAAAAACACATGTAATTGCTGGTATTATGATAAAACTCAATCAAATATCTCTAATAGATAACCAAATATTTGTTTTCAATGAAATTACATCACTTTAGCAAATATTAGTTGTTTAATCAGAGTATTATGTTAAAAGTGCCTAAAATATTATAATAGATCACTGTACTATTAAAAAAGATGTGTAATTATCGTTATTATATTATTACTTAATCTGAGATCCCAAATAATTCGCCAAATATCTATTTTCGGCCAAAAAAAATTGATAAAGTCAACATTAATTGTTTAATCAAAGTATTAATTTAAAATGCCTTGATATAGGAAAGATTAAAGTCAAATTGCGTGTATTCTCTTCAAATACAGTCAAAAATGAATGAATACTCATGCATTTGATTTTACTCAGTTAAATTAACAAGTTCTGCAGTGAATCTTTTCTTATATGCTTGTATTCAGCTCGAAGTCAATGTTAATGCAACGAATAGTTGCGAACAAAATCACTATTCAATTTAAATACATTAATATATCATAAATCAGT
This sequence comes from Apostasia ramifera, assembly GCA_019297695.1. Classification (NCBI taxonomy): domain Eukaryota; kingdom Viridiplantae; phylum Streptophyta; class Magnoliopsida; order Asparagales; family Orchidaceae; genus Apostasia; species Apostasia ramifera. Next base: position 335,431 of record JAEMOT010002858.1, on the reverse strand, counting down.
CTTTGAAAGTGCCTAAAAAGTTATAATAAATTGATATACTGTCAAAAAGATTAGTAATCACCGGTATTATAAAAAAACTCAAACATATCTCTCTAACAGATCGCTAAATATCTATTTTCAGCTAAATATATTGATATAGCAAATATTAGTAATTTAATTTGAGTATTATGTAAATCTTCCTTGATATAGATAAGATCAATGTTAAATTACTTGTATTCTCTTCAAATACAATAAGAAAAAAAAACTAAATATACATATAATTACTAGTATTCAGCTAAAATGACTTATCATGCAATAAATCGTTCCCTAAGTGCTTGTATTTCACTTGAATTCAATTTTAACGGGATGAATAGCTGTAAAAACGATACTATTTAATTCAAATACATTGATATATTATAAATCAGTCTCTAATAGTGCGTAATAGGTTGAAACAGATTGATATGCTGTCAAAAACATGTGCAGTAGTGGGTAATGTATTAAAACTTAATCAAATGTCCCTAATAAATCATCAAATATTTATTTTCGGCTAAAATACAATGCTATAATAAATATTAATTATTTAATCAGAGTATTATGTTAAAATGCCTTGATATTAGAAAGATTAAAGTCAACTTATATGTATCCTCTTCAAATATAATAACAAAATAATTAAATACTAGAATAATTACTAGTATTTAATTAAAATAATCATTATGTAATGAATCTCTCTCAAAATGCTTGAATTCAGCTTAAGTTGAATATTAACGTATTGAATAGTTATAAAAATATCACAATTCAATTCAAATACAATGATATATCGATATTATATTAAGACTCAAATATATCTCTCTAATAGACCACCAAATATCTATTTTCTGCTAAAATACATCGACATAGTAAATATTAGTTGTTTAATTAGAGTATTTTCTTAGAATACATTGATATAGATAAAATCAATATCAAATTGCTTGTATTCTTTTTCAATATAATAAACAATAATTATATACTGATATAATTACTAGTATTTAGTTAAAATAACTAATTATGTAATAATTCTCTCCCTAAACATTTGAATTCGAATTAAATTGAACGTTAACGCATTGAATAATTGTAAAAATATTATTATTTAATTCAAATATATTGATATATCGGTATAACATTAAAACTCAGTCATATCTCTTTAATAGATAGCCAAATGTCAATTGTTAGCTAAAAAATATCGATATAGCAATTTTAATTTTAAAATGCCTTGATATAGATTTGATCAAAGCTAAATTACTTGTATTCTCTTCAAATACAATAAAAAATAATTGCTTTCTCATATAATTACTAGTATTCAGTTAAAATGACTTATTATGCAATGAATCATTCATTAAATGCTTGCATTCTGCGTGAATTCAACGTAAATACAATGAATAGTTGTAAAAATAATACTATTTAATTCAAATATAATGATATATCATAAATTAGTCTCTAATAGTGCATAATAGGTTAAAACAGATTGATATACTGTAAAAAATATGTGTAATTATTGTTATTATATTAAAACTCAATCAAATATCTCTAATAGACTACCAAATATCTATTTTCGGCGAAATTACATCGCTGTAGCAAATATTAGTTGTTTAATCCGAGCATTATGTTAAATATTGCTAAAAAGTTATAATAGATCACTATACTATTAAAAAGATGTATAATTATCAATATTATATTATTACTTAATCTGAGGTCCCCAAAATAGATCGCCAAATATCTTGTATAATTATTAGTATTCAACTAAAATAACTTATCATGTAATAAATCGTCCCCTAAGTGCTTGTATTTCACTTGAATTCAACGTTAACGGAATGAATAGCTGTAAAAACGATTCTTATTTAATTCAAATAATTGATATATTATAAATCAGTCTCTAATAGTGCGTAATTGGTTGAAACAGATTGATATACTGTCAAAAACATGTGCAGTAGCTGGTATTGTATTAACAGTTAATCAAATGTCCCTAATAGACCGCCAAATATTTATTTTCGACTAAAATACAACGCTATAGTAAATATTAGTTGTTTAATCAGAGTATTATGTTAAAATGCCTTGATATAAGTAAGATCAAAATCAACTTGCATGTATCCTCTTCAAATATAATAACAAAATAATTAAATACTAGAATAATTACTAGTATTTAATTAAAATAATCATTATGTAATGAATCTCTCTCAAAATGCATGAATTCAATTTAAGTTGAACATTAACGCATTGAATAGTTAAAAAAATATCATAATTCAATTCAAATACAATGATATATATCGGTATTATATTAAGACTCAAATATATATCTTTAATAGACCACCAAATATCTATTTTTCGCTAAAATACATCGACATAGCAATTATTAGTTGTTTAATTAGAGTATTTTCTTAGAATACATTGATATAGATAAAATCAATGTCAAATTCCTTGTATTCTTTTCAAATATAATAAATAATAATTATATACTGATATAATTACTAGTATTTAGTTAAAATAACTAATTATGTAATGATTCTCTCCCTAAATTTTTGAATTCGGCTTAAATTGAACGTTAACACCTTGAATAGTTGTAAAAATATTACTATTTAATTTAAATACATTGATATGTCAGTATTACATTAAAACTCAGTCATATCTCTCTAATAGATAGCCAAATGTCAATTGTTAGCTAGAAAATATCGATATAGCAATTATAATTTTAAAATGCCTTGATATAGATTTGATCAAAGCTAAATTACTTGTATTCTCTTCAAATACAATAAAAAATAATTGCATACTCGTATAATTACTAGTATTCAGTTAAAATGACTTATTATGCAATGAATCATTCTTTAAATGCTTCTATTCTGCACGAATTCAACGTTAACGTATTCTAAATACTTGTACTCCACTTGAATTCAATGCAATACAATGAATAGCTGCAAAAGCGTCACTATTCAACTCAAATTCATTGATATGTCATAAATCAGACCCTAAAAGAGCCTAGTCTCTTAAAATTTATCAATATACTGATAATTAGTTGTGTAATTATAGGTATTATATTAAAACACAATCAAATGTCCCTAATAGATCGCCAAATATTAATTTTCGATTGAAATACATCAATGGAGCAAACATTTGGTTTGTAATCAGAGTATTATGTTACAAAACCTTCATATAGATAAGATTAAAGTCAAATTGCGTATATTCTCTTCAAATACAATAAAAACTAATTGAATACTCACACAATTGCTGGTATTCAGTTAAAATAACTTATTATGCAATGAATCATTCTCTAAATACATGTACTCCACTTGAATTCAACGTAATGCAATGAATAGCTGCAAAAACATCACTATTCAACTCAAATACATTGATATGTCCTAAATCAGACCCTAAAAGAGTTTATTCTCTTAAAATTGATCAATATACTGATGAATAGATGTGTAATTATAGGTATTACATTAAAACGCTATCAGATGTCCCTAATAGATCACGAAATATTAATTTTCGATTGAAATACATTAATAGAGCAAACATTAGGTTTGTAATCGGAGTATTCTGTTAAAAAACTTTCATATAGACAAGATCAAAGTCAAATTGCAAATATTCTCCTCGAATATAATAAAAACTAATTGAATACTCTCACAATTGCATGTATTCAGTTAAAATAACATATTATGTAATGAATCGTACTCTAAATGCCTATACTCCACTTGAATTCGACGTAATGCAAAGAATAGCTGCAAAAACATCACTATTCAACTCAAATTCATTGATATGTCATAAATCAGACCCTAAAAGAGCCTAGTCTCTTAAAATAGATCAATATACTGATAAATAAATGTGTAATTATAGGTATTACATTAAACCGCAATCAAATGTCCCTAATAGATCGCCAAATATCAATTTTCGAATGAAATACATCAATACAACAAACATTAGATTTGTAATCAGTGTATTATGTTGAAAAACCTTTATATAAACAAGATTAATGTTAAATTGCATATATTTTCTTCAAATACAATACAAACTAATTGAATACTTATACAATTACTTGTATTCAGTTAAAATAACTTATTATGCAACGAATCGTGCTCTAAATACTTGTACTCCACTTGAATTCACCGTAATGCAATGAATAGCTGCAAAAACATGACTATTCAACTCAAATTCAATAATATGTCATAAATTAGACCCTAAAAGAGCCTAGTCTCTTAAAATTGATCAATATACTGATAAATAGATGTGTAATTATAGGTATTATATTAAAACGCAATAAAATGTCCTTAACAAATTGTCAAATATCAATTTTCGATTGAAATACATCAATGGAGCAAACTTTAGGTTTGTAATCAGAGTATTATGTTACGAAACCTTCATATAGACAAGATTAAAGTCAAATTGTGCATATTCTCTTCAAAAAAAGTAAAACTAATTGAATACTCATATAATTGCTGGTATTCAGTTAAAATAACTTATTATGCAATTAATCGTACTCTAAATACATGTACTCCTCTTGAACTCAACGTAATGCAATTAATAGTTGCAAAAACTATTCATCTCAAATTCATTGATATGTCATAAATCAGACCCTAAAAGAGCCTAGTCTCTTAAAATTGATCAATATACTGATAATTAGATGTGTAATTATAGGTATTACATTAAAACACAAGCAAATGTCCCTAATAGATCGCCAAATATTAATTTTCGATTGAAATACATCAATGGAGCAAACATTAGGTTTGTAATCAGAGTATTTGTTACAAAACCTTCATATAGAAAAGATTAAAGTCAAATTGTGTATATTCTCTTCAAATACAATAAAAACTAATTGAATACTCATACAATTGCTTGCATTCAGTTAAAATAACTTATTATGCAATGAATCGTATTCTAAATACTTGTACTCCTCTTGAATTCAACGTAATGGAATGAATAGCAGCAAAAATATCACTATTCAACTCAAATTTATTGATATGTCATAAATCAGACCCTAAAAGAGCATATTCTCTTACAATTGATCAATATACTGATAAATAGATTTGTAATCATAGGTATTACATTACAACGCAATTAAATGTCCCTAATAGATCGCCAAATATTAATTTTTGATTACAATACATCAATATAGTAAACATTAAGTATGTAATCAGAGTATTATGTTACAAAACCTTCATATAGATAAGATTAAAGTAAAATTGCGCATATTCTATTCAAATAAAATAAAAACTAGTTGAATACTCACACAATTGCTGTTATTCAGTTAAAATAACTTATTATGCAATGAATCGTACTCTAAATACATGTACTCCACTTGAATTCAACATAATGCAATGAATAGCAGCAAAAACTTCACTATTCAACTCAAATTCATGATTTGTCATAAATCAGACCCTAAAAGAGCCCATTCTCTTAAACTTGATTAATATACTGATAAATAGATGTGTAATTATTGGAATTATATTAAACCGCAATCAAATGTTCCTAATAGATTGCCAATTTTCAATTTTCGATTGAAATACATCAATATAGCGAACATTAGATTTATAATCAGAGTATTATGTTACAAAACCTTCATATAGACAAGACTAAAGTCAAATTGCGCATATTCCATTCAAATACAATAAAAACTAGTTGACTATTCACACAATTACTGGTATTCTGTTAAAATAACTTATTATGCAATGAATCGTACTCTAAATACATGTACTCTACTTGAATTCAATATAATGCAATGAATAGCAGCAAAAATATCACTATTTAACTCAAACTCATTGAATATACTCAAACCCAAAAGAGTCTATTCTCCTAAAATTGATAAAAAAACTGTTAAATAGATGTGTAATTATAGGTATTACATTAAAACACAATCAAATGTCGCTAATAGATCGCCAAATATCAATTTTCTAATGAAATACATCAATGGAGCAAACATTAGGTTTGTAATCAGAGTATTATGTTGCAAAACCTTCATATAGATAAGATTTAAATCAAATTGCGTATATTCTCATCAAATAAAATAAAAATTAATTTAATACTCACACAATTGCTGGTATTCAGTTAAAATAATTTATTATGTAATGAATCGTACTCTAAATACATGTACTCTACTTGAATTCAATGTAATGGAATGAATAGCTCCAAAAACATGACTATTCAACTTAAATTCATTGATATGTCATAAATCAAACCCTAAAAGAGCTTATTCTCTTAAAATTGATCTATATACTGATAAATAGATGTGTAATTATAGGTATTACATTAAAATGCAATCAAATGTCCCTAATAGATCGCCAAATATCAATTTTCGACTGAAATACGTCAATACTGCAAACATTAGCTGTGTAATCAGAGTATTATGTTAAAAAACCTTCATATAGACAAGATTAAAGTCAAATTGCATATATTCACTTCAAATACATTAAAAACTAACTGAATACTCACACAATTGCTATTATTCTATTAAAATAACTTATTATGCAATGAATCGTACTCTAAATACATGTACTCCACTTGAATTCAACGTAATACAATGAATAGCTGCAAAAATATTACTATTCAACTAAAATTCACTGATATATCTTTAAATCAAACCCTAAAAGAGCCTAATCTCTTAAAATTGATCAATACTGATAAATAGATGTGTAATTATTGGTATTACATTAAAACGCAATCAAATGTCCCTAATAGATCGCCAAATATCAATTTTCGATTGAAATACATTAATATTGCAAATATTAGGTTTGTAATCAGAGTATTATGTTACAAAACCTTCATATAGACAAGGTTAAAGTCAAATTACGTATAGTCTCTCCAAATACAGGAAAAACAAGTTGAATACTCACACAATTGGAGGTATTCTGTTAAAATAACTCATTATACAATGAATCGCACTCTAAATACATGTACTCGAAATTGACGTAATGCAATGAATAGCTGCAAAAATATCACTATTTAACTCAAATTCATTGATATGTCATAAGTCAGACCCTAAAAGAGCCTATTCTCTTAAAATTGATTGATGTACTGACAAATAAATGTGTAATTATAGGTATTACATTAAACTACAATTAAATATTCCTAATAGATTGCCAAATATCAATTTTCGAATGAAATACGTCAATACAGCAAACATTAGGTTTGTAATAAGAGTATTATGTTAAAAAACCTTCATATAGGCAAGATTAAAGTCCAATTGCATATATTCTTTTCAAATACAATAAAAACTAATTGATTACTCACACAATGGCTTGCATTCACTTAAAATAACTTATTTTGCAATGAATCGTACTCTAAATACTTGTACTCCACTTAAACTCAATGTAGTTTAATGAATAGTTGCAAAAACGTCACTATTCAACTCAAATTCATTGATATATCATAAATAAGACCCTAAAAGAGCCTATTCTCTTAAAATTGATCAATATACTAATAAATAGATGTGTAATTATTGGTATTACATTAAAACACAATTAAATGTCCCTAATAGATTCCCAAATATCAATTTTCGATTGAAATACCTCAACATAGCAAACATTAGGTTTGTAATTAGAGTATGTTACAAAACCTTCATATAGACAAGATTAAAGTCAAATTGCATATATATTCTCTTCAAATACAATAAAACCTAATTGCATACTCACATAAATGCTTTTATTCAGTTAAAGTAACTTATTATGCAATGAATCATACACTAAATGCTTGTACTCCACTTGAATTCAACATAATGCAATGCATAGCAGCAAAAACATCACTATTCAACTCAAATTCACCAATATATCATAAATCAGACCCTAAATGAGCCTATTCTCTTAAACTAGATCAATATACTGATAAATAGATGTGTAGTTATAGGTATTACATTAAAACGCAATAACATGTCCCTAATAGATCGCCAAATATCAATTTTCGATTGAAATACATCAATATAGCAAACATTAGGTTTGTAATCAGAGTATTATATTACAAAACCTTCATATAGACAAGATTAAAGTCAAATTACGCATATTCTCTTCTAATACAATAAAAACTAGTTGAATACTCACACAATTGCTGGTATTCAGTTAAAATAACTTTTTATGCAATGAATCGTACTCTAAGTACATATACTCAACTTGAATTCAACGTAATGCAATGAAAAGCTGCAAAAACATCAGTATTCAACTCAAATTCATTGATATATCAAAAATCAGACCTTAAAAGAGCCTATTCTCTTAAAATTGATCGATATACTGACAAATAAATGTGTAGTCATTGGTATTACATTAAACCGCAATCAAATGACTCTAATAGATCGCCAAATATCAATTTTCGAATGAAATATGTCAGTAAAGCAAACATTAGGTGTGTAATCAAAGTATTATGTTAAAAAACCATCATATAGACGAGATTAAAGTCAAATTACTTATATTCTCTTCAAATACATTAAAAATAAGTAGGATACACACATAATTGCTTTAATTTAGTTAAATTAACTTATTAAACAATGAATCATACTCTAAATGCTTGTAGACCACTTGAAGTCAACATAATGCAATGAATAGCTGCAAAAACATCACTATTCAACTCAAATTCATTGATATGTCATAAATCAGACCCTAAAAGAGCCTATTCTCTTAATATTGATCAATATACTTATAAATAGATATGTAATTATAGGTATTACATTAAAACACAATCAAATGTCCCTAATAGGTTGCCAAATATCAATTTCCGATTGAAATACATCAATATAGCAAACATTAGGTTTGTAATTAGAGTATTATGTTACAAAACCTTCATATAGAAAAGATTAACGTCAAATTGCACATTTGCTCTTCAAATATAATAAAAACTAGTTGAATACTCACATAATTGCTGGTGTTCAACTAAAATAACTTATTATGAAATGAATCGTACCCTAAATACTTGTACTCCACTTGAATTCAACGTAATGTAATGAATAGCCGCAAAAATATCACTATTCAACTGAAATTCTTTGATATGTCAAAAATCAGACCCTAAAAGATCCTATTTTCTTTAAATTGATCAACAGATGTGTAATTATAGGTATTCCATTAAAACACAATCAAATGTCCCTAATAGGGCGCCAAATATCAATTTCATTTGAAATACATCAATGAAGTAAACATTAGATTTGTAATCAAAGTATTACGTTCAAAAACCTTAATATAGACCAGATTAAAGTCAAATTGCATATATTCTCTTCAAATACAATAAAAACTAATTGAATACTCACACAATTGCTTGTATTCGTTAAAATAACATATTATGCAATGAATCGTACTCTAAATACATGTACTCCACTTGAATTCAACATAATGCAATAAATAGCTGCAAAAACATCACTATTCAACTAAAATTCTTTGATATGTCATAAATCAGACAATAAAAGAGCCTATTACCTTAAAATTGATTAATATACTGATAAATAGATTTGTAATTATAGGTATTACATTAAAACGCAATCAAATGTCCCTAATAGATCGCCAAATATCAATTTTCGAATGAAATACATCAATACAGCAAATATTAGCTATGTAATCAGAGTATTATGTTAAAAAACCTTCATATAGACAAGATTAAAGTCAAATTGCATATATTCTCTTCAAATACATTAAAGACTAGTTGAATTCACCCAATTGCTTTTATTCAGTTAAAATAACTTACTATGCAATGAATCGTACTCTAAATTCATGTACTCCACTTGAATTCAACGTAATGCAATGAATAGCTGCAAAAACATCACTATTCAACTCAAATTCATTGATATATCATAAATCAGACCCTAAAAGAGTCTATTCTCTTAAAATTGATCGACATACTGACAAATAAATTTATAATTATAGGTGTTACATTAAACCGCAAGCAAATGTCCCTAATAAATCGCCAAATATCAATTTTCAAATGAAATACGTCAATACAACAAACATTAGCTGTATAATCAGAGTATTATGCTAAGAAACCTTCATATAGACAAGATTAAAGTCAAATTACATATATTCTCTTCAAATACATTCAAAACTAGTTGAATACTCATACAATTGTTTTTATTCAGTTAAAATAACTTATTATGCAATGAATCATACTCTAAATACATGTACTCCACTTGAATTCAACGTAATACACTGAATAGCTGCAAAAACATCACTATTCAACTCAAATTCACCGACATATCGTAAATCAAATCCTAAAAGAGCCTATTCTCTTAAAATAGATTAATATACTGATAAATAGATGTGTAATTATTGGTATTACATTAAAACTCAATCAAATGCCCCTAATAGATCGCCAAATATTATTGTTCGGTTGAAATATATTAATATAGAGAACATTAGGTTTATAATCAGAGTATTATGTTACAAAACCTTCATATAGACAAGACTAAAGTCAAATTGCGTATATTCTCTTCAAATACAATAAAAACTAGTTGAATATTCACACAATTGCAGGTATTCTGTTAAAATAACTAATTATGCAATGAATCACACTCTAAATACATGTACTCTACTTGAATTCAATGTAATGCAATGAATAGCTGCAAAAATATCACTATTCAACTCAAACTCATTGATATGTCATAAATCAAACCCTAAAAGAGCCTATTCTCTTAAAATTGATTGATGTACTGACAAATAAATATGTAATTATAGATATTATGTTAAACCGCAATCAAATGTTCCTAATAGATGGCCAAATATAAATTTTCAAATGAAATTCGTCAATACAGCAAACATTAGGGGTGAAATCAGAGTATTAAGTTAAAAAAACCATGATATAGACAAGATTAAGGTCAAATTGGATATATTCTCCTCAAATACAATAAAAATTAATTGAATACTCACACAATTGCTTTTATTCAACTAAGATAACTTATTAGGCAATGAATTATACTCTAAATACTTGTACTCCACTTGAATTCAACATAATACAATGAATAGTTGCAAAAACATCCTTATTCAACTCAAATTCATTGATATGTCATAAATCAGACCCTAAAAGAGCCTATTCTCTTAAAATTGATCAATATACTATTAAATTATAGGTATTACATTAAAACGCAATCAAATGTCCCTAATAGATCGCCAAATATCAATTTTCGATTTAAATACAGCAATGGAGCAAACATTATGTTTGTAATCAGAGTATTATATTACAAAACCTTCATATATACAAGATTAAAGTCAAATTGCGTATATTATCTTCAAATACAATAAAAACTAATTGAATACTCACACAATTGCTGGTATTCAGTTAAAATAACTTATTATGCAACGAAATATACTCTAAATACATGTACTCCACTTGAATTCAATGTAGTGCAATGAATAGCTGCAAAAACATCACTATTCAACTCAAATTTATTGATATGTCATAAATTAGACCCTAAAAGAGCTTATTCTCATAAAGTTGATTGATATACGGACAAATAAAAGTGTAATTATAGGTATTCTATTAAACCACAATCAAATGTCCCGAATAGATCGCCAAATATCAATTTTCGAATGAAATACATCAATACAGCAAATATTAGCTGTGTAATCTGAATATTATGTTAAAAAAACCTTCATATAGACAAGATTAAGGTCAAATTGCATATATTCTCTCCAAATAAATTAAAAACTAATTGAATACTCACACAATTACTTTTATTCAGTTAAAATAACTTATTATGCAATGAATCATACTCTAAATGCTTGTATTCCACTTAAATTAAACGTAATACAATGAATAGCTGCAAAAACGTCACTATTCAACTCAAATTCACCGATATATCATAAATCAAATCCTAAAAGAGCCTATTCTCTTAAAATTGATCAATATATTGATAATAGATGTGTAATTATAGGTATTACATTAAAATGCAGTCAAATGTCCCTAATAGATCGCTAATTATCAATTTTCGATTGAAATACATCAATATAGCAAACATTAGGTTTGTGTTTTAATGTAATACCCATAATAACACATCTATTTAACAGTATATTAATAAATTTTAAGAGAATAGGCTCTTTTAAGCTCTAATTTATGACATATCAATGAATTTTGAGTTGAATAATGATGTTTTTGCAGCTATTTATTGCATTATGTTGAATTCAAGTGGAGTGCAAGTATTTAGAGTATAATTCATTGCATAATAAGTTATTTTAACTGAATAAAAGCAATTGTGTGAGTATTCAATTAGTTTTTATTGTATTTGAAGAGAATATATGCAATTTGACTTTAATCTTACCTATATGAAGGTTTTTTAACATAATACTCTAATTACACACCTAATGTTTGCTATATTGATGTATTTCAATCGAAAATTTATAATTGGCGATCTATTAGGGACATTAGACTGCATTTTAATGTAATACCTATAATTACATATCTATTTATCAGTATATTGATAAATTTTAAGAGATTAGGCTCTTTAGGGTTTGATTTATAATATATCAGTGAATTTGAGTTGAATAGCGACGTTTTTGCAGCTATTCATTGTATTACGTTGAATTCAACTGGAGTACAAGTATTTAGAGTACGATAGTCAAATTACGTATATTCTCTTCAAAAACAATAAAAACTAGTTGAATATTCACACAATTGCTGGTATTCTGTTAAAATAACTTATTATGCAATGAATCGTACTCTAAATACATGTACTCCACTTGAATTCAATATAATGCAATGAATAGCTGCAAAAATATCACTATTCAACTCAAACTCATTGATATGTCATAAATCAGACCCTAAATGAGCCTATTCTCCTAAAATTGATAAACAAAACTGTTAAATAGATGTGTAATTATAGGTATTACATTAAAACGCAATCAAATGTCCCTAATAGATCGCCAAATATCAATTTTCGAATGAAATAAATGGAGCAAAAAGTAGGTTTGTAATCGGAGTATTATGTTGCAAAACCTTCATATAGATAAGATTAAAGTCAAATTACGTATATTCTCATCAAATATAATAAAAATTATTTGAATACTCACATAATTGCTGGTACTCAGTTAAAATAACTTATTATGCAATGAATCATACTCTAAATACATGTACTCCACTTGAATTCAAAGTAATGCAATGAATAGCTCCAGAAACATCACTATTCAACTAAAATTCATTGATATGTCATAAATCAAACCCTAAAAGAGCTTATTCCCTAAAAATTGATCAATATACTGATAAATAGATATGTAAATATAGGTATTACATTAAAACGCAATCAAATGTAAGTAGAGTATTATGTTACAAAACCATCATATAGACAAGATTAAAGTCAAATTGCATATATTCTCTTCAAATACAATAAAAACTAATTGATTACTCACACAATTGCTTGTATTCACTTAAAATAACTTATTTTGCAATGAATCACACTCTAAATACTTGTACTCCAATTAAATTCAACGTAGTGCAATGAATAGCTGCAAAAACGTCACTATTCAACTAAAATTCATTGATATGTCATAAATCTGACCCTAAAAGAGCCTATTCTCTCATAATTGATCAATATACCGATAAATAGAAGTGTAATTATAGGTATTACATTACAACGCAATCAAATGTCCCGAATAGATCGCCAAATATTAATTTTTGATTTAAATACATCAATATAGCAAATATTATGTATGTAATCGGAGTATTATGTTAAAACAATCTTCATATAGATAAATTTAAAGTCAAATTGCGCATATTCTCTTCAAATACAATAAAAACTAGTTGAATACTCACAAAATTGCTGGTATTCAGTTAAAATAACTTATTATGCAATGAATCGTACTCTAAATACATGTACTCCACTTAAATTCAACGTAATGCACTGAATAGCTACAAAAACATCACTATTCAACTCAAATTTATTGATATGTCATAAATTAGACCCTGAAAGAGCTTATTCTCATAAAGTTGATTGATATACGGATAAATAAAAGTGTAATTATAGGTATTCTATTAAACCACAATCAAATATACCGAATAGATCGCCAAATATCAATTTTCGAATGAAATACATCAATACAGCAAATATTAGTTGTGTAATCTGAATATTATATTAAAAAAACCTTCATATAGACAAGATTAAGGTCAAATTGCATATATTCTCTCTAAATAAATTAAAAACTAATTGAATACTCTCACAATTACTTTTGTTCAGTTAAAATAACTTATTATGCAATGAATCATACTCTAAATGCATGTATTCCACTTAAATTCAACATAATACAATGAATAGCTACAAAAATATCACTATTCAACTCAAATTCGCCGATATATCATAAATCAAACTCTAAAAGAGCCTATTCTCATAAAATTGATCAATATACTGATAAATAGATGTGTAATTATAGGTATTACATTAAAACGCAATCAAATGTTCCTAATAGATCGCCAAATATTAATTTTCGATTGAAATACATCAATATAGCAAACATTAGATTTGTAATCAGAGTATTATGTTACAAAACCTTCATATAGACAAGACTAAAGTCAAATTGCGTATATTGTCTTCAAATACAATAAAAACTAGTTGAATACTCATACAATCGTTAATATTTTGTTAAAATAACTTATTATGAAATGAATCGTACTCTAATTACTGGGACTCGACCTCAATTCAACGTAATACAATGAATAGCTGCAAAAACATTACTATTCGACTCAAATTCATTGATATGTCATAAATCAGACCCTAAAAGTGCTTATTCTCTTAAAATTGATCAATATACTGATAAATAGATGTGTAATTATAGGTATTACATTACAACACAATCAAATGTCCCTAATAGATCGCCAAATATTAATTTTCGATTGAAATACGTTAATATTGAAAATTTTAGGTGTGTAATCAGAGTATAATGTCAAAAAAACTTCCTATATACAAGATTAAAGTAAAATTGTACATATTCTCTTCAAATACAATAAAAATAATTGAATACTCAAACAGTTGCTTTTATTCAATTAAAATAAATACATCAATTGAGCAAACATTAGGTTTGTAATCATAGTATTATGTTACAAAACCTTCATATAGACAAGATTAAAGTCAAATTTCGTATATTCTCTTCAAATACAATAAAAACTAATTGAATACTCACACAATTGCTGGTATTCAGTTAAAATAACTTATTATGCAATGAATCGTACTCTAAGGCCCTGTTTGGCGCGAGGACCAAAATAGGACTAAAATAGGACCAAAATGGCACTAATTTAAAAAAAACAATAATAATCATAAATAAATATTTTAAGTCTTTTTACACAAGTTTAAATATAAAAAATATTATTTTACTTTATATACTCAATAATTTAAAATAAAAATATCAACTTTATTTCACATTCTAGACCAAAATATTCAAGTCGAGTATTTTGATTTAAGATGTAAAATAAAGTTTTTATTTTTATTAAAAATTATTGAGTATGTGAAGTAAAATATTATTTCTTATATTAAAATTTGTGTAGAATAACTAAAATAATTTATTTATTATTATTATTGTTATTTTTTAAACTAGTACTATTTTGGTCCTGTTTTGGTCCTTGCGCTAAACAGGGCCTAAATACATGTACTCCACTTGAATTCAACGTAATGCAATGAATAGCTGCAAAGATATCACTATTCAACTCAAATTCATTGACATGTCATAAATCAGACCCTATTCTCATAAAATTGATCAATATACTGATAAATAGATATGTAATTATAGGTATTCCATTAAAATGCAATCAAATATCTCTAATAGATCGCCAAATATTAATTTTCGATTGAAATACATCAATATAGCAAACATTAGATTTGTAATCAGAGTATTACGTTAAAAAACCTTAATGTAGATAAGATTAAAGTCAAATTACATATATTCTCTTCAAATACAATAAAAACTAATTGAATACTCACACAATTGCTTGCATTCAGTTAAAATAACTTATTATGCAATGAATTGTACTCTAATACTTGTACTCTACTTGAATTCAACGTAATGCAATAAATAGCTGCAAAAACGTCACTATTCAACTCAAATTCATTAATATGTCATAAATCAGACCCCAGAAGAGCGTATTCTCTTAAAATTGTTCAATATACTGATAATTAGATGTGTAATTATAGGTATTACATTTAAATGTAATCAAATGTCCCTAATAGATCACCAAATATCAATTTTCGATTGAAATACATCAATGAAGCAAACATTAGGTTTGTAATCAGAGTATTATGTTATAAAACCTTCATATAGATAAGATTATAGTCAAATTACTTATATTCTCTTCAAATACAATAAAAACTAATTGAATACTCACACAATTGCTGGTATTCAATTAAAATAACTTATTATGTAATTAATCGTACTCTAAATACATGTACTCCACTTGAATTCGACGTAATGCAATGAATAGCGGCAAAAACATCACTATTTAACTCAAATACATTGATATGTCATAAATCAGACCCTAAAGTGCATATTCTCTTAAAATTAATCAATATACTGAAGTATAGATGTGTAATTATAGGTATTACATTAAAACACAATCAAATGTCCCTAATAGATCGCCAAATATCAATTTTTGATTGAAATACATCAATGGAGCAAACATTAGGTTTGTAATCAGAGTATTATGTTAAAAAACCTTCATACAGACAAGATTAAAGTCAAATTGCATACATTCTCTTCAAATACAATAAGAATAAATTGAATACACACACAATTGCTTTTATTTAGTTGTAAAAACAATACTATTTAATTCAAATATATCGATATATCATAAGTTAGTCTCTAATAGTGCGTAATAGGTTGAAACATATTGATATACTGTAAACAATATGTGTAATTGTTGGTATTATATAAAAACTCAATCAAATATCTCTAATAGACCACCAGATATCTGTTTTCGATGAAATTACATCGCTGTAGCAAATATTAGTTGTTTAATAAGAGTATTATGTTAAAAGTGCCTACAAAGTTATAATAGATCCTTATATTATTAAAAAGATGTGTAATTACCAGTATTATATTAATACTCAATCCGAAGTCCCCAAAATAGATCGCCAAATATTTATTTTTGGCCAAAAAACATCGATAATGTCAATATTTGTTTTTTATTCAGAGTATTATGTTATAATTCCATGATATAGATAAGATCAAAGTTAAATTGATTCTATTCTCTTCAATTATAACAACAAATAATTAAACACTTGTATAATTACAAGTATTTACTTTAAATAATTTATTATATTATGAATTGCTATTTAAATACTTGAATTTGGGTTAAATTGAATGTTAAGGGTTTAGGGTAGATGTAAAAATATCACTACTCAATTCAAATACTTTGATATATCGCAAAACTACTTTTAAAAGGGCCTTAAAAGAAATAATAGAATGATATATTGCAAAAAAGATGTCTAATTATCAGTATTATATTAAAACTCAATCTGAGGTCTCTGATAAGTTGCCAAATATCTTTTTTTGATTAAAATACATTGATAAAGTCAATCTTAATTGTTTAATCAAAATATTATCTTAAAATGCCTTGATATAGGCAAGATCATAGTCGAATTGCTTGTATTTTCTTCAAATATAATAAAAAATAAATAAATACTTGTATAATTACTATTATTCAGTAAAAATAACTTATTATGCAATGAAGCTTTCTCAAAATGCTTGTATTCAATGTTAATGCAATGAATTACTGTAAAAACATCACTATTCATTCAAATATATTGATATCTCATAAATCAGTCTTTCAAACTGCTTAAAAAATTAGAATAGATTGATATACTATCAAAAAGATTATTAATTGCCGGTATTATTTTAAAACTCAAACATATCTATCAAATAGATTGCCAAATATCTATTTTCTGTTAAAATACATCGATATCGTTAATATTAGTTATTTAATTAGAGTATTATGTTAAAATGCCTTGATATAAATAAGATCAAAGTTAAATTACTTGTATTATCTTCAAATACAATTAACAAATGATTGAATACTAGTATAATTACTAGTATTCAGTTAAAATAACTTATTATGCAATGAATCAGTCTTTATATGCTTGTATTCAGCTTGCATCCAATATTAACGCAATGAATAGATGTAAAAATAATACTATTTAAGTTAAATACATTGATATATCATAAATCAGTCTCTAATAGTGTGTAATAGGTTGAAACAGATTGATATACTGTCAAACACATGTGTAATTGCTGGTATTATATTAAAACTCAATCAAATATCTCTAATAGACCACCAAATATCTATTTTCAACGAAATTATATCACTTTAGCAAATATTAATTATTTAATCAGAGTATTACGTTAATAGTGCCTCAAATGTTATAATAGATCGTTGTACTATTAAAAAGATGTGTAATACCGTTATTATATTACTACTCAATGTGAGGTTCCTAATAGTTCGTCAAATATCTATTGTCGGCCAAAAAACATTGATAAAGTCAACATTAAGTTGTTTAATCAAAGTATTAGTTTAAAATGCCTTGACGTAGACAAGATTAAAGTCAAATTGTATGTATTCTCCTCAAATACTGTCAAAAATGAATGAATACTCGTGCAATTGCAATTACTCACTTAAAATAACATGTTGTGTAGTGAAGGTTTCCCTATATGCTTGTATTCAGCTCGAAGTCAATATTAATGCAACAAATAGTTGCGAACAAAATCACTATTAATTCAAATACATCGATATATCATAAATCAGTCTTTAAAAGTTCCTAAAAAGTTATAATAGATTGATATACAATCAAAAAGGTTAGTGATCATTGGTATTATAAAAAAACTCAAACATATCTCTCTAACAGATCGTCAAATATCTATTTTCAGCTAAAATACATTGATATAGTAAATATTTGTCATTTAATGAGATTATTATGTAAAACTTCCTTAATATAGATAAGATCAAACTTAAATTACTTGTAATCTCTTCAAATACAATAAGCAAGTGACTGAATACTTGTATAAGTACTAGTATTTAGCTAAAATGACTTATCATGCAATGAATCATTCCTTAAGTGCTTGTATTCCACTTGAATTCAATGTTAACGGAAGAAATAGCTGTAAAAACATTACTATTTAATTCAAATATATTGATATATTATAAATCAGTCTCTAATAGTGCGTAATAGGTAGAAATAGATTGATATACTGTCAAAAACATGTGCAGTAACGGGTATTGTATTAAAACTTAATCAAATATCCCTAATAGACTGTCAAATATTTATTTTCGACTAAAAGACAACGTTATAGTAAATATTAGTTGTTTAATCAAAGTATTACGTTAAAATGCCTTGATATAGGTAAGATCAAAGTCACCTTACATGCATCCTCTTCAAATATAATAACAAAATAATTAAATACTAGAATAATTACTAGTATTTAATTAAAATAACTTATTATGCAATGAATCTCTCTCAAAATATTTGAATTCAGCTTAAGTTGAACATTAACGCATTGAATAGTTGTAAAAATATCATAATTCAATTCAAATACAATGATATATTAGTATTATATTAAGACTCAAATATATCTCTCTAATAGATCACTAAATATCTATTTTTTACTAAAATACATCAACATAGCAAATATTAGTTGTTTAATTAGTGTATTTTCTTAAAATACCATGATATAGATAAAATCAATGTCAAATTGCTTGTATTCTCTTCAAATATAATAAACAATAATTAAATACTGATATAATTACTAGTA
The DNA here is from genome assembly GCA_019297695.1 of Apostasia ramifera. Classification (NCBI taxonomy): domain Eukaryota; kingdom Viridiplantae; phylum Streptophyta; class Magnoliopsida; order Asparagales; family Orchidaceae; genus Apostasia; species Apostasia ramifera. The sequence goes on along the minus strand of JAEMOT010002858.1, from coordinate 315,755 downwards.
TTTAGTTAAAATAACTAATTATGTAATGATTCTCTCCCTACACGTTTGAATTCAGCTTAAATTGAACGTTAACACATTGAATAGCTGTAAAAACGTTACTATTTAATTGAAATACATTAATATATCAGTATTACATTAAAACTCAATTTTATCTCTTTAAAATAGCCAAATGTCAATTGTTAGCTAGAAAACATCGATATAGCAATTATTATGTTAAAATGTCTTGATATAGATTTGATCAAAGCTAAATTACTTATATTCTCTTCAAATACAATATAAAATAATTATATACTTGTATAATTACTAGCACTCAGTTAAAATGACTTATTATGCAATGAATCTTTAAATGCTTGTATTCTGCTTGAATTCAATGTTAATATAATAAATAACTGTAAAAACAATACTATTTAATTCAAATACATTAATATATCATAAATTAGTCTCTAATAGTACGTAATGGGTTGAAACAGATTGATACACTGTCAAAAATATGTGTACTTGCTGTTATTATGTTAAAACTCAATGAAATATTTCTAATAGACCACCAAATATCTATTTTCGGCAAAATTACATCGTTGTAGCAAATATTAGTTGTTTAATCAGAGTATTATGTTAAAAGTGCCTAAAAATTATAATAGATCGCTATATTATTAAAAAGATGTGTAATTATCAGTATTATATTACTACTCAATCTGAGGTCCCTAAAAGATCGCCAAATATCTATTTTCGGCCAAACAACATCGATAAAGTAAAAATAACTAATATAGATAAGATCAAAGTTGAATTGCTTGTATTCTCTTTAAATACAATAATAAAATATCTAAATACTAGTATAATTACTAGTATTTAGTTTAAATAACTTATTGTGCAACTAATCTCTCTCTAAATGCTTGAATTCAGCTTAAATTGAACGTTAACACAATGAATAGTTGAAAAAACGTCACTATTCAATTTAAATACATTGATATGTCGGTATGATATTAAAACTCAAATATATCTCTGTAATAAATCGTCAAATATCTATTTTTCGCTAAATTACATCAATATAATAAATATTAATTATTTAATTAGAGTATTATATTAAAATGTCTTGATATAGATAAGATCAAAGTCAAATTACTTATATTCTCTTCAAATATAATAAAAAATAATTAGATAATTATATAATTACTAGTATTTAGTTAAAATAACTTGATTTGCAATAAATCTCACTCAAAATACTTGAATTCGGCTAAAATAGAACGTTAACGTATTAGATATCTGTAAAAATATCACTATTTAATTTAGATACATTGATATGTTGGTATTATAGTAAAACTCAAACATATCTCTCTAATAAATCGCTAAATATCTATTTTGCAACTAAAATACATCGATATAATAAATATTAGTTGTTTAATTAGAGTATTATGTTAAAATGCCTTGATATAGATAAAATCAAAGTTAAATTGCCTGCATTCTCTTCAAATACGATCAAAATAATTGAATACTCATATAATTACTAAATGACTTATTATGCAATAAATCATTCTCTAAATGCTTGTATTCCACTTGAATTCAATGTTACTGCAATGAATAGTTATAAAAATGATATAATTAAATTTAAATACATTGATATGTCATAAATCAATCTCTAATAGTGCATAATAGGTTGAAACAGATCTTTATACTATCAAAAATATGTGCAGTTGCTTGTATTTTATTAAAACTTAATCAAATGTCTCTAATAGGCTATCAAATATTTATTTTCGGCTAAAATATATCGCCGTAGAAGTATTAGTTGTTTAATCTGAGTATTTTATTAAAATGCCATGATATAAATAAGATCAAAGTGAAAGTGCTTATATTCTCTTTGAATACAATAAGAAATAATTAAATACTCATATAATTACTAGTATTTAGTTAAAATATCTTATTATGTAATAATTTTCTCTCTAAATGCTTGAATTCAGCTTAAATTGAATGTTAACGCTTTGGATAGTTGTAAAAACATCACAATTTAATTCAAATACATTAATAAGTTATAAAACAGTCTTGAAAAGTGCTTAAAAAGTTAACAATGATATGTAATTAACGGTATTATATCAATACTCGATTTGAGGTCCAAAATAGATCGCTAAATATCTATTTTTTGTTAAAAAAATCGATAAAATTAATATTAGTTGTTTAATCAGAGTATTATGTTATAATGCTATGATATAGATAAGATCAAAGTTAAATTGTTTGTATTCTCTTCAAATATAATAATAAATAATTAAATACTTGTATAATTACTAGTATTTAATTTAAATAACTTATTATACAATGAATTGCTATTTAAATACTTGAGTTTGGGTTAAATTGAATGTTAAGGGTTTAGGGTAGTTGTAAAAATATCACTATTCAATTCAAATAATTTGATATGTCGCAAAACTATTTTTAAAAGGGCCTAAAAAGAAATAATAAAATGATATATTGCAAAAAGACGTCTAATTATCGGTATTATATTAAAACTCAATCTAAGGTCCCTACTAAGTCGCCAAATATCTATTTTTGATTAAAATACATTGATAAAGTCAACCTTAATTGTTTAATTAAAATATTATGTTAAAATACCTTGATATAGGCAAGATCATAGTCGAATTACTTGTATTCTTTACAAATACAACCAAAAATAAATGAATACGCGTAAAATTACTATTATTCAGTAAAAATAACTTATTATGCAATGAATCTTTCTCTAAATGCTTGTATTGAACGTTAATACAATGAATTATTGTAAAAACTTCATTGTTCATACAATTAACAAATGATTGAATAATGGTATAATTACTAGTATTCAGTTAAAGTGACTTATTATTTAATGAATAATTGTAAAATCCATATCTCTCTAGCAGATCACTAAATATCTATTTTCAGCTAAAATATATTGATATAACAAATATTAGCCATTTGATTATAATATTATGTTAAACTTCCTTGATATAGATAAAATCAAAGTTAAATTACTTGTATTCTCTTTAAATACAATCAAATAATGATTGAATTCTCGTATAATTTCAAGTATTTAGTTAAAATGACTTATCAAATACATCGATATATCATAAATCAGTCTCTTATAGAGTGTAATAGGTTGAAGCAGATTGATATATTGTTAAAAATATGTGTAGTAGATGGTATTGTATTTAAACTTAATCAAATGTTCTTAATAGAGAGCCAAATATCTATTTTGGCTAAAATATAACGCTATAATAAATAATAGTTGTTGACGTAGGATATAGGGGATCCCAAGAAATACCAAAAAAGAGAGAGTTCTGGGAGACGACGGCGCGCAAAGAGGTAAGCCTGTCAGCGGAGGCTTAAAAAAGAAAGAGAGAGAGAGGAGCTAGCTAAGGGATGAGGTTGCCAAGGCCAGGGAGGTTTCGTTGGGGGCAAAGGAGGCTACCTCCGAAGCTTGTTACCGGGAGGAGTTGCTGAAGTCTGAAGTTCACTCCTTGCGGGCCTTGGTGGAAAACTGCTTTGGATGGCGGGGACGACGTATGGAGGATCTGGAAGAAGCGGTGAGGAGGGTGGTGAATATTGTCAGCGCCTCGCCGGTGGGTCACCACGTGAAGAACCAGACAACTTTTGATATTCTCCTGCAAACATTGGTCGATATAAGTATCTTAAATCAGGAGAATATTAGAAGTCCTGCGGTTCTTCCCTTCTGTGGTCCTAAGGGACCAGACAGGTTCTTCCACGCCGGGAGCCACTACCCAGAGGAGGTTCCTCCAGCAAGGTCCTACGTTGGCTGGGGATATCACCTATCTCCCCCATGCAGGAGTCCCGAAGAGGGTCAGATTACTCCCCATGTGGCCAGATGGCTAGGCCGAAGTGCTCCTCCTGAAGTCCAACAGCAGGGTCAGCCAAGAAGCCAGAAATGACCTGCCCCCATCCTCAGCTAGCTTCTTAGCCTCATCATCAATGTAATATTTGTCGGAACCATAGTTGAGGAGAGGAGTTCTGGTAGCTCCCGGGCGGTCTGCTCCCTAGTGTCAGGAGAGTAATAGATTGAGCTCAGAGAGGGGGTTCCCTTGTGCCTGAGGTCAATACTATTACTCTAGGTGTCTAAGTTCTGAAGTCTTGTATTTTCTTTATTTTTCCTGTACTCATGAGAGAAACATGTAAGGGAACAGAGAAAATAAAATTGTAACAAGTTTTATCACTAATAAAATGCATTTTTTTTTTCAAAAACTTGTTTTGGATGAATTGTATTTGTGTTCGTCTTTTCTTTCGTGTTTGAAACAGGTACCACGAGATCAGAAAAGAGAGAACAAGAATTCATAAGTGTGAAAGTATAAAATCAATGATAAATTCTAAGTAAAAAAGGAAAATTACTATCCTCGTGCACGATCATAAAATATCGGACGATAATAGTAAAGAGGACAGAATGCTGTTATGAGATATCGCGCACGATTATGAACCATCACGCATGACATACGACAAAATGGGGGGAAGCGACGCTTTGATAACCGTGCGCTGCTTCGCATTCTGAGCTTGTTAGAAGATACGGACGGTCTAATTGTGTCCGTGCACTGATCGAAGAGATCAGACGGCTAGAAGAAAAAAGGACACAGCTGTTTCCCATAAAAGCTTTCTCAAACCCTAAGAGAGAAAAAAAAAGCCCTTGTTCTGCTTGCCGCGAAACTGAGTGATGGGAGGAAGGGAGATCGAGTGGGCAGAGCTGGCCGATCAGTTCTACAAGGATACCACCTACCAGGAAAGTCTCCTGATGGAGCATGAGGTGCTCAACACGACCACGGGGTTTAGAGGGAACCCTAGACTGATGGTCATCCCCCCTACCGCCGACTTCCGACTCTGAGAAAACCCCTTGTAACAAAATAATAAGGGGTTTGAATCACATGGAATACCCCGAGTTTGACTTTTGAGACTTCATAAGTCTGCATAGGAAGGGAGCAGTGATAATAGGAAAGATCCCGTCTAGGAGAAATTATTTAACCCAATGCCAAAAGGACTTGGAGTGTCTGAAACATCGTGTCCGACGTTTGTACTTTAAGGCATGGGATGACCTCGGGGGTCTCCTGAATTTGGGTTAAAAGTATACTCTTTTATACACCTGCACAGGAAAGAAGTAATAATAATAGTGGTGATCCTTCCTAGGAGGAGTTATCTGACCCAATGCCAAAAGGACTTGATCATCTGAAACATCGTGGCCGATGTTTATACTTGAGGCAAGGTCTGACCTCCGTTAGAGCGGCAGATCCTAGTGAGAAGCGAAGGCACTCTGCTTAGAGGGGACCTGTATCATGAGCAGATAGCAGGGACTGCCCTAAGGTTACGAGCAGGCCTCCAGACCTTTCGCTAGCCGGATGGGCTTATGGAAGGGTTTCAGATGTATGTAGGAGACCCCGGCTGCCAGGCTTAACTAGGCTTAGTGACCGCCATATATGGAAGGTTAGTTATGACAAACCATCGTGTACGAGGCTCCGGAGCCTTCGGGTATGATGCTTGAGACTTGAGATTTGAAATCATACCTAAGCGATAGATGTTAGGCTGATATGAATACCCCAATATCATTTAATAGGCGTAAGATTCGTTGTCATAAGAACTTCGGAGTTCAAGATATAATCTCCGGGACAACATAATGAAATCCAGATATACTTTGGAAGAAACCCAGATGTATATTAATAAAGAATATCCCAGAACTTGTTGACCGAATCCGTATAATAAATTTCTGAATTAATCTATACAAACGAATATTGTATAAGGGGTATAAAGATGAACTGCTGCCAAGGATCAGTCATAGAATTTCTTTAGATCATCCCCACTCCAAGTTCTGGGGAGTTGGATGCCTTCAGAAATCATAAGATAGTATGCGTTCTGGCAACCTCGCGCACGATGTAAGGACCCTCCCAGTTAGGTTCAAGTTTGGGAACCCCCAAATTGCTGCCAGCAAGAAGCTGCCGTTTGAGTACCAAGTCTCCTTAAATAAAAGTCCTGGGGCTTGAGTGCAGCCAACTCCCTCCTTTGCTCTAAGAGATCCAGATCGACTCGCCGTGAATCATCGTTTTCACCCACCCAGGTTTGCAGATCTTCGAGATTAAAGTTGGCTGCAGTTTCTACCCTGGGGGAGGAGTGTTCTAGCTCAACTGGTATGACAACGTCCTTCCCGAATGAAAGGTAGAAAGGAGACTCCTGAGTGACCTTAGAAGGAGCTGTATTATAAGCCCAGAGAGCACCTGGTAGTTCTTTTGGCCAGTGGGCTTTGGCGCCATCAAGGCATTTTTTCAAGATATTCAGGATATTTTTGTTAGCGGCCTCTGCCTGCCCATTGGTGTGAGGGTGCCAGACGGATGCATGCTTGAGATTGATTTGGTGTTTGCCACAAAAATTATGGATCCGCTGATTAGCAAACATTGTACCGTTGTCTGTGATAATCACTATTGGTATGCCGTATCTGCAGATGATGTTAGCCTATAGAAAATTCTTCACATTTTGAGCAGTAGGATGAGTAAGTGGCTTAGCCTCAATCCACTTTGTGAAGTAGTCGACAGCCACTAGTATCCACTTGTAGTTCTTCACGGCCATAGACATCTGCCACAGGAAGTCCAGCCCCTAAATAGCAAAGGACCAAGATGAATTGATGAGTTTGAGATAGCCTGCAGGCTGCCTATGCATGTCGGCATAATTCTGGCATTGAGAGCACTTCTCCACAAACACCTGAGCATCCTTGTGGATATTTGGCCAGAAGAATCCTGGCGTAGGATTCGCATAACCAGGTTTCTGCCACAAGCATGAGTTCCACATTTCCCTTTGGGCACAACTTCTATGACTTCTTGGGCTTCCTCAGGCCTCAAGCACTTGGTGAGGGACTTAGCATAAGATCTTCTGTAAAGCACCCCATTGATGAGGGTGTACTTGGCACAGTTAAGCTTCAGCTTCTTCGCCTCTCGCCTGTTCTCGGGCTAGCTCCCATCTTTTAGGTAATTGAGGATCCTGTCCATCCAACAAGGCGGCTGCTCCTCAGAGCAGACTCCTGCGCATTCGAGCATCTCAAATATCTGAGTCTGGCGGAGGTCAGGGAGCCCTACCTTTGCGAGCCGGTCTGCCACTTGGTTTTCTTCTCTCGGAATATGTGTCAAGGAGAAATCTTCGAACTGAGAGATCAAGGACTGGGCTTGTTGCAAATATTTTTTTAGAATCCCGTCCTTCATTTCGAATGCACGATTCACCTGGTTGACGACCAATTGGGAGTCGCTGAATACCTGTATACACTTGAAGTTCAGCCCTATAATGAGAGCTTCATACTCCGCCTAATTGTTTGTAGCCTTGAACTGAAGTGTCATGACCTGGTGTAATGTAGCTCCCATTAGGCTGGTTAGGAGAATCCTAGCCCCCTGGGATTGCGATCCAGATGCACCATCGATATGTAGGGACCAGAGGTTTGTCTGATGTCTGGCGAGTGGTGGCTCCGAAGTAGAAAGTTCGGCGATGAAGTCTGCCAGCGCCTGAGCCTTGATTGCTGTATGCGAGATATATTTGATGTCATACTCGCCCAGCTCAATGGACCATTTAAGCAGCCTTCCCGAGATCTCAGGAGTGTGCAGTATCTTTAGGAGCGGTTGATCAGTGACAACCTAGATAGTGTGGGAATGGAAATATGGGCGTAGCTTCCTTGTCGTCACCAGAAGAGCCAGAGCAAGCTTTTCCAGTGTGGGGTACCGGCTTTCAGCATCTAGGAGTATGTGACTGATGTAAAAGATTGGATATTGCACCCCCTTATTATTGTCCATGAGGACTGCTGAGACTGCAGTGTAAGACACACCCAGGTATAAAGACAGGACCACCCCTTCCTTTGGTGCCACTAATATTGGAGCTGAGGTAAGATATTTTTTCAATTCTGTGAAAGCGGCTTCGCACTTGTTGGTCCACTGGCCCCCCTTGTTGTTACGCAGGCATCGAAAGAATGGCGAACATCGATCTCCGGCTTTCGAGATGAATCTACCCAGGCTGTTGATCCGCCCTGCTAATTTTTGAATCTCTTTTACCGTTTTTGGAGAGGGCATGCTGTCACACCTGACTCAGCTTCATGTCGCTACATTTTTATCCCGACCACAAATTCATCAAAGGAAAAACAAAGCTAAAATCATAAAATATTGTGTCACACCTGACTCAGCTTCATGTCGCTACATTTTTATCCTAGCGGATCGGGATGTGACACATGCTCAGAATCGCCGAGATTTTATCTAGGTTGGCCTCTATCCCTCTAGCCGAGATAAGATAGCTCAAAAATTTTCCTGCACCGAAGGTGCACTTAGCAGGACTAAGCTTAAGATTAAACCTTTAGAGGATGTCAAGCATTTCCTTGAGGTCGCCGAGGTGTCCCCCTAAGGTCTTACTTTTGACTAGGATGTCGTCGACATAGGCTTCAAGATTCCTCCCCCTTTTGAAGACGGCATCAATCATGCGCTGGTAAGTAGCACCGGCATTTTTGAGACCAAAGGGCATGACGTTGTTGCAGTACGTGCCGAAGTCAGTGATGAAAGCAGTCTTCTTTTCATCTTCTTTGGCCATCCGGATCTGATGGTACCTAGAGAAAGCATCCAGGAAGCTCATAACCTCATACCCGAAGGTACGATCTACCATAGTATCAATGCGTGGGAGAGGGTAAGTATCTTTGGGGTAGGCCTGATTCAGTGTGTGGAATTCTACGCACATCCTCTACTTCTCGTTGGCCTTTTTCACCATGACAACATTAGTGAGCCATTGGGGGTACTGAACCTCCCTGATATAACCTGCTCTAAGCAGTTTGTTGACTTCTTCTTTGATAGCGTCCTGCCTCTCTCCTGTCATTACCCTCTTCTTCTGTGCTATAAGAGAGACAGTCTTAGATATGTTCATATAGTGCTCGCAGACGGCCCTGTCAATGCCTATAACATCTCCAGGAGACCATGCAAAGACATCAATGTACTCAGAAAGTAAAGCGATGACGTCCGCCTGCTGCTTGTCATTCATTGAAGAAGATATGTTTACAACTTTAGAAGAGTCTTCCCCCCCCCCCAAGGTTACATTGATGACCCCCTCCTTTGATACAACTGGTTGAGACTCCCTAAGATCCAGTTGATCAACGACGAGCTGTACTGCTATCTGAAAACAACGGGTAGCCTGCCTAGCATCTCCTCTGATGGTGACAATACTGTTGGAGGTAGGGAACTTCGCGCATAGGTGAGGCGTGGAAATCACCATCCCAAAGGAATTGAGCGTTGTCCTTCCAAGGATGACATTATAGCCTGACTTAGCTCTGATGAAAGCGAAGTTTACCATGTTCATGGCATAGCCGTTGTCATCGCCAAAGGAGACATGCAAAGTACTAAATCCCAGAGGTTGAACCCTCTCCCCAGAGAAACCGAGTAAGGTGATTTCAGCGCAGGGGAGGTTTGTCTCTTTGAGACCCATCTGGAGGAAGGCAGATTCAAACAGGATATCGGCGGCGCTCCTTGAGTCGAGGAGCACTCGTCGAACATCGAAATCGGCTATGCGGGCAACGACCACTATCGGATCGTTATGTAGATTGCCCTGTTGGGGGAGATCTTCTTGGCAGAAAGTGAGAGGAATGGACGAAGAATGTTGCTCAGAGATACCGCTGACCTTGGCTTCTTGGCGGCGGGCAGTAGCAGGGTCAATGCTAAAGATGACATTGATTGTCCTGGCAGCAGGGGGGTAAGGACGCCCTGATTGACTGGGGCCTGGAGACGGTATAGTCTTAGCAGGAGCCTCAGTAATTTCAGGGGCCTTCCCTTTCTGGGCAGCGGTGAAGGTTGGTGCCATCTGCATGAATTCCTCGAGCTTGCCCTGATTCACTAGTTTGTCGAGCAGAGCTCTGAGGCCTCGGCACTTGTGAAGCTTGTGCATGTAGTTCCCGTGGAACTCACATTAATTGTCGAGATCCACTCCGACCGGAGGAGCTGGCTTGGGTTCGGCTGGTCAGACCCATCCTTGTTTAATGGCCGCCACATAAACCTTAGAGAGAGTCCGAGAGAAGAAATGCTTTTGGTGCTGGACGTGTCGTGGCTTCCCTTCATCTCGATTATGACTTTTGGCCATATGTATCTTCGTGGCCGTGGGTTCATCACTCCGATGTTTTCTCTTTCTTTTCTCCTGCTTGGCTGCAGAAACATCGGGAGGAGAGGACTCAGCATCCTCTAGGAGCATAAATTAGCTGCCTCTGGCCACCAGCTCTGGGTAACTCTGAGGTTTGGCCAGCTGCAGGGATTTAGACAGATCCCCCACCATGAGTCCCCTCCGAAAATTGTGCATGGCCACCGCCGGGTCGACATCTTCAGCTTTTGTCGTAGCGGTGAAAAAGCGGTCGGTGTAATCCCAGAGGCTTTCTCTTTCGCCTTGCTTGATGTTGGTGAGCACCATGTCGGAGATGACCATTCGGGTCCGACCGATGAAACGGGCGATCAGCTCCCATTTCAAGTGTTCGTAGGAGGAGATGTGACCCCTGGGCAACTTGATGAACCAGCTAAATGCCGCTCCTTTTAAAGTGTTGGCTAGGAGGTGGCACTTGGTGGCTTCATTCGGCTGGCGGTAACGGATTGCGACCTCGAACCCCTGAACGTGCTCACAGGGGTCGGTGACGCCTCTGTTGGCCTCAAGCCTGGGCGGCCTGAAGTCCTCTAGGATTGGGGCCAGCTGGATGACATCGGTAAAAGGGGCATTGCCATCCATCGTCCCAAAGAAGGGGTCAGGCCCATGATGAGAGGCCTGAATGCCTTGAAAGAGGGGATCTCTTCCGGCAAGGAAAGGAGGGAAAGCAGATGGAAAGAAAGCAGGTTGTGGTAGCAGACATGGTGGAAGAAGATTCTGGTGAACCTCCTGGAGATGAAAGGGGCATCTGGGCGGTTGAGAAGAGCCAGACGTCCGAATGGAAGGTGCTGCAATGGGAAGCGCGGGAGCAGGAGCCTTAGTGACCGGAGGAGGGGGTACAGGGGCCGCCGCTACCGGCGGAAGAAGCTCTGGGGCTGCCGCGACCAGCGAAGGAGGCGCAGGAGCCGCCGCGACCGGCAGGCCAGCTAGGCGCCATGTACGACAAGGATGCAGCGCTGGAACAACGTGTTAACAATAGTTGTTTAATCAGAGTATTATATTAAAATAACTTGATATAGATAAGATCAAAATTAAATTACTTGTATTCACTTCAAATACAATATTAAAATAATTAAATACTATTATAATTACTAGTATTTAGTTAAAATAATTTATTATGTAACGAATCGATCTCAAAATTCTTAAAATCAGCTTAAATTGAACATTAATGCATTGAATAGTTGTAAAAATATCACTATTCAATTTAAATACATTGATATGTCAGTATTATATTAAAACTCAAATATATTTCTCTAATAGATTATCAAATATCTATTTTCTGCTATAATACACCGACATAGCAAAGATTTATTATTTAATTAGAGTATTATGTTAAAATGCCTTGTTATAGATATGATTAAAGTTAAATTGCTTGTATTTTCTTCAAATACAATAACCAATAATTAAATACTGATATAATTACTTGTATTTAGTTAAAATAATTTATTATGTAATGATTCTCTATCTAAAAGTTTGAATTCGGCTTAAATTGAATGTTAAAGTATTGAATAGTTGTAAAAATGTCACTATTTAATTCAAATACATTGATATGTCAGTATTATATTAAAATTCAAATATATCTCTCTAATACATTGCCAAATATCTATTTTCAGCTAAAATATATTGATATCACAAATATTTTGTTAAAATGACTTATTACGTTAAAATTACTAGTATTCAATTAAAATGACTTATTATATACTAAATTATTCTTTAAATACTTGTATTTTACTTGAATTCAATGTTAACGCAATGAAGAGTTGTAAAAATAATACAATTTAATTCAAATATATTGATATATCATAAATCAGTCTCTAAAAGTGTGTAATAGGTTAAAACAGATTGATGTACTTTTGAAAAGATGTATTACGTCAAAAATATTAGTTGTTATTATAAATCGATATACTTTTGAAAAGATGTGTAATTACCAGTATTATATTAATACTCAATCTGATGTCCCTAATAGTTTGCTAAATATCTATTTTTGACCAAAAAATATCGATAAAGTTAACATTAATTGTTTAATATGAGTATTATATTAAAATACATTGATATAGGCAAGATCAAAGTCAAATTACGTGTATCCTCTTCAAATACAATAAAAAATGAATGAATACTCATATAATTGCTATTACTCACTTCAAAATGACTTGTTCTGCAATGGATCTTTCCCTAAATGCTTGTATTCAGTTTAAATTTAATATTAATGCAATGAATAGTTACGAAAACATTACTATTAAATTCAAATATATTAATATATCATAAATCAATTTTTAAAAGTGCTTAAAAAGTTATAATAGATCGATATATTATCAAAAAGATTAGTAATTACTGGTATTATAATAAAACTCAAGCATATCTCTCTAACAGCTCGCCAAATAATAACAAGAATAAATAAGAATGAGATTTAAGTAATTATGAATTTAAAATAAATTTAAATAGAGTATATCAATTTTGTTATAGTTATATGAACGAAGCACACAGAGATTTATAGTGGTTCGGCTCCCCGCCTTGTCTACTCCCCACACTTCTCAAGTGAGAATTCACACTAAACTCCACCTGCTTTTTATGGGAACCAAAGCTGAATAACCCAGTACAAACCCATGGCTTTTTCTAGGATTCAAAGCCGAACAAATCTCCTAAATCCTATGGCTTTTTGCAGGAACCAAAGCTAAAAAAATCTACACAAATACAGCCTCCACACAGGGAGAATAAAGTGAAAATGTTTGCTAGACTAGCTTAAATTACAACTTTGAATAAGAAAAAATAGTACAATGAGGAGCTCTATGCACATGCAAAGTTGCCAAGGAAACACTCGAATAAATCCAAGAATGACACATATCAAAAATTAATCAAAACTAAGAGTTTTAAGTAGATTGCACCAAGTAAAAATAGGAAAACTTAAGGGTGCAGCAAGAAAACAACAAAGTAGGAAATTTCAGAAGCTAAGAAAGAAGGAACTACTGGGAGAATTAGCTTCTTTTTACTTGAGAAGAAACACAATCTCCTTCCTTAATATCTCCTTGAAAAGTTTTGCATATATGGCCTTAGGAGAGTGAGAAAAATGAAGGTGAGCTTGAGAGGAGATGGTGTGTTTGTTGTCTTAAAAACTTTTTCTTTAGCTGAAGCTTTGAAGAAGAAATAGATACAGATTTGGACCGTTGGAAGGAAAACAAGAATCCATATTTTGTGTAATTGGATTCAATGATGGCCAACATAAATGAGACAACATAATGTGGAGGCAAATAAAAAATAAAACAAATAACATGCCATAATATTTTAATGAGATAACTATCACATAAGTCAAATTAGATTGCAAAGTGGAGGCAAATAAAAAATGAAACAAATAACATGCCTTAATATTTTAATAAGACAACTATCACATAAGTCAAATTAGACTGCAAAAATTAATTTAAAGGCAAAACGGTCAGCTCACAAGCCAAGACATTATGTAGAAAAGATGGTGTAAAAGCACTTCAAGTTGGATTACTATTACCCATAAACCTTTTTAGATAATATACAAATATTATCTAATAGATTGTGGGCTATCTAATCAGAATGAATATGAAGGGAAGTATGATTCTCTTAACTAGAAAACCAAATGAAAAAATACGAGTAAAACCTTGGCAAATATGTACATGCTTATATCAATATTCTAAAGAAATAAAATGAATAGTTATAGCTTTTAATCTTTTGGACTTGCATTCTTTTGTCTTTAATGAGAAGTTAACCTGTGAGCACACTTAAGCCAAAAGTTAGTACAATAATACTAAAGTAATTGATATCATAAAAATTACTGAGATGCAACTTGCATGCATCTCTGAAGCATAATATCGTGCACTATCTTTTGAAAAGATACTGAATATGCTTCTTCATCTTGAAACATCATATCCGAGCATTCGAACCTTTGGTTCGGCTCAAAACATCATATACAATCTTTCAAACCTGTTCTGTTTCAAACATCATGCATTAACTTTCGAAGCTGTGTTCGCCTCCAAACATCGTGAGTGATTTTTCTTGCCTTCCAAACATCGTGTGTGATGTTTGGAGCCTTCCAAACATTGTGAGTAATATTTGATACCTTCCAAACATCGTGAGTGATGTTTGGAGCCTTCCAAACATCGTGCTTGATGTTTGGTGCCTTCCAAATATTGTGCACGACCTTCTAAGGAGGGTAATCCTTTCAGGCAGTGTGAACGATTGTTTGATTCTTCAAAACCTTGTGTATGACTTCTCAAACATCATGCACGACCCTTGTTCAACAAGACCAAGCTCGAAGGTTGAATACTGAATCCTAAACCCCAAAGTTTGAAGCTCTAAGCCCAACGCTAGAAGACTAAACCTCGAAGCCCAAGTGCCTAAGCCCAAGCCCAAAGTCTGCTATTTGAAGCCTGAAGCTCAAAGGCTTAGACTACATCAAAATCATGAAGTCCCAAACCTAAAGGCCTAAGCCTATAGCTCGAAGCAAGAAGCTTGAAGACTTAAATCTGAAGCTAGAAGCTCTAATCCCAAAGCCCAAAGGCCAAAGCCTGAATCTTTAAGCCTGAAGCTAGAATCCCAAAGCGCATAAATCAAAGCCCGAAGCTTGAATCCAACAAGCCCAAGCTCGAAGCTCAAATTCCATAGGCTTAGGCCTAAAGCCCAAAGTCCCGTATCTGAAGCTGGTTGCCCATAGCTAGATCAAAGCCCGAAGACTCAAGCCTGAAGCCCGATGCCCAAAGGACCAAGCCTGAAGGCCTAAACCCAAACCTTGAAGAATGAATCCCGAAGTTAAATGCCTAACCTGATGCCTGAAGCCCAAAATGCAAAGGCCAAAGACTCCAGCCCCAACCCCACACCCAATGCCAGTAGCCCTTAGCCAAAAGGACCAAGCTCGAAACTAGCAGTCTGAATCCTAATGCTCCAAGGCCTAAATCTGAATCTCGATGCCCAAAGGCTAAAACCCAAAGCCCGAAGCCCGAAGCCTGAAGCCCAAAGCTCGAAAGCCTTAACCCAAAGTATGAAGCCCGAAGCCAAAGAATTTTGCCAAAAGCCCAAGCGCAATGGCCGAAGGCCTAAGCCTAAAGGCTCAGGCTTGAAGGCTAAAGCCTATAGGACAGTTCAAAGCCCGAAGGCACAAGCTCGAATGCTGAAGGTTGTAGCCCAGAACTTGTAGCTTGAAGTCCGAAGCTCGAGACCATTATTTATAATTAAATTAAATGTTGGTTGTACATAATTTATAATCCAAAACAAGTAATATAACACAAATAGTGCCTAACATTTACAATGTATAAAGCGACGAAAAGTTAATCATATGTCCATGTTTTATTGTACTGTCCAATTAGTAGATGGGACTATCTGGTAAGATTTTTTTGTTGTCCGTTGAATAGATGAGATTGTTCGGTAAGATGTTTTTATTTTTTGTTAAAGTAAGATGAACAGTTTGTTTCTATCATTTTGTTTACTTTCGTTCAACACATAATGGACCGTCTAGGATTGTATTTGTTAACATATAATAACTATTAAGTTGAAAGAATACGAAAACTCATGATGAGATTTGAAAAGCATGCAATAGAAGAGGGATATACCTGATTCAATTTTAATTTCAATTTAAACTTAGAGGGTCAGTGAAGAGATTTCAGAATAAATTGCCATTTGTTGAGTTTGACGACTCGGTGGAGAAGGAAGAGGCTGAGCCCCTTAAATTTCAAAAATTTAACCCTTTTGCATTGTCTCCGTGTTAACAGCACGCTAATTAGCACTTAATCCCTCTGTAGGCAGAATCGGGGCCACTTTTCCACGCGGCGCCTTGCGAATGGCGACCGAAGAGGTGAAGCGTTCAAGCCCGGAACGTTCCGAATAATTTTTCGGCCGCCAGGGGAAGGCGAGAGAACTGTGGGAGAAGTAATGCTCTCGGATCTCTCTTCCATTCCTCCAAGATCTCTTTGGGCCTGTTTGGTTGACGGCTTCAAGCGGTTTCAAGCAGGACGAAGACGATTTAATAAAATTAATTAGCCAAATAATTCTGATTCATCCCATAAATTTGAATCCGTTTTATAAGTATGAAACGACTTCAAGGCCACGAAGCCGAAACCATCGAAAAGGTGGTTTCAGACTCGCGATCGCTTCTTTTTTTTTCTCAGATTTTTCGAAAAACATATCTGGGGATAAATTTAGTATTTTTTTTAAGGCTAAAATTAAGGAATAATTAAATCTGATAAATTCAAAATTTAAAAAATAATAACAAATCATCATTTGACTCATAACCACATCCCTTAAATATTTCAAATTTTGATATATATCCTTGTGAGAATTTTAAATTAATAATATTCAAATAAATTATAAAATTTTGAATAAATATTTTTTATTTACTTTTATTATAAAATTTATATATTTTTATTATTTTTGTTATTTTTGAGATTTTATTGTGAGATGAAGTAGTTTCTAAATTAATATTCATCCAAACAAAAATAAATTAAAGTAAATTTAAAATTAATTTTAAGCTACTTTTCATTCAAATAAAATTTAAATTTTAAATTATTTTATTTATTGAAACCGTTTCAAATTTTGAATCCGATTGTATTTATTTTGAATCTGAATTTGCTTCGCTGTCAAAAAGGCCTTTGCTTAGCCCCCTCGAGCAGCTCAGGTTCTGGCCATTCGATCCTGTCCTTCCTCCTTTAGATCCGCGTCCGATATCCCATCAAATCACGGGAGCTTTCTTTGCGGTGCGCAGGTCGTGAGTCGATTGGCCACTGAAGGATCGTAAGAGAAAAGGAGGCTACGGATAGCGAGGGCCTTTGACGATGGCCGGCGCTGCGGCAGGGGGTTTCGTCACCCGCTCCTTGGAGTCCATGCTCAGGGAGTGTTCAGGAAAAAAGTACGCGGATCTGCAGAAGGCCATCCAAGCCTGTCTAGGTTTGCGCACTTTACGTATTAGTCTTTCACTAGCTCGCCGTTCCGGTTCTTGTGGTTGCTTGTAAAAATAAGGCTGGAATAGGAGTTATATTATCACTAATGTTGATCATCGTTGGTTTGGATTGGAAGAAAGTGAATGGAGTCGGCATGGTTTTCTCTTAGCAATAACTGTGAAAATTAAATGTTTTGAAGTATTTTGTTTGGGTAAAGGCGTTAGCTTTAAAAGAAAGTAGTGAGATGAAGAATGAGAAAGGGTAAGAGTTTTTGGTAGATAAACAATTTAATCATATTCTATCATGTAATATTGTATGGAAATTATATGACGGTTGGAAGGGCTTGTAGAATGTGGATAATTTGGTCTGGTTCGGAATTTGGCATGGTTATTGATGATTTCTCTGAAAATGTCATACTTCAGTGTATAAAAGGTTTCTTTTGGGTGTTTGGACTATTTTAGCTAAAGAAAACATTTATCATGAGCTGAACATAGCTTTCTCATTTGGTTTATTTTGGTTTATGATAAACAACATTGACATCAATTTTCTCATTCAACAAAGATGAATTCTTGCAAGTATTTTTTTTTTCATGCAAAAACTAGGTAAAGGATGAAAAAATAAGTTTTTTCCCTTCTTTTTCTACTTTTGAAGTTTCCATTGTGCCTAATAGAACCATACCTAAGAATTGAGCGAGATTTGACTTTGTTCCTAAAGCATAATAAACTAATTATACTTTGTTTCTAGTTCTCGAGTCATTAATGGATTTGATCATTTTATTCATAATGTTTTGTTTTCTGTGTTGCTTTCCATGCTCTTTATTTTTTTCACATGAAAATTTATTATATATTAATATCACAATAGGGTAGTTAAACATTAAGGAGAAATGGGATCTTCCTTTAAGGTATAATTTCATAAATAATAAGAAAGAAAAACAATGCAAAATGTTAATCATCCCAATCTTACTATTTGCATATTTATTATACCATGCGTTGTATTGATGATGCCATGAATTTTCAATTATATTCAATATATAAAATTAATTGCCAAATTTCATGCAAACATAAGTACTACAAAAGCATTTGCCTCTTATTATTTGCATGAGAACGACCCATGAAAAGACAACTTGATGGACTCACTATTTTTGCTATACAAATTATATTGTGCTACATTACATACAACAAGAAGTGGAAGTTTTATGACATTAATAGTAGCAATAACAACAACAACCACCATGCATTTATCCCACAATTTGGGGTCGACTACATCAACTATACAAATTATATTGTTATTTGATAGTGTGGAAGGGAAACAAAGGATTCATGTATTTGATAGAAGCACTCTCCAACAATATCTTAATTGTTAATATAAATTTTCTTATGTAGTATTGGATGAATTTAACTTCGTGTACCTTGATGAAATATGGATATTGTTGTATGTAATGTAGAAAATGTTTAGCCCCAAGTATGCAAAATCATTTTTAATAGATTTTTGCAATTTTTTTTTGATCTTTTTCTTTCTCTTTTTACATGCGTAAGATTCCATAACCTAATTCTCTTTACTTAAGTTTCTATTGGTCTACAATATATGTCCAAATCATCTAAGCTAACTTTCTCTGAGCTTATTCTTAATTGAAGTTATTTAAACTTTTGCACAGATATAATCATTTCTCATTATGTTTTTTCGTGTATACTAACTTATCCATCTTAGCATCTCCATCTCTACAACACTTATTTTTATTTATATGTTTCTATTTTGTAAGCCAATATTCATAACCATATAATATTTCTGATCTTACTTTTGTTCTATTAAATTTACGTCTGAGTTAGAGTGAGATTTTTTGTTATACTACACGCCAAAATAATATAATTTTTGCTGTGTATCATTATAACTACTCTTGTTTTTGACAGTAAAGTTTTCTTTAGAGATTGACATATGGGTCTTGTTATTACTATTCCCTTTTTTGTTCTACTAAATACTAATATAACATCACGTGGAAATAATTAGTTCTATCATTGTGGTTTTGCTATCTTACATTTGCAGAAAATTTGAAGAACCAGGCTATTTCAAATGATAGGACTCAACCAGCTTCAACAGCCATGGAGAGGTTAATTTTGTTGTGTTGTTGCTATGAATGTTTTGTAGTTTCAATTTTGTAATAGAAACATGGTCTTAACTATCTGTAAGCTAACGTTTGATGCTTATGCAATCACAGTTGTTTTATTTTATCAAAGTAAAAACTCCATTGCTAAACGGTTAAAAGCATGAGCTTTATTGCCTCAAAGAACAAAACCCAGCGCAGCTGAAGTATTAATTACAAGCATAACTTTGCAAGATATAAAAGCATTGGATGGAAACAACTCATTTCATGTATTGGTTCATCAGGAGCAGTACAGGGAAAGGACAAATATCATAGGCATGACTATCACTAATGTTAAAATCCCTTAACCTAGGAAATAGGAGGATGACTAGATAGAGAACAAAATATCCCTTAATCTAAGAAGAAGTCGGGTAACCGATGATGATCGGTGAGTTTTCTTTAATCACTGGGTGATTGATGAGAAGCATGGAGGATCTAATTTACTAAAAAATGGATCAAAGAAAAATGAAAACAAGAGAATCAAATGAGGTTTTCCTTCGACGAAGAATTGACCGTCAAAGAGAATTTTCCTTCAATGAAGAAGATTTGCCTGGTTAAGAGAACCTCATGCAGTGGTATTCATTTAACTAAATACCTTTCACTCTTTCAGAAAGGTAAGCAAATCTTGGCCATTAATCAAGAGATTCTCCAAAAGAAGATGAAAGCAGGGCTGTTCATCTAGCAGAAAAAGCACAATAGAATAACTAATTTTTCAGCCTACATGGACAACTTGGGAGCTATAACAGTTTGCTTACCTGCGAAATGATAAAAATGAACAGCAAGGAACAATTTAA
Source organism: Apostasia ramifera (assembly GCA_019297695.1). Taxonomy (NCBI): domain Eukaryota; kingdom Viridiplantae; phylum Streptophyta; class Magnoliopsida; order Asparagales; family Orchidaceae; genus Apostasia; species Apostasia ramifera. The sequence continues at coordinate 295,803 of JAEMOT010002858.1, read as the reverse complement.
GCTCTTTTAAAACCTTTGCTTCTAACAAACCTTGGCACACCTTCCTGCCACATTATTTCTTAGTGGAGCAAATCATCAAATTGTAGTTCAACTTCTCTCTATTAGGTCAAGTCAACTCCTTAGGATACGCTTATCTTCTTTCAACTTTGGCAAACTCTTCTACTTCCAGTGGTTTTTTCATAATCTTAAACCAAACCCAAATAAAAATCAATTCTAACAGCAAGCTAATTTACTTCTGAATATGCTGCTAGCAATTCAACTCTGATAACGGGATTCCATGCTTTTATTACGCTATCATAAATCAAATTCTTGGTGACAGATTTCTATGCCTTTAAATTTTTCGTCAGAACTCTATCCTCGACAATAAGTTTCAATGCTCTTATTATATTGTGACAACTCAAATTTGCAACAACTGACTCCGATGCCTTAGTTACGTCGTTACAAATTATTGATAACAACATTTTTTCATGCCCTTCATCGTTACACTTTTTCCCCCCCGAAGTATAAATATTGTGTTATTGACTTTACCTATGGTCTTTATCAGATTTGTGATGCCTACCCTTTGATAGTAGGTTGTCATGCCCCAAGATACATTGTCTCTCAAACTCAAAGAATTGTTTACGGAGATGCTAAAAAAGATTACAAGCAAACAAATTTTAGTTCCATACTTTGGCAAAGCTACTATAGGAAGTCTAAATAAACTAGGTTGGTTGAAAGCTGCATACCTAAGATTTATTCTCTGTGTTTCCCCATGATTCATTGGAGTGTCCTCAGAGGAGGAATCCATGGCTCTTAACGGATCACTTTCTAGCCTCTTAAATGTTTGACTTAAATGAATTAGGTTCGCCTGTTAAACCATGGACTATGGGAGAATGGGATTTTGACACGGGTCTTCTTGTGCACCATCCACAAAATGTGCCATTTATTTAGTTAAGTTGACTTTCCCCTTAAAAGTTTTATTTCTCAATAAAAAAGTGTGTAATTAACTACAGATGCTTGCATCTATAGGAATTCATTGATTCTCAGAACTTTGAAATCATATCCCTTTTAAGGTGAAATTTTGTTTCAAATTTGTCTCAAAGGGAAGTCTCTGTTTAAATTTGATAAGTCTGGTGCACTCATTGAAATTTACTCCTCTGAGCACAAAGGATCTACTTATATTTTGGGTTCTGACCAACTCAGTGTTGGCAATGCTAATAAATTATGGTTATCAAAGATTGGTTTGGTGCAAATTTACCCTTTTACGGCCTGTTTATTTATGAGATTAAATTTAACAAGGTTAAAATTAAACTTGGATAGAGATATTTTTGAAAGTTATGAATGATGTGAAATAAAAGTAGTTATTATGTTCAGATATGTGAGGGATGTGATATAAAGTTAGTTATTATGTTGGGATATGTGAGGGATGTGATATAAGTTAATTATTATTTTAGTAATGTGTGTAGGATGTGAAATAAAGTTAATTTTTAATATTAAATTTTGTGTGATGTGATATGCCTCGTTAAAATTAAATCAGGTTAATTTTCAATAACTGTTAACACGTAGTTCCAGCACTGCATCTCAGTCGTACACATGGCTCCCAGGTGGCACTAACTTCTTATTTAATTATTATTATTTTCGTAGGTCCCAAATCTCGGCCACGAGGGTTTGGCCAACCATCATCCACGACAATGAGAAGACCACCTCAGCAACATCGATGACGATGTTTCCTAGCTGCGCCTGTCGTTGTCAGCCTGCCACGACCGCACTATTTTCAATACATCATCCACGACAATGCGAAGACCACCCCAGCAACATCGATGACGATGTTTCCCAGCCGCGCCTGTCGCTGTCAGCCTGTCACGACCGCACTATTTTCAATACAGCATGCTTCTTCCATTCATGCAAACCGAGGGTCCGTATGTTCCATCCATCACGGACCCTCAGGCAAAACGTCGAAATCAAGAAGCTAAGCTCTCCTTCCGTTACTTCCAGCTCCGCCACTGGCCGACAATTGTGGGACCGCCAGTATGGACTCAACAATTGAATATTAAAAACCTCTTTCGGAGAATCCGGACCGGGCCCCACTATCTCCTGCCTGTAAATACCATTGGACAAAGCTCCAGGGGGGCGGATCTCTCGCTTCTATCACTCGTTGTATGAGGAGCTCAAGATAAGGAAGCTCTCTCTCTCTTCTGTTAGCTAATTGTATTGGTCTTTTCAACCATCGCCTTCCTTTTTCTAAAGAAATCATCTCCCGCTGATCGCTCGGTGGACGTAGGGGGATTTCCTCCTTGAACCACCTTAAATAACTGTGTGCTGTTCTGGATGCATATTATTTTCATTTAAGCTTCAGTCAACAGGCTCAGACAGGCTTAGCTCACTGCGTGTCGCTGTCTTTTGGGACTCTTTCTCTCTTTCTCTCGGGACTCTCTCTTTCTCTCGAGATCCCCTATTTTTCACGTCAATATTTTTCTGGTGCTTTCATTGAGACTCCGAGAAGATGGTGGCTAGAACATGCAGAACTAATTCAGCAGCCCGCAACGCACACGCAGGTGAACCTTCTGTCAGGGCACCAGGTGATGAAGCTTTCGCTTCAACGTCCCGGCGTCGCGCTGGATTTACTTCTTCCTCCAGAGATACCCGCATTACAGAGTTGCAGGGGATGCTGGCGAACCTCATCAATCTGGTTACTGGCCTTACAGCACAACAGACCGTGATCCTCAGGTAGACTCAACCAGTTTGCGCTGCCATCCTGCTGCCTACACCTCTTCTGCCGGTCGCGGCGGCCCGTGATCCTCTTCCGCTGGTCGCGACGGCCTGTAATCCTCTTCCGCCGGTCGCGGCGGCCCCTGCTCCCATTCCACTGGTTGCGGCGGTGCTTGCACCTCTCCCGCCGGTTGCGACAGCTCCTGCTCCTCTCCCGCCGGTTGCGACAGCTCCTGCTCCTCTCCCGCCAGTCGCAGCGCCTTCCGTTCAGTCGTCAGGCTCTTCTCAGCCACCCAGACACCCTATTCCTCCCCAGGAAATCACTTAAAATCCTCTTCCACCATGTCCACCGCAACAATCTACCTTCTTCCCTTCAGCTTTCCTTCCTTTCCTCACTAGACGGAATTCCCTCTTTTCTGGTGCTCAGGCCCTCCAATATGGACCTGACCTTTTCTTTGGCCCGCTGGATAGCAATGCTTCTTTCTCTGACGCCATCCGGCAGGCACCAGTCCCAAAAGACTTCAGGCCACCCCGACTTGAAGCCTACATGGGTGCTATTGACCCCCGTGAGCATATTCAGGGGTTCGAGGCCGCTGTCCGCTATCATCAGCCCAACGAAGCCACCAAGTGTTACCTCTTGGGCAACACTCTTAAAGGAGCGGCTTTCAGTTGGTTCGTCAAGCTGCCTAGAGGTCACATATGTTCTTATGAACATCTGAAGAGGGAGCTGATTGACCACTTCATCGGCCGGACTCGGATGGTTGTCTCCGATATGGTGCTCGCCAACATCAAGCAAGGCGAGAAGGAAAGTCTGCGAGATTACACCAACCGCTTCTTCGCCGCTGCAGCGGAAGCAGAAGGCGTGGATCCTGCCGTGGCTATGCACAATTATCGGAGGGGTCTCAAGAGCAGTGACTTGTCCAAATCCCTCCAACTGGCTAAACCTCGAAGCTATCCAGAGCTTATTGCCAGGGCCAGCCAGTTCGTGCTGCTGGAAGACGCTGAGGCTTCTCCCCCCGATGTTTCCGGAGTCAAGAAGGAGAAGAAGAGGAAATATCGGGGCGACGAACCATCGTCCACGAGGATCCACAGAGGAAAGAACCATGGCACGAACGAAAGGAGGCCACGACAGACCCACGAGCAAAAGCATTTCTTCTCCCGGCCGCTTATACGCGGCGGCCGTGAAGCAAGGTTGGGTTCGTCCTGCAGGACCCAAACCAGCACCACCGATCGGAGTGGATTCGGAGAATTACTGTGAGTTCCATGGGAACTATGGGCACAAGCTTCACAAGTGCCGCGCATTGAGGGCCCTGCTCGACAAGCTGGCGGATCAGGGCAAACTTGAAGAGTTCATGCTGATGGCGCCTACATTCAATGTCGCACAGAAGGGCAATGCCCTAGCAAACGTGGGGGCTCCAGCCCAGACTTTACCACTGCCAGGTCCTAGTCAGCCGACGCGGTCCTACCCCCCTGTTGCGAGAACTATCAACGCCATCTTCAGCGTTGATCCTTCCACTGTTCACTGCCAGGTGATAGAGGTTGGCGGCATCTCTCATCAGCCTTCTTCTGTCCCACTCATTTTTTATCATGAGGACCTTCCCCGACAGAGCAACCCTCACAACGACCCGATAGCGGTCACTGCCCGTGTCGCTGATTTCGACGTTCGGTGAGTACTCCTCGATTTAGGAAGCGCGACCGACATCCTATTTGAATTCGCCGTCCTCCAGATGGGCCTCAAAGAAACGAGCCTTCTCTATGCAGGAACCACTATGCTGAGATTCTCTGGAGGGAGGGTTCAGCCGCTAGGATTCATCTCTTTGTCGGTCTCTTTCTGTGGCGACAACAGCCACGCTATGAGCATGGTGAACTTCGCGGTTATCAGAGCCAAGTCTGGCTACAACGCCATCCTCGGGAGAACAACTCTCAACTCTTTAGGGATGGTGATCTCTATGCCTCACCTCTGTGCGAAGTTTCCTACTTCTAGCGGCATTGTCACCATCAGAGGAGACCACCGGCAGGCCGCCTGGTGTTTCTAGATCGCCGCACAACTCGTCATTGATCAGCTGGACCCAAGGGAGTCCCAACCTGTCATACCACAGGAAGGGTTTATCAATGTACCAGTGGGGGGAGAAGGTTCTTCTAAACTTGTAAATGTATCTTCTTTCATGAATGAAAATCAGCAGGCATGTGTCACTGTTTTGCTTTCTGAGTATATAGATGTCTTTGTTTGGTCTCCTGAAGATATTTCGGGAGTCGATAGGGCTACCTGTGAACATCATTTGAATGTATCTGCTGATGCCACTCCCACAAAGCAAAAGGAGAGGGTCATGGCAAGAGAAAGGCAAAGCGCCGTTGAAGAGGAGGTTAACAAACTGTTGAAGGCAGGCTACATCAGGGAAGTCCAATATCCATAATACTTTACCAATGTTGTCATAGTAAAGAAAGCCAACGGGAAGTGGAGGGTGTGCATAGACTTCCGAGCACTCAACCAAGCCTGTCGCAAAGACACCTATCCTCTTCCACGCATTGATATGATGGTAAATTGCACCTCCAGATACAATGTGATGAGTTTCTTGGATGCCTTCTCAGGATACCACTAAATCCGAATGGACAAGGAAGACGCAGAAAAAATTGCCTCCATCACTGACTTCGGCACGTATTGTTACAATGTTATGCCCTTCGGTCTCAAGAACGCCGGTGCCACCTATCAGCGCATGATTGATACTGTGTTCAGAGGTCAAAGGGGGAGAAATCTTGAAGCATATGTTGATGACATCCTTTTCAAAAGTCGGAGCATGAAAGAGCATCTCGCAGACCTCAGAGAGACTCTCGACACCCTCCGAAGATTCAACCTTAGCTCAATCCCGTCAAGTGTACTTTTGGCACGGTCTCAGGGAAATTCTTGGGCTACTTAGTATCAGTCAGGGGGATAGAGGCTAACCCAGATAAAATCTCGGCCCTTCTCAGCATGCCTTCTCCCCGATCACTGAAGGAGATTCAGAAACTCACAGGACGAGTCAACAGTCTGGGAAGATTCATCTCCAAAGCTGGTGATCGATGTTTTCTGTTCTTCTGATGTCATCGTAATGGCAAGAAGGGCCAATAGACCGATGAATGCGAAGTTGCCTTCACGGAACTGAAGAAATATCTCACCACTGCGCCAATGCTTGTGGCGCCAAAAGCAAAAGAGATTTTCTCTCTTTACTTAGGGGTATCTGATGCAGTGGTCTCGGCTGTCCTCGTAAACGATGATAAGGGGATCCATCATTCTATCTTCTACATCAGCCATATACTTCTCGACACAGAGACTCGATACCCAACGCTGGAAAAGCTTGCTCTCATTCTCCTGATGGCAGCAAGGAAGTTGCGTTCATACTTCCAGTCGTATACCATTCGGGTGGTCACTGACCAGCCTCTTATGAAGATATTACATACTCCCGAAGTCTCGGGAAGACTCCTCAAATGGTCTATCGAACTAGGCGAGTTCGATATCAAGTACACTTCGAGGGTGGCAATCAAAGCTCAAGTCCTGGCCGACTTTGTTGCTGAACTTTTCACTTCAGAGTCACCACCTACGAAAAGCAAGGTCATACTATGGTCGCTCCACGTCAATGGCGCTTCTGGACTTCAATCTCAAGAAGTTGGAATTCTTCTCACCAGCCCCATGGGAGTCGCCTGACATCGAGCAGAGTACGAAGCTCTCGTTGTGGGATTAAAGTTTGCCCTCGGAATGTCGCTAAAGCACATACAAGTGTTCAGCGACTCTTAGCTGGTCGTCAACCAAGACAATCACGCCTACGAGACAAAGGACGAAGTTTTAAAGAAGTATTTGGTGAAGGCACAATCCTTGATCTCTCAGTTCGACGAATTTTCCCTGATACATGTTCCTCGGGAGGAGAACCAGGTAGCAAACCATCTCGCAAAAAGGGGACTCCCTGACTTTCATCAGCATCAAACATTCGAGAAGCCTAGCTACGATTGTGCAGAAATCCATGGCTCTCAACAAACACCCTGCTGGATGGATAGAATCAACTATCTAAAGAATGGGGCTCAACTCAACAATCAACAAGAAGCAAAAAGGCTGAGGCTGGAGTGCGCCAAATACATTCTCATCGGCGAGGAACTGTACAGAAGATCCTATGCCAGACCACTTACGAAATGCTTGAAGCCCGAAGAAGCTCAAGAAGTCATGGAGTCCATTCACAAAGGGGAATGTGGAACTCACGCTCGGGGGCAAAACCTGGTCATGCGAATCCTGCGTCAAGGATTCTTCTGGCCCCACAAGGACACTCAAGGGTTCGTATAGAAGTGCCCTTAATGCTAGTATTGCATGTCAACCTGCTGGCTACCTCAAACCCATCAATTCATCCTGGCTGTTCGCCGTGTGGGGACTCGACTTTCTGGGGCCAATGCCTATCGCCATCCGAAGCTACAAATCGGTGCTGGTCGCTGTTGATTACTTTACAAAGTAGATAGAAGCAAAACCTCTAGCTCAACCTATTGCCCAGAACGTCGAAAGCTTTCTATGGGCAAACATCGTCTGCAGATATGGGGTTCCCATGGTAATTATCACAAATAACGGCACTCATTTCGCCAATTAGCTGATCGACGATTTTTGTGGCAAGCATTAGATTAACCTCAAGTATGCCTCTGTATGACATCCACACACAAATGGCCGGAGCTCGAAGCCGCCAACAAAAATATCTTGAACATCTTGAAGAAGCGTCTCGACGGTGCCAAAACCCGTTGGCCAGACGAACTGCCGAGTGCTCTCTGGGCCTATAACACCGCCCTGTCCGAAATTACCCAGGAATCTTTTTTTTCCCTGGCCTTCGGGATGGACGTTGTCATACCTGTCGAGCTAGAACATTACTCCCCGAGAGTAGAGGCAACAGCCAACTTCGGTCCTGAGGATTTGCAAACCTGGATGGATGAGAACGATGATTCACGGCGTGTCGATCTGGATCTCTTGGAACAGAAAAGGCAGTTGGCCGCACTCAAACGACTGAAGCATAAACGCCAAATTGAACGATACTTCAACCGCAGGGTCAACCCCAGAGACTTCGCTCTGGGCGATCTGGTGCTCAAGCGACAACTTCTTACCGGCAGTAACTTAGGGGTTCCCAAACTTGAACCCAACTGGGAGGGCCCGTACATCGTACGTGAAGTTGTGGGACCTAATGCTTACTACCTCGTAACTTTCGAAGGCGTTCAACTCCCCAGAACATGGAGCGGGGATGATCTAAAGAAGTTCTATGCTTAAGTCGGGGCATCCATTTCTTCTCTTTCTTTACACATGGGATTCATTTGTACAAATTCACCTGAGATTCGTTCGCACGATAACTAACAATCCTCCTCTGATGCAAGGTTCTTTGTTCGGACATTTCATGTCCCGGAATCATGTTGCTGTTCATTTTACGTGCTCCATTACCATCAATGAAAATTCATACCAAGGTACTCATATTATGAGACGCGACTGGCTTACTATCTGTTACTCTAGTATCGTGCGATAGGTATGGTTCTAACCTCAAAACTCTAATCATTGCGTCCGAGGTTATCTCACCTCGTACATGATGGTTCATTATGTTCACAATTCATTTACGGAGGTCTTCAATCCCAGTTACGCCTAAGGCAGGAAGGGTCTCCTACAAACATCTGGAATCCTTCCATAAGCCCACTTGGTTAGCGGAGGGCCGGAGGGCCAGAGGGCCAGAGGGCCTGCTCGTAATCTTAGGGCAGTCCCTACTATCACCTCAAGATGTAGGTCCCCCCTAAGCAGAGCGCCTTCGCCTCCCACTAGGGTCTGTCACTCTAAAGGAGGTCAGCCTATGCCTCAAGTACAAACATCATTCACGATGTTTCAGACGATCTGAGTCCTTTTAGCATCAGGTCAGATAACTCCTCCTAGGCGGGATCTCCCCTACTATCATTACTTCTTTCCTGTGCAGATTTGTAAAGAAGTGCGATTTCAAAGCTCCAAATGCTTTTTCCACTCAATTGGCACATGCCTCAAGTACAAATATCGTTCATGATATTTCAGAAGACAGTCTTTTTGGCAGCAAATGTGCAAAGAACTGACCTTAAACTTAGCCTAGAGAAACACTCTATATGATTCAATTCGCTTGTTGTGAATTCATTATGGAGGATGTTCTCATGAATTGGCTTTCGGAATCAGATCATTTCAAATTTCATGCAAGGTACCTGTTCATTTCATACACATCAGAATAAGCATGTATGCAAAAGAAAAATAGGCTTCCCATTCATTCATTTTCAAAGTACAAAATTGAGGTTACATTCATTCATCTTACATCGAAATGGGTTACCCTTTACTGGCCTTATCCAAAAGATCAAACATTTGTTGGATAAGGTCGTCAGTTAAGTCCAACCCCTCTTCCTTGTAAATAGGATCAGCGGCCAGGCAAGGAATGGGCTCCACTTCCGCAAGGTCGTTTGCGGTGATCTTGCTCTCTTGGATCAAAGTGGAGACCACTCCTTTCCACGCCCTTCTGATCCCATCTAACATTTCCTTTCTATAGGGCAAGCTTATTTTGTAGGCCTCTACAGCTGCTGCGGTCTTCGCCGCAGTGGCGGCCTCCTGGTCTTCAGCGACCTTGTTCAGCTTCTCTCGCAGGGCCTTGTTGTTCGCCTTCAGTGCGCCCATTGCAGACTTGTAGACTGCAAACTCCTCTTGAAGTTTAGCCTTCTCTTGCGAAGAGTCATACTGAGAAGACTTTGCTGCAAGCTGAACCCTCAAGGCTTCTATTTCTTCACCCTACTGATGAAGCTGGCGTCCTTGCTCGAGCACTTGCTCCTCCATCCTCAAGGTCCTGTTCAGAAACTGAGGCAAACGAGCAGGTGCCTGAAAAACAAAATGGAATAAGCACAACTCAGTCAGACAGTTATCAGGAAAGGGGAAAATTTGGAGAAAATCCTTACTGCGACCATCCTGTTGGCTACATTGGCGTAGACATTCGACGTCGAGGTTTTCTCAATCCTCTCCTCCAAATTTTTGGTGACCAAGCCACCTCCTACAGTCAGTCCCATGTCCCCTGGGACTGCGTAGCTTTGTTTGGACGATTGCTGGGAGAGTACGGTCTCTCATCCCCACAACAATCTTCGAAACGTCGTCCCCAAATCTCCCCGTAAAATTGATGTGGTAGGGGGGCTCAACGCTTCGCTACCAATCGTGCACTCCCTCAGCGCAAGGTCCAGGCAGGGGCTTGTGATTGCCCCTTCTGCTTCCTTCCTTTGGGCTATTTCTTGGCCTGTTTCTTCCTCTTCCTTCTCTTCCCTGTCCCTTCAAGGGCAATCCTCTTATTGTCTCTAGGGATCGCCTTGGGCTTGGCTGGTGAGGCAGGCTCCTTCCCCTTGCCCGCGTCTTCAAACAGCTCGGCCAAGGTCTTTCCGGCTTCCGTGGCATCCTTTGAAGATGACTCCACGTCGATGGCGTTCCCACCACGAGCAGGCTCCGGAACCTCCATCTCTCCTGGCCCCTCCACTATCTCGGTAACCTCCTTGCTGAGTTGGATGGCTGGGGTTGTTCCCTCCTGGCCCTCGTCATCAGAAGCGTGCTAGGGGGTGGAATCGTCTCATTGAAGACGACATACCCCAGAGACTGGGCATAGAGGGATATGTCGTTTTTCACGTGTCTGAGGAAGTCCTCCAGGGGCTAGTTCTGCCCCTTCAACTTTTCCAGGTTCCTTAGGACCCCTTCCCCAGCCATCCACCTGGCGTCTCCGATCATTTTCGGTGGGCAGACTTCGGGTTTCGGGGGGATGCTCAAATCCCCTCTTACGAAGAAGTAGTAGTCCTTCCAGTCTGAGTGGGAACTACTCGCCCCGGAGAACATGGCCTTCCATGTCTTCGATCTCAGGGCCAGGCATCCTCCGTATCCGGGCACCGCCATCCAGCTAAATAGACCCCTAAACAACGTCATACTTCATGGAATCTCCTGAGCCTGTAGTAGCTTCAGGAGAGAATAGATGTATGCGACGGCGTTAGGGGAGAGCTGCACCGGCACAATCCGGTACGAGTTCAGGATCACTCTGAACTCCGGCTGTGGAGGGAGCATCATCCCATATTCTACTTGTGCCCGGTAGACGCACACCGCCTCGGCAGGGGGTCTGTTTGGTCGGAGCTCGGCAGTGGACTGGATAACCATGAGGCTGGGATTCCTTCTGAACCCTCTTATTGTGTTGAGCACTTCGTGCTCCATCAGGAGGCTCCCCTGGTAGCTAGAGTCATTCTCAAACTGTTCGGCTAGGTCAACCCATTCAATCTCTCTTCCCCCCATAGTAAAGCTTTGCGAGGAGCAAGACCAGGGAGGACTCTTTCTTAGGGTTTGAGATAGGCAAATGTTTCAAACTTCCCTCCTTGATGAAGAGCTTTGTGGGAACAGTTGTGACTCTTCATCTTCTGGCCATCTGATCTTATCGATCGACGTGCAGGTTCAATCTGGCCGTCCACTTTTCTGACAGTTTCGAAATTCGAAGCGACGCACAGATATCGAAGCGTCTGTCCTCCTGCATTCGTCTTAATGTCGTGCACGATGTTTCGAAACATCGAAGTGCGCTGTTTATTCTCTTCTGCTATCATTGATCGATGTTCCACCTATATATATAAACATCGTTCACGGCAATAGCTTTTTTCTTGTTCCGAGAAACCTTTTAACTTAGATTTCATCGTTGAATTTATACCTTCATTCTCATTCTGCTTTCTCTGATCTCATGATACCTTCTTGAAACATGAAAGAGACAGAAGAAATAAAACACAAGCAGAATTCATTCAGAACAAGTTTTCAAAAGAGTATATTTTATTCATGGTAAAACTTGTTACAAATTTCATTTCTTTGTTTCCTTACATACCTCTTTCTGAGTACAAGGCATACAACGGAATCAAAGAAAAATACAAGGCTTCAGAACTTAGACAACTAGAGTAATAAAGTCAGCCTTGAATTCGAGGAAAACCTCCCTCCAGACTGATCTATTATTCTCCTCACAAATTGGCGGCACGCTTTCAAGAAATGACTTGGGACACCTTTCCTCTCCCATCATTCCATCAACTATGTTGATGATGAGTCTAAGGACGAAGAACAGGAAGGAAGCAAGTCATTCCCAACTTTTGGGAGGAGCCCGTCACTGCGCTTCAGGAAAAGCACTCTGACCTTCGTCAGGACCTCCGCAGGGGAAAGCAGGTTGATATCCCCAGCCGACATAGGTACCCGTGGGGGGAATCTCCCCTGAGCCGTGGCTTCCAGCGTCGAAAAACCTATCTGGACTCTTGGGACTGCAGAAAGGAAGAACGGCTGGACCTCTAATATTTTTCTGATTCAAAATACTTACATCAACTAGTGTTTGCAGGAAGACATCAAAGGCTGCTTGGTTCTTGACATGATGACCGACGGCTGGGGCGCTGACGATGTTTACCGCTCTCTTCACTGCCTCTTCCAGGTCCTCCATGCGTCGCCCCCTCCATCCTAGGCCATTATCTATCGGGGCGTGTATGGAATGTATCTCGGACTTCAACAGCTTGTCCCGGCGGCAAACCTCGAAGGCCATTTGTTTCGCCTTAGATTCTGCTTCCTTGGCAGCCGCGACCTCATCCCTAAGCTTATTTCTATCTCTTCTCAAAGCCTCCTTCTCATCGTCCAAATCCCTTATTTTTTTTCTGGAGGTCTTTGACGTGGGCGGAATGGGCTTGGCCTATGTCCAAAATAGTGCTATGAAATTCCCCCCTTGCAACCTCGGCCTTGTCCGCCCACTCTGAGTTACTGAGGGCTAGGGAAGCCAATTTATCTTCCAACTTACACAACTTCCTTAGCTCCTCCCTGTGATCAGTCTGAGAGCGCTTTGTGACCTGCGACAAAACACTCTCTAGCTCTGCCACCCTCCGAAGATGGCAAGCTTCCACCTCTTCTTGATTTTTTAAATTTTTTACCACCTCCATGATTTGAGAGGTGTTCTTCAAAATCTTCTCCTTTTCCCACTTTATTTCATCCAATCTCTCCCCTAGGTTGCCTCCTGACCCTTTAATGCCAAGCGCGGCCTCAGACACAATTTGGGGAGCCCCCTCTTTCTTCTTAATCCCCTCCTCCATCTTGCCTCCTTCTCTCTTCCTTCCCTTCTCTGCCTTCTTCTCATCACCTCGAGCACTCGCTGAAAGAAGACAAGGGAAGGAAAGTTTCCCTGCTTTAAGAGGAGGAGGGACCGGCTTGCCAAGAGGAGTAGGGCTGCAAATCACCAGGGGCGTCTTCGTCAACCTTCCTTCAGGAGGAGCTCCTACCTTAGGGAAGATCTGCTCAACGTCTTCATCTTTGAGCAGAATCTTCCCTGGATCCAATTTTTCTCCTGTGAGCGTTTGATGTACTACGCTCAGCTCTTCTTGACTGGGGAGTCAGAAATGTTCACCACATCTGCCGCCCGCTCCTCGTCTGTAGGACACTGTGCTGACTCCAGAGTTCACGCCAGAACCCTAGCAACCTTGGTCGCTGGCGTCTCCTCCGGCAAAACTGCAGCCGGAATTCTGCTTCTTCTTCCTAGAGGACCACGATGGCCTTCTCAATCGCCGGTTCCGGCGACCCTTCAGGCGGCTCCAGGACCCTTTTCTTCTCAGGGGGAGGGGCCTTGACCGGGGAGATGCTATCCCTCTTCTTCGTCAGCGGAAAATCTGTCAGGATCGCCCACTTTTTTCCTTCCTCCATCTCTCTCTAACAGTTTACGCCCTTCCTTGCAGGATTTTCAGAGGCTGCTGGAGGAGAATGCGAATCGGCAGGACACCGCTCTGGCTTTATCCTAACAAGTCTTGGGCAGCGCGTCCACCATCGCGACGGTTTGCATTCCAGGATCCATATTAATGCTCGCGCCCTGACAATGCGGGGGACTGATGTTAACACGTGGTTCCAGCGCTGCATCTCAGCCGTACACGTGGCTCCCAGGTGACACTAACTTATTTAATTATTATTGTTCTCGCAAGTCCCAAACCTCGGTCACGAGGGTTCGACCAACCATCGTCCACGATAATGCTTAGACCACCCCAGCAACATCGATGACGATGTTTCCCAGCCGCGCCTGTCGCTGTCAGCCTGCCACGATCGCATTATTTCCAATACAATATGCTTCTTCCATTCACGCAAACCGAGGGTCCGCATGCTCCAGCCATCACGGACCCCCAGGCAAAACGCCGAAATCAAGAAGCTAAGCTCTCCTTCCGTTATTTCCAGCTTTGCCAGTGGCCGACAATGGTGGCACCGCCAATATGGACTCAACAATTGAATATTCAAAACCTCTTCCGGAGAACCCGGACCGGGCTCCACTATTTCCTGCCTATAAATTCCATTGGACAAAGCTCCAGGGGGGCGGATCTCTCGCTTCTATCACCCGTTGTATGAGGAGCTCAAGATAAGGAAGCTCTCTCTCTCTCTCTTCTGTTAGCTAATTGTATTGGTCTTTTCGACCACCGCCTTCCTTTTTCTAATGAAATCATCTCCCGCTGATCGCTCGGTGGACGTAGGGGGATTTCCTCCTTGAACCACCTTAAGTACCTGTGTGCTGTTCTGGATGCATATTATTCTCATTTAAGCCTCAATCAACAGGCTTAGCTCACTGCATGTTGCTGTCTCTCGGGACTCTCTCTCTTTCTCTCGGGACCCCCTGTTTCCCACGTCAATAATAGCCAAACAAACGGGGCCTTAGTGATGTCCACTAGATATAGTTAGGGCGTTCAATATATCCAAAGTTTTAGTTATAAAAGAACTAGTTTGGCTGCAAATGTACTTGTGCATGCAAGGCTTTCTTTGTCTATGGAGATTGATTTGTAGTGGAAAGGAGGCTAAAGATTCTAAAGTATTGGAAAAAGTTGTAATGCAAAAGTTATGACTTGGGACATTAGTTTACTATTGACGTTAGACATTAGGAAAACCTAACCCTAGAGAGCAAATACAAAGAACAAAATCCTAGAGGGCAAATACAGAGAATAAAATGTTAATAGAAAAAACAAAAAGGCTGGCTGACCTGCACTTTGACCAGCTTCTCCACTTTGATTGATCTGATCAGCTTTCACCTTGAGGTTGCTAGATTGTGGCTATTAAAAAAAAACGGTGGGTATAAAGCTGTTGATTTGAGAATAAAAAGTAAATGAAGAGAGATTCCGTTTTACTCTCTCTCTTGTTGACGCGCAGGAGCAAGTTTTCCATATGTCAATTTAAGTCTACAAAAATAAAAGCACTCATCAAGGTCCCTCCTACTAAAATTTTCTCTCACATATGTTCTATTTTAGAAAATTAAAAACACAAATTTAAGCACTAAAACAATATGTTTAAGCATTCTCAATTGCAATTATAGCTTGTCTACAATAGTAGTTTTCAATGCTTAAATATGATTTTAAAAATTTTAAAATAGCAGTTTAACAGTCAAACCTAACAAAATCTATCAAAAAAACCCATACAAAAAAGAGGGACCCAAATAGCACATGTTCGTTTTGTGGACCTGCATAGATTCAAAGAGTCCACTTGAGAGCCGAGATGAAATTAGTTCATAATTAATCCCACCTTTTTTTATGTGTTTTGAGTTTGTATCTCAATAAGACTTCTCATAGCCATAGAAATTTAATACTATTTGACAAAGTAGATACATTGCATCCTTTATGTTCAAGTAATGACCACCACAAGTTGAAATCACTATTTCAAGGCCTTTCACAAGGTTGGGACGATATACAACCACGTAGGAAGTGATGAAGGTAGTGAAAACAGCTAAAACCACAAGCGCCAACGACAAATCAATTCATTAAATTGAACGTGCCTAATTATCCCATATTCAGGGGTGTTATGCCTCTGTTAAAAGCAAGCCTTTGAAACTAAGAGGAATAGAGAGGGGAATCGTAAAAGAATTCTGATCAGTAAGAGAAAAAGTACCATAAGTAGCATAAGCCCCAACAGCATCAGTCCCGATTAGGGCCGCGAAAACCCCTAACTTAAGAAAACTCCAGGATCTGCCAGCGTTGCTCGCAACCGAAGCAAAGGAGGAAGAAGGCATTGGAGACGAAGAACTGGCGAACGATGTACAGCAGCGGCACCATCGCCCTAACCGACAGTGAGAAGAGCGAGAGCCCAGCGATGAGATGCTCCGTGAGGATCTGGCACGAGAGCAGGAAGAGATGATGAGCAAGGCCTTTCAAGTAATGCCATTTTGAGGGTTCCTCGCGAGAGCCTTGTGAAGCAGAAAGTAATGAAGGTAGTGAAAACAGCTAAAACCACAAGCGCCAACGACAAATCAATTCATTCAGTTGGCAATATGAGCAGGTAGTTGAAGCAGGCAAAGATATTCTTTCAGTTGGTATGTGACCACGTAACAATGTGCTAATACTGTTGGTCGCTGGGAAAAAGTATTTAAGTTAGTTCTTCATTATAAAGCTAATTTTTATGTTGAACTTAACAAAAATATTTTCTTTGTAATACCTACAGAACATTCAAATATAATCTATATATTTAGTTTGTAATAATCTATAGTCCAGTAAATTGAAAGATAAAGTTTAAACTATTTCAAAAGAAAAAAAAAGAAAAAGATAAAGTTTAAGTATACTACCTCTACATATTATTTCAAGCCATCTTTTTTTGACTAAAAACAATCTTCCTACCATCATTTTTGACTTCACTTATGAAACTTGTATTCAATTTCATATTGACTCACGACTGTGATACCTATGGGAGGACAAATGTACGGATTTATCGTCATATTCGATGTACATATATTGACTTACGACTGTGACACCTACGAGAGGGCAAGTGTACGGACTTGTCGTTACATTCGATGAGAATATGTTGACTTGTGTTTGTGACACCTACGGGAGGGCAAGAGTACGGACTTGTCGTCACATTCAAAAATATAATATGATATTTAGGCAAGTGTATGAGCTTGCTATGTGACTAAATTTATAATTAAGATTTTAAAGGCGACAATGAATTAAAAGTTAAATGTGATTTCTGTGGGATTGCGCACCTGCCTTAGCTCGAGTATATGATATTTGGCACGACGGTGTCCATTGGCAGTTTCTGACTGTCATGGGGGGTGACGATCCCTAAAGCAGATACGTGTCTTGGATACGTGTCCACTAGAGGTCCTCACATGATATTTGGCGCGACGGCGTCCATTGGATATGCCTACGAAGGGCTATTCATGAGGGGTGACGATCCCCAAAGATGTAAAAGGTAGCTGAGGCGTAGTACGAGAAATCACGGGCCCAAAAGAGTAAAATAAAATTAATTAAAAGAGAACTTACTCGTTAATTATATTTTTATATTTGTTCTGTTATTCGAAATTTAAATCAGTAGACAAAATTCTTCACTAAACTATTACTCTACAGTAGTTCATGAACCAAAGAAATCTGCCAAAGAGTTTTGCCAAAGAAATCTTAACTTGATTCCAGTGAAAATAATAAATAACAGTAGATATTAGGAAAACCTAAACCTAATCAAACTAGTTGTATAATTGTAGGTATTTAGTTATTATAATTTGATATACAACAACAACAACAACCAAGCCTTAATCCCACTAGGTGGGGTCGACTACATGAATGATGAATCCTTTGTTTCCATTGCGCCCTATCAGTTACCAAATTTTTATCTAAGTTTAAGTAACTAAGATCACTCCTTATAGTTTCTTGTCATGTCTAAGCTTGTGTATTAGGATAAAATACACATGTAGAAGTGACATTATGAGTATTCCAGGGTCCTTAAAGTAATGATATGTGATAATTAAAAATGTGCATTGTTGTATATAACTGCACTCATGGCTATGGTGATCAAAAGCTTGCAAAGAAATTACGTTCATCAAAAATAAAATCACGAATTATATCATCAATAAATAAATGAAATTTATTTAATACACCATTACAAAATGAGAGGATAATCATGCATATCGATTCATAAAAAAAAATTCAATATAATAAGAAATCAATTTCATAAATTTTTCATTTTATTGTTTTTATACAAACATGCAATTTAATTTATATAACTTAAATTATATCAATTCATCATAATTTATTTTGCTGGGATCATTGTGATGTGATGATTAAACTTGTTTTACCCCGAGGTGATTATAATTTAGATAAATGCCAATAATAACTTAAAGGAGTAAATTGGCAATTCTATTTGTGATGGTGATAATTGTATACTTTTTAGATAAAATGATAGTTATAAAATTATACATGCAATTAAAATATTAGGAATCTCATGATAGTCACTCCTGTTTGCTTGAGCTATGATTTGATTGTCAATGACCTTGAGGTGACATTGACTTTGATTTGATAAATTCCACGAGGTGATAAAAATCTATGAGGTGAAAATACCACGAGGTGATAAAGGCAGTAGAAGTGACATTATGAGTATTCCAGGGTCCTTAAAGTAATGATATGTGATAATTAAAAATGTGCATTGTTTATTTATTTCTGTATTTTGATACATGTTCGTAAATTTTTGTAATATCTGATTGTATCGTTGTGATCTTGGCAAACCCACAACAAATTGGATTGGAGTCACGGAAGACTATAATCCAATTTCTAAGCAATGAGTTTATTGATGGAGAATTTGGTTAGTTACGAGACCATGGAGGTGAACGTGTTACTTAAGCAATCCAATCATTGATTACATAAAAGAGAATAAACAAGATTGCTAAATTTACATGGGAAATCTCAAATTGGGAAAGAAACCTCTTACCTTGGAAGTGAGAAAAATGATCCATAAAATGTGAGGTTATCTTAAGGGATTACATGTGTGGGAATACATACAAAAGAGGGAGAAGAAGAAATGATGTGAATGATAGAAGAGCTAACCCTTTGTTGCTAGGAGGAAGAAGAAAATCCCTTTGATGAAGAAGGATCATTTTTGTTTTCTCTCTCCTTCAGTCTTCTTTTACTATCCCTTTGGTGAACATGTCTCTCTTATGTGAACATGGGTCCCTTCTCTTTTGTAACATCTTTCACGTTGTTACTCTACTGACTTTCTCTTTTTTCTCCTTTTTCTAACTCTCCTTTCAATGTTCATTCTTCATTGTGGCCTTTGTTTGTAACTATTACTCATTGGTGCCTTTTTATGGGAAATGATTACTATAATGTTACTCAAGTTGCCATGTGTATGGTTAGGATGAGTGCTTTGATTTTGGAATCAATATCAGCCTCCTGATTATCCTGAGGTGGGGCCCAGATAATCGAAATGCTTGAGTCTGAAGTGACATCGAACCTGTGTCCTACAGAGTAACATAGTTACTAAGTGAAAATATTAGTAGTATAAGGGACCTCATCTTATCGCATCGAGGTATCGAGAAATTAAAAAAATGTGCTATGTTTCTTGATCATTGACATGTAATGCGAGATGAATCAATGGAATTATAAAAAAAGCAACCTATAAGCTGAATTATTTTTTTCGATGCAATATCTCTCTATCTTAACCCAAGGGAAATGTGTATAACATCTTGAGATACTCCTATTAGGAGGGGTGTAACTCAGACTTAGGACTCCTATCAGGACTTACGAAGGCTTTCCTTGAGAACCCAATCAAAGGAGACAAACCATACTTCTTGTAAGTTATATCAAGGAAATTGACATTGTGACCCTTGGTTGATGAGGTAGAGATGTATTGATGTTGTCTCAGAGATAAGAAAGTAAATTACAACAAGGGAAAGTGGATTGGACCTCATTAAAATACTTGAGGTATCGATGGAGATGGATCTATCCTAGAATCAAGCAAGACGAATCAGACCATAATATCGGACTAGATAGATTAGGTATTGAAATGGAGCTGGACAGACCAGATGCTGACATCAAGGTGAACAGATCTATAACTCGAGAAAATGTAAAGCACATCGAGGAAGTAGAACCATCCTTAAGGGAGTATGATATGTGTCGGCCAACCGTAAGGTGTTTAATATGCTTTGTAACAAATGATTTGTTAGATTTTTTAGAATTATCATGAGCTTGTTGAGGTCAAGTTGGAATATGAAATCATAATTGAATAATAATAACATTATCTTTAGCATATCAAATTATTATTGCTTCAGGATATTTTGCCTCTGTGAGTTGGGGGCAACCACCAGGTTGAATGTGATGACCCGACATTTGAGGTCACGGTAGGAGAATACTTGTTGTTGAGGCCCAATTCTAGTGATGCCATCGAGGATGGCCTGTGAATCCTCTAAGGAGAGGTGTAAGCTAAACTTGGGACCCTATTAGGGGCTTGCGAAAGCTAGCCTTGGGAACTGGTCAATGGAGGCATGGATGCACTCTGGAAATCACATCAAGGAAAATGACATTCTTGGTTTTCGAGATAGAGATGTATCGATAGTCTTAGAGATAAGAAAATAAATTTCCAGAAGGGAGAATGAATTGGACCTCATTAAAATAATGGAGGCATCAAGGAAGATAGAACTATCCTAGCATTGGGTTGGACGAATCAAGCCCTAGTGATCAGGCTGAATGGATCAAGCACCAACATCTACTTGGACAGATTAGATGCTAACATTGAGGTGAATGAAACCATATCATGGGAAAAATGTAAAACACATTGAGGAGGCAGATCTATCTTTTGGAGAGTATGATAGGTTTACTTGAGAAAGCCTTAAAGTGTTGTTTGATAAAAGAGGCGTCAATATGTGGATTCGAGCATCAACCAGCCCCAAGGTGTGTACCATGTCTTGCAACAAAAGTTTGTGAGCAAAAAAATTATTAGAATATTATGAACTTGTTGGGGTCAAGTTAGAATATGAAATCATTATTGAATAATAATAAACTCACATTATCTATAATGTGTCAGATTATTACCGCTTCACAAAATTTTACCTAAGTTAGGGGCCCACTGAGTTCGATTTGATGAGCCAACATGTGAGGTCAAAGTTTGAGAATTTGGAGTTAGCATCAAATTCTAGGGATGCCATCAAGGATGTTTTACGAAGCCTCTATGATGTATCGATAGAATCTCAATGAAGGTCAGGTGAGTTTCTTGACAATGTTTTTGTGTAAAGGCACCACCATAAATGGAGTTTGCAAGATGTTTTTGTGGATTTGATTGGGAGGCTTTTCGTTGATCCACAATATGGAGGCTCTACATGTATCCACAATGTTGTTTTTTTTGTCATTCCACGAGGATGCTTTTTATATAACTTTATGAGGAATTTTTGTGAGATTATTACATTGGTGTCTTGCAGGGGAGCCATAAGGAAACCTATATGGGTTCACAATGTATCCATTGTTTAGAGTTATCGAGAGGTTGATTGCCACGAGTTTTCAATTTTGGCGATGCTTTGATTATAAGCTTAAAATTTTGATGGTAATTCGTTGTTGAGCTCAGTATTTTGATAGTTCTCTGGACTTCAACGTCAAGCTTGGAAAATTGAGGCCCTCAATAACCCTCCAACATCATTTGATTTCATTTCAATAGCAATTTAGCATTGAACTTAGATTCTTGAGGAATTTTTGGCATCAAGCATGTTGCTTCGATGATAATGTTACAAAATCTTAATGAAGCTTAGCCAAGATCCTCTATAAAGCCTTGACAGACAGTCTATGACGATGCTCTGTATTTTTCTACAATGCAGCTTTAATATGACTTATGAGAACACTAATGAAATCCACTATGTGGCTTTAGCATGGATCAAGGAAGTAGCTTTTGCATGGATCCAATGTGGTAATTTTAATATGTTTCACAACTTTAGGGACACCATGAAAAATTGACAAAATAAAGCGGCAAGGACTAGCGAGTGTGGCCATGATAATGCATTGATGTAGATGATGCCTCCTAGTATTAGCAATGACTATCTGATTAACCTTTTATTGGAGCCTTTGTAGAGTTGCGATAAAGTCTCGATGAGGCTTATTGGGGGTTTTAACAAAGCTTTGTACGGTCTCTCGTGGAAATGGCACTAAAGCTCATTTCCATTGAAGTCTCAAAGAAGGTTGTCACTTTGATGAACTTATGTCATTTATCATGGGATCTCGACGAAGTTGTCTGATGAGTCCACCATCGAGCATTGGTGTCAAGTGAACCTCAATTAGGTAGTTGGGAAGTTGATACTGATTGCTTAGTAGCTAATAGATTTTGTCGAAGGGAAGTTCACTTTTGGCATCTATGGTTCTTCGAGAGGCATACTTTTGTTAAGAAGTTAACATCTTAAAGGAGGTGGATGTCGTTGGTTTCGAGGAGTTTTGGCAATGTTTGATAGTTTTGTAATTTTTCTGGTGGTCTCGTGAAATGAAGGCGACGGGGTTGGGGCCAGAGATCTTCCTTGGCAGAGCTCACCAATTCTAGAGGTGGCACTCTTGATGGAATTTTGACATCAAGCAAAGGATCTAGATGAAGCTTTGATGAGATTCCATGAGGATGCTTTGAAATTCATGCATGACAAAGTTTGAAATATATGCATGATAAAGTTTTGGGATATCATTGTGGACGGTCAAAGAATGAGTCTCTTTCAGTGAATTACAAACACATAAGCTTTTTATTGAAAACAGCAAGGGAATTGGCTCATGAAGCAGTCAACGGAGAGCTCTTTTCCTAATTTTGCTTCGAAAAGAACAAAATTACCATGTACAACAATACATTGACTCCATAAAACCATTCCCAACTTGTTGGCCAGGTGCTTTTTTCCTTATTTCTACGTTAATTTTGCTTTCTTATTGTTCCTTAAACATTCATTTTAGTGTTTTTCCTTTTGTGTACCAATGTATTTTCCTAATTATCTCTGTGCAGACCTGATTTTGATGAAGTAGCTAATGAAGGAGGCTCTCGTGCTCAACTTCATTCAGATTATGCTACGGCAGATGGAGTAGACAGTACTATCAAAACTCTGGATGATATGAAACCTATTATAACCGCTTTGTCAAGTGCTGGACATATATTAGAGGAAAATCAGGCGGAACTTGTGCTGCAACCTCTTAGACTTGCATTTGAAACAAAGAATATAAAGCTGGTGGAGCCTGCCCTAGACTGCCTGCATGTATGATGCTCACATGTGAAGATACTATTAGTTTGCTTTTGTACTTACATTTTGAACATTTTCTTTCTCACACTTACTGAAACTGATAGTTTGGCCATGCTATGATTTTGGTTTCACGTAAGGTTTGCTGGTTTAGCTGTTCCAGTATTATATGCCTTATGCACTACAAACATATGTTCCTGATCTTTTTGGTGTTTTCTAATAGTGCTGTCAAATCACTTCAGCCTGCTAGCTTTTACTATTATGTTGCTTCCATCTTATTTTGTTTGACATTTAGGCCCCTAAATGTTGAATATGAAGCATTGCCTACTATACATCCACAGTTATGCGAATGCCGCCTAGATATTCACTGTTACAACTCTGCTTGATGTCCTTTCAGAACATTATCCATTACTAGTTACTTCCAACTTACTGCATAGATTAAGGCTAGGGGCAAGTTTATTTTACTTTCCAAGGATTGTTATTCATCCATATCTCTTCTCCATCATTAGATAACAAGTAAACCGATGATAAAGTTGATTGCTGGCCATTAAAAAGGAGCCAGGGTTGTTATCCAATAGATGTTTGATCTGTTAGATAATGTTAAAGGTACTCCCCCTTCCTAAATGCTTGTGTAACATTATATGTAAACAGGAATTCATAAATGAAACATATCATAGTAAGTGAGATTTCCTTTTTAGTTTTATTTGTTAGTTGATTTACCATTGGTTATTTTGCTGATTTGGTATTTGGTTTAAATGTTGTTTAATTCTTGGCTCTATTTAGCTTTTTAGTTGTTTTTCCATAAATTCAGACGAACATTTAAATATTGCATAAAAAAGTTTCTTCCTGAGTTTCCAATGTGGATTCATTGTGTTGATAGAGGATTTGTATGGTAAACATGTTGTTTTGTTGAGTTTATTCTTCTAATATGTGGTGAAGCATACTCTTTTGCCTTTTTATTGCCTTTTACATGTAGATATCCATCTAATCCTCCTCCTTCTCACTAGCCTGCTTAATAACTCTCTGCCACATTTCAAAAATAACTTTCTATTATTATTAAAATTATGATTTGGTTCATCCTTTTCCTTTCGATGTGTCTTTATTATCCTGACATAATCATTTTACATTATCTTTATTAGAATTTTTCTTCTATATGAGACAGTAGTTTAGATAAATCCTAATTGATGGTGCTAATGTGCTATAGATTATTTCAATGATTCTTACTAGTTTCCCACTTCTCAACATAGATGCTTATTTTTTGGAGTTGAAATCTATGCTCTGATAATTTTATCGACTAGGAAGCCGTTTATTTTTGGTTAACCTGTCTAGCTGATTTTTGGTTGATCTTCAGTCGTCGTATTACAAAAAGTAACATATTACTAGACTAGTTAATAGAACTTCCCCAAGTTGCTTTTTTATGTTGTTTATGGGCAGTTCTATTAGAGTGCAAACTAACACCAACTTTTTTCTAGCTCAACACTGGCGCAATGCAATGTCTTAGTCTTCTATAACTACTCCTTTTACTTCCCATTTTTTAGTCTTTGCCTTTTTATTAATAAGGAATAATTTTTTTTTCCTTGAGGAGCATTACCATTGACAATTCTAATGGAAAATTTTAAATATCAGAAACTTATTTCATACGACCATTTGGAAGGTGATCCTGGTTTGGAAGGTGGTAAAAGTGAACCTCTCTTTACCGATATTCTCAGCATGGTCTATGGTTGTGTCGATAACTCGTCACCTGATAGGTATGATTCATTTTTATGTTTCTAACTTATTTGGCTGTTGACTGTGATTGATGACACTTGTTGGGTGATTTGGTATTTTGCAGTACTATATTGCAAGTACTGAAAGTGCTGCTTACTGCTGTGGCATCTAAAAGTTTTAGAGGTGTCTTTCTAATTCTAGCCTATTTTTCCTAAAAGACCAATTATATTCCTTGGTCTTGGATATTCCATATATCTTTAAATTGGTTCTATATATGTTTTTTTTTACATACACATATGTTATCCCCTTTTTTTTTACATACGCATGTCATCTTTTTTTTTTATAATTGCGTTTTGTTGTAATCATTATCCACACATAAGCTGTATGTGATAGCATTATCATCAATTAGAAAGAGTTAATTCAGTGAAGTTTAATGGAGAAAAAGATACATGCTAATGTTATATTTAAGTTTTATGCCATGGAACCATAATGATTATATTAAACAGTTGGCATGAATATTCTATCATAGTAGGATTATATCAAATCATCATTGAGATAGGGGATATAAGAGAGATGTTAAAGGTGTAAATTGGAAAACTTGAAATAGAGTTGTGAGCTTGTGGTACTTATAGAAGGTAAAAAGCTTGAAGAAGTTGGATGGGAGCTATCTAAGGTACATATTCTTGGTTTACAAGATATTGACATCAATGAAAAAAAATGCTGCTCCTGAAATCATACTGATTCAACTTGGCAACGATAAACACAATGAGGATGAAGACATGTATGTTAAAGCTAGATGGCTAAAATGGACAACTGCAACTAATATATTTTATGGTACCTTACGATGGTCAGCTCCTCGATTTGGATTGTGGTTGAGATATTGTAGCTATTCTTCTTATGCTAGCTATTTCTTATGTCCTAGTTTCAAAGTATTTTACTGGTTTACTTAAGTTTAAATGAATAATTAATTGGAACTATTTATTTAAATAAGACATGATCGTGAAATGCTGCATTGTAGTTGTTTGAGTACTATGTGTATCCAGTCATTTCTTTTTGTTAATGAGAGACTTCTCAGTGCATGGTGAACCAATGCTGGGGGCGATTAGAGTATGCTATAACATTGCTCTTAATAGGTAAAGCAGAATCCTCACTGAGTTCTTTCTTTTACTTTGAACTGGGGATTAAAGTTAATTCTCCAATGTTTTGTATTAATCTTGCAGCAAGAGTCCCATAAATCAGGCAACTGCAAAAGCAATGCTGACCCAGATGATTAGTATTATTTTTAGGCGAATGGAATCTGACCAGGCAAGAAAAAGAAATTCTATAAATGTTTTATATTCAAACCTACTTTGGTTCTGTTATTTAACTTCATTCATTGTTGAGCATCCAGGTACCTGATGGTCATTCACATACAGAGGGTACTTTATCTAGCTCTCTGCATTCTGATGATGGTGAAATAGCTATTGAAAACCAAGATGAGGGACGGGTCACATTAGAGGATCCTCTATCCAACCAGGAAAAAGGCTCATCTCCTGCTACAGTTGAAGTTCTCCAGAATCTAGCTGGTGGTGCAGATATCAAGGTACAATCTTAATAAGTAATTTTCTGTTCAGTCCTTGTCATCATGATTGTCATCAATTGGCATATCTAGGCTTGTTGCAGTCAGCTTTATTAGTCCTTTTTCACAGCGGTTGCTGTGCCATTAAATTTGTGGAGTTTATTCTAACCTATTATCTTCTTGTGTGAGATCTTATCAAGTTATTTATCTCTGTCACCAATTCTTATTCCTTCAAACAAAACCTTTCTTGGTTGAATGTTACATTTTCTACCTTGTCATACATGTCGAATCCACCCAAGCTTATTTACAATGATCTCACCTTCAGAAAGCTTTTACTCCACTATCCCTATGAAACTCAATTTCTACTTCATACCTTTGAGCCATGCCAATATCTATCTGTACATGTAATTTCTACAATATTAAGTAATTTTTTAGTGGTTTCCTTGTTAATAGCAAAATTCATAAAATATTAGTTGATTTGGTTGTCTTGTGAATTATTTCTCAAGTCAACTCCGTATTCATTTATCACAATAGTTTTGAGGCACTTCTTTTGAGCCACTTGGCATTAACACTACTAGTGACGTACTCATCTAACCTTGAATGTTAGATGCTAACATTCATGCAGGTATTAGTTGTTATTCTATTATTATTGATTGGTAATTGTCAGTTTCACATGTACAAAATTACAGTCCACTTACCTTTTATTCTAATATTTCCGGGACCCTTATTTTCTAGTGTTCTTTATTTTAGCATTTTTTTGAACATTTGTTATAAAAATATTTAGTGCTAGAATGGATCGAGAAAACTTTATTAGTGGTGCCAGCTCGGGTTGTTGACAAGTCTGGTTCAAAGTCTGGTTCATGTTTATCTTTTTTTGATTGGCCCATAGATTCTATAATCTAACACAACCCCATTAGTGAATAAGTCGAGAAATGGGACCTAGCCAAGCAACCCGACATGCCAACTTGTGTAAGGTTGCAATTAAAACCTTCTACAACCTTCTAGTGAGAAATGAGAAGGATGGTCGACAACATTGAATGCAATGAGTGGGAGGAAGCTACTAAATCATGAGTTGTGAGAGGTTGTGATGGACTTTGTCGAGTTGATGATTTAAGGAGTGTTATTGAAACTTAAAAGAAAAGGCTAACAACAACAATTAGTTATAGTCAGCAACAATGCATTGCTAAAATTGGTGAGGACACTTGTTCATTTAAGAAAAAAAATTAATAAGCTTTTCCTAATTAGTCCCTTCCCCACCTATCATTTCATTCACATCACATTTCTTTTTTTACTAATATTTTGATTTTCATATTAGCCATCTTTTTTCTCCATTCACACCCTCACCTACCATCACCTCTTTTCTTTATTCACACCCTCACCTACCCATTATCTCCTTTCTCCATTCACACTCACTTATCCAATATCTTGCTTATATATAAGCCCATTCTCATAAATCAAACACCTCTCACCACTCAACTCTCTTCACGTTATCCTTCCCCATCTCTCTGCATTTTGATCATCTTATCTTATTTCCATTCCCTCTTTAGTGTGTTTATCTTCACAAATAAGTGTCAACCGAAGGCTGACATCAACCATTAAATATAGGTAAGTTACGTTTGTTATCTTCCCTTTATTTTTCCATTCTTATTTTAGAGTAAAGCTATTTTAGAGTTTTTCTTAGCGTATGATCTTATAATTGTTAATACTTTATTCAAAAAAAGACATGAGCACGTTATCACTTACAAGAATGGATCTTCAAGAACTTAGATTGATTATTTTCCTATAAGAAAACAAGATTTCTTGGATTATAATGATTGTAAAATCATTCTAAGTGAATATTTAACTGCCAACATCAATTAATGGTTTTAGATTCTAAGATAAAGTATTAGAGAGGAATAATGAGCCGAATTATCATTGTTGACGGAAGGAGACGAGAGTTCCAAGAATTTGTGGCATGCAGTGTGTTTAGCCCAGGGGTCCATGAGTTTAATTGTTAAGAGGTGTAATAGTCATCCAGAATAGCATACAGAAATTTAAGCTGGTTCAGGGATAAACTCTCTTAGGTTCACCGAAGAGTCAATGAAGGGGATTCCACTAAAGCTCAAGTATCATCGTTAAGGCTATTAGCTTCCTCAAATGCAATAATAACACAAGCTGGTATTGGAATTGTATTTGCGACACCACAAATAAGTATTCTATACTATTCCTATAGTTTGACTAAACCTTGCTTCAATAATGAGACCAAATACGTGGCGCTCATTGCTGGTTAGAGCTTGCTATAGAAATGGGTTTCCGGAAAATTAATATTTATGGGGACTCCCAATTAATTGTAAAACAAGTTATAGGCATGTTTCAAGTCTACAAGTTGGAACTCATCTTTTATCATAAAAAGGCTATCGAATTGTTGGAGCAAATTTCTAAAGCAGCCTTAACACAAGTATCGTGTGTAGCTAATGGAAAAGTTGATGTACTTGCAAAGTTAGCCAAAGAAATGGTTGACCCCAATGGTCATCCCGTCTCCATTCTCGCCCGAATGTGACAAGTCTTGGCACTAGCCCTACTATAACCCAAAGAGGGGTAAGTTAAAAAAACAGTAAAGTCAAATCCCATCCTCAATGTCAATGTGATGGATGATTGGAGGCAGTCATTCATTAACTTTCTTTGTAGTCATTCATTAACGTCTTTGAGAAAGGAAGACTACCTAAAGAGGCAATTTTAGCCACACAAATCAAGAAAAGGGCTACGCATTTTGCCTAGATAAATGACACATTTTATCGCAGGTCATTTGACCAAATATGGCTTCAATGCTTTGAGCTCGATGAAGCTAAAAGTGTTGTTGTTGAAGTCCATGAAGGACTTTGTGGGGTGCACCAATCAGGCCCTAAGATGTATTTTAAAACTGAATGTATGGGATATTACTGGCTTAGCATGTGAAAGATTGTATCGAGCATGCTGACAAATGCCACTTGTGCTAAGTACATGGTAATGCTATTCATCAGCCACCTAACCACATCACCCAACAGTATCATCATGGTCGTTTGAAAGCTAGGGACGGACGTGATCAGTTGTATTTATCCACCCTCATTAGGTGGCCATCGATTCGTATTAGCAGTGACAAACTACTTTTTTAAGCGAGCAGAAGCTATTGTACTAAAGGAAGTTGTTGAACTCTTTGATTTTGATGACCACGATTAATTTAGTCGTTATAGACTAATTCTTTTGTTTAGTGTGTTAATAGGTTGTATTATTTCATTTGAGGATTAAGTCCAAATTAAAGTCCAGAGAAAAGCTGGATCTCACTGGAATTTTATTTATTTATTTTTCTAGGACAATTATGTGAGCATGTGCATACTTATTAAGGTTTTTACTCGAGTTTTTCGTTTTGGTTTTCTAGTTAAGAAAACTTTATTTTCTTTTGTATTTATCGTGTTTGGTTGTTTAAGCAAAAATCTCATCAACCTAGTCATGTTAAGTAATTTGAATTGAGAGTGTAGCTCACTCAATCTATTGATTTGAGTTTGAAGCTTAACTCAAAACTCAATACTTATCATATATTAGGTTATAAGTTGGTTTAGCTTAACACAATCTCTTGCCTATGATAGATACCTACATGGTCATTGATTGCTCTTCTATCTTAGTATGTGGCAACTCATAACCTATTGGTTAATACCTATGTATTTTTCAAAAGGATTCATAAGCCACATCAATCCAAATCAAGAGCCATCATTTCATTCCGTTGTAACTTGTGTTTTGTTTTCCCCATGACCTCTTGGCTTGTGTTCTGACCATTTGCAACTCACTGTTTTTGAATAGCCTGATTTGTTTTGTGTGTGATGGCTACCATGATAAAATATTGAGGCATGCCCTTTTATTTCTTTTTTATTTCACCCACTTAGCTTTGTCTCTTTGTGTTGGCTAAGTGCAACAAGCTTTCAAACACAAAGGACAAAAGGGCTGTTTTGCTTCTCTCTCTTTCCAACGGAAAGAATCCTGCATGCATCCTTTTAAGCTTATGTGATATTCTGCACCACAAGTTTTTTACACAGTTTCAAATTTCTGCACTCTCTGTTTTCGGATAGCAGCAACTCATCTTCTCCTCTCAAGCTCTCACTCGGTTTTCACTCTCCCAAGGCCATATATTTGCAAATCTTTTGAAAGAGATTTCAAAGAAGGAGATTGTGGTGTTTCTTAAGTGGAAAAAGCTGAAATCTTCCCTAGTTCTGTTTTATTTCCTGCTTTCGGAATTAGTATTGCTGTTGTTTTGTGTTTGGTTTGCTGTGAATCTTGTTTCTTAAGCTATTACTTATTGAGATTCACCAAAACTTTTGTTTTCTTCTTGTTCTTCCTATTGAAGACTTATATTGTGTCATTCTTCTCCAAGCTCCCAAATTGTTCTTTGCTCACTGTTTTTACATTAGCTATTTTCGGAATTATTCAAGCATACCCTTGGCTGATTTGCATGTGCATAGAGTACCTCATTGTAATATTAATTTTTGTACATGCATTGTAATTTAAGCTAGCTAGTCTAGCAAAACCTATCCTTCCTTTCTCCTTCTCCCTAGTGGAGGACTGTAGCTTTGCTCAGCTTTAGTTCCTGCAAAAAACTGTAGGGTTGGAGGTTTGCTTGGCTTTGGGTCCTTGAAAAAGCCATAGGGTTGTACTGGGTTTGTTCGGCTTTGGTTCCCGTAAAAAGCCGGGGTTATAGTGAAATTCCCATTCGAGGTGCGTGGGGAGTGGACTAGGCGGGAGGTTGAACCACTAATAAATTTCTTGTGCCTTCTGTGTGGTATATTTGTGCTGTTTTCTGCTGTAAATTGCTTTGTCTCCGCGCTGAGTCCTATTTCTCAAATTGACCTCGTGTTCTGGTGGTGCCCTCTGTTCTAACCCTTTCGCAGACCTATTTGCTAAATTAACTTCTCAGTATTAATTAAAATATTTTTTAAGTTTATTGCTTAAATTTATTTTAAAAAAAAATTCTATTATTCCCAATTCACCCCCCTTTTGGGAAGCCTTTGGGCCAACAGAAGTTAAAATTGACAATGTAATGAAATTTTTCAAAGATCATATTATTTACCGTTTTGGCGTATCACGTGTCATATCTGACAATGGTAAGGCATTCGAGGGTATCCAAATTATAAGGTTTGTGGAGCGTCATCATATCTATTGGCATTTTTCTTTTATTTATTACCCTAAAGTTATTAGTTTGGCTGAAACCTTGAACAAAACTCTAGTAAAATTATTACGAAAGATCCTTGCACAAAATAAGCATGAGTGATCTTGTAAATTATCAGAAGCATTATGGGCTTGTCGCACAACCTGCAAAACAGCAGCCAAGACAACCCCTTATTTCTTGGCATTTGGAGTTGAAGCAGCACTTCTTCTCGAAGTTAAGTTACCATCACGTCGTATTGCTGTCTAGCAAAATCTCATGAAGAAGCTAAACACTTTTCTAAGGTTTGTTGTTGAACTGGATGCCCTATATGAAATGCGATAGTTCAGGTCTAGGCTGGGTTGGCAGCTCAAGTCCAAAATTGCTAATCCTATCTCTAAACTTAATAACTATTTTGTGTACACTTACCACTATTGGAAATTTTTCTTATCCATCCCGTACTCCTAATCTTGTTCATTGCTCCGTCATATCCATCTTAACATGTACTTTTCTTTCCAAGACTCAACAAATCAATTGTCATCTTAGGAGATTTTTAACAAGATTTAAGGTCAATTAAAAGTTTAAAATCCTATGAAGATCTTTTCTTAATTTCTTTATTGTGTTGACAGTATTACGTGAAAAGCATTTTCCTTGGTTCTAGTCCATTAATTTATGTCTATATTGTTTTTTTCCTTCTCCAGGGCTTAGAGGCAGTTCTTGACAAGGCTATCAATTCTGAGGATGGAAGTAAAATATCACGGTACTTTTTTAAATCTTGTAAAGCTTATTCCAAATTTACTGCATTTCTTTGAGTTAATTGAGCATGCTGTTATATAAAGGATTTGTTTTCCTGTTTCTCAGTGGGATTGATCTTGATAGAGTGAGTATAACTCACCATGATGCGCTGCTGCTATTTCGAACACTCTGCAAGGTTTGGATTTCAGTCTTCTTAAAATTGCTCACGAATTGTCATATCATATTTCCCAACTTAACAAAACATGATTATATTCAGATGGGCATGAAGGAAGAGAATGATGATGTTACTACGAAGTCAAGACTTCTGTCTCTTGAGCTTTTGCAGGTCCATCTCTTTAGCTTGTGCTTGGAATACGATGTTTTCTTGTACATTCTTCTTGTTTTTTCCCCCACATTTTGTTAAGGAAATTATGCTCTCTTAATTTCAGGGCTTGCTTGAAGGTGTAAGCCAATCTTTTACGAAGAGTTTTCACTTTATCAACTCAGTTAAGGCATATCTTTGTTATGCTTTACTTCGGGCCTCTGTTTCTTCTTCCTCAATCATTTTTGAGGTGACATTTCTTTTACAATTCTTTTAACTCAATTGTTTGTAAGCATTGATATTGCTGCCGACTTTTCCAGTGTCATTATCAAGGAACATGTCTTTTTGTTATGCTTCTTATTTTTTGGTTTCTTTTGTTTTTGTGCAGTATGCTACTGGAATTTTCACTGTACTCTTACTACGTTTTAGGGAAAGTCTCAAGGTATTGGCTGTAGATTATGAAACCTATGAATCATACTTTGATGGTTTAACAAATAGCTGCAACCTTTTCTTTATCCTTATAGGCTGAAATCGGCATTTTCTTCCCACTGATCATATTGAGGTCTTTGGATAGTGCTGACAGTACCTTTAGCCAAAGAACGAGTGTTCTTAGGTAAAACGTTCTCTTCATTCAGGAACCTTGCGAACATTTCCAGCCACTTGTAATAATCTTGTAAAAATTTTTGTTTTCATGCATTGTCTCAGTTTGCTTAATTTTGACTTGATGCTTATGCAGGATGCTTGAAAAAGTTTGCAAGGATCCTCAAATGCTTACTGATGTGTTTGTTAATTATGATTGTGATCTTGAGGCACAAAATCTCTTTGAACGCATGGTAAGCGCTTGGAGGATTCCTACACATTTCTTTGATAAGGAAAACTGGACATACTGCCGAGTATTGATGTGATTATTGGACTATAGGTTAACGCTTTGTCAAGAATAGCTCAGGGTACTTTGAGCACTGATTCTAACTCGGTTATTTCATCTCAGGCATCTATCAAAGGTTCATCTCTTCAGGTACCTTTTTGTTTCAGATGCTTTCATAAGGAAGTATCTACTTTTATAATTTCTCATTCCTTTCACTTTGTATCCTTTCTCAGTGCTTAGTGAGTGTTCTGAAGTCGTTAGTTGATTGGGAAAAGCTAAGAGGGGCATCAAGAAATCCTTACTCTATTGTGCAATCCCTTGAAGAGGATGTTTTAGGTCAAGAACCTAGTGATGAGCCTAAAATTCGGGAAGATGGACCAAATCAATTTGAGAAGGCTAAAGTTCATAAATCTACAATGGAAGCTGCAATCGCAGAGGTAGCAAAGGATCATTTTGACTCTTTCAACATAGAACTCTCAAATGTATCATTACTACTTAGTGCTGTTTTCTTTCTGGCAGATTGTTTTTTGTTACTGTCATTTTACTGCATGCTCGTATGGTGTGTTACATGGATTTCTTTTGTTTCCTGCAGTTTAACCGTGAGCCAGAAAAAGGAGTAGAGTACCTGCTTTCAAATAAATTAGTTGAAAATACCCCTACCTCAGTCGCCCAATTTCTTAAAGGATTTCCTCATATAGATAAGGTGATCTTTCTCCTTGAATCATAGATAAACTTTTATAGTAGAAGCACTTAGATAATTCTCAAAGGTGATCTTTAAATTGCAGGCTATGATTGGTGAATATTTAGGTCAACATGATGGTTTTCCTCTTGCTGTGATGCATGCTTATGTTGATTCCATGAATTTTTTGGGTTTGAAATTCGATGCTGCAATTCGTGAATTTCTCAAAGGCTTCAGACTTCCTGGAGAAGCACAAAAGATTGATAGGATCATGGAAAAATTTGCAGAACGGTGCCTATTTGCAGAATAGTAGCATGTTCTTTCTTTTTCCTAAGCATTTGTGTGAGGTACTCAATTGGCAACACGTGGTTTTTGCAGCTACTGTGCTGACAATCCAGATGTTTTCAAGAATGCAGATACTGCTTATGTTCTTGCATATGCAGTTATCATGTTGAATACTGATGCTCACAATCCTATGGTCTGGCCTAAGATGTCTAAATTAGAGTTCATGCGTATGAACACTGTAAATGATGCAGAAGAGTGTGCTCCCAAGGAGCTCTTGGGGGAGATCTATGATTCAATTGTCAGGGAAGAGATAAGGATGAAGGATGATATTGCCGGTGCTTCCAAAAGTAGCAGACAGAAGCGACAAGCAGAAGAAAGTGGACGGCTTCTCAATATCCTCAATTTAGCATTTCCTAGAAGAAGGTTGGGGGCTGATTCTAAGGTAGATAGTGAGCAAATAATTAAGCAAATACAAGCACTTCTTAGAAGTCATGGTGTGAAAAAGGGCATATTCTATAAAGCTGAGCAGGTTGATCTAGCCAGGCCAATGGTTGAGGCAGTAGGTTGGCCATTGCTTGCAGCATTTTCTGTCACTATGGAGGATGGTGATAATAGACCAAGAGTGCTTCTCTGTATGGAAGGATTTAAAGCTGGTATACATATTACTCGTGTTCTAGGGATGGATACAATGCGATATGCATTCTTGACTTCATTAGTAAGGTATTAGACATGGTTGTTCAAACATTATTCTGCTGTAATTAACAGATTCAAGTTAGTTGCATGTATTGCTTAAACGATCTGAATTATTAAAATCTCCTCTTCTCCTTATTGAATTTGTAGGCTAACATTTTTACATGCTCCAAAGGAAATGCGTAGTAAAAACGTGGAAGCAGTTCGGGCCCTGCTTGCTTTATGTGACACCGATACAGATTCCTTGCAGGACACTTGGAATGCTGTCCTTGAATGTGTATCAAGGCTAGAGTTTATCACATCAAACCCAGCAATTTCCTTAACTGTGATGCAGGGCTCCAACCAAATATCTAGAGATGCAGTTCTACAATCGTTGAGAGAGTTAGCTGGAAAACCAACAGAGCAAGTATTTGAAAACAGTGTGAAATTGCCTAGTGATTCTGTCGTGGAGTTTTTTGCAGCTCTCTGTGGTGTATCAGCTGAAGAATTAAAGCAAACACCTCCTCGTATCTTCAGCTTACAAAAGCTTGTTGAGATCAGTTATTACAATATGGATCGTATCCGTCTGGTATTCTTCTAACTAAGATTAGCTGCATGCAGGCCCTTTTTAATTAAAATTCTTTTATTTTATTTTTACTCATTTGCTTTGTCGATATGCTAGCCATAAGCACATATAAGATTCTTAATGCAATGCTAGCATATAACTACTCAAAAACGTTTATAGATATGTAAATAGCTTGAAGTGGGATTGGTTTTCATCTTAAAGCTTATTAGCATATTAGTTTGTGGACTGTGCGTCACTTTCAGTTACTTCTTCTCTGGAATATTTATTTGTATAGGTCTAGCGTTTGGTGATTAAGTGGAAGGAGTTTTGATTTGAGTCGACCGCATTATACATGGTTTCAACATAAATTATGGTTCTGTTCCTTATTTAGTTGGTACTCAAATTTGCATATTTCTGGATGCAGGATCAGTATGGTAGCAAACTGCTAATGCAACATTATTTTTTGTATTTTACATGTAAAGACTTCACATGCACATATCCATAGCTAGAACTGTTAGTGAACCAAGCCTTTATATCTAGCAGTTTGGTAAATCGACAGCCCAAAGTTCAGCTTCAGGCTACATTGTAAACAGCTCTTATTTTGTTAAATTTAGATTTCTAATACTTCTTAATATTTGTGCATAATTTGGATTGGGATCAGAATAACGTCTTTCGATCTAATGCTTTAGCATTTTGGCTTCCCCGATGCTTGGAGCAATTGGGCCTTAGCATGAGTTGAAGCCCTCAGATTCGCTTTGATGATAAATGATCGGAAATTTGACTGGATCGAAGCAACCCGTGGCTTTCGTCAAGAGTGCCCTCTTTCTCTTTACTTGTTTTGTCCTCTGTTCTGAATTGCTCTCCCTCCTCATCAACCAACACTAGGACAGATATGATTGGTTGGGGATTATAACATCAGTACATGGGTTGTTTATTATCCACCTCCTGTTTGCAAATGATATCCTCATGTTTGTACCACCCAATTACAGAGCTGTCAGAATTCTGAACTGTGTTTTTAACACTTATTGCAACTAGTTTGGACAGAAAATCAACAAGGCTATATCATCTATTTGTTTTAGCAAAAAGATGAAGAGGAGCAGGAAACACATGATCGCCAACAAATGGGGTTTAGAACCCAAGCCGAGGGCAAGCACTAGGGCATTCCCCTTATAGGCAGAAGGCTAATAAAAGCCGATTTCCAGCATATAATTGATTTTGTGTGGGGCAAAATTTCCTCGTGGGGCAGCAAAAGCTTATCGTTAGCAGGCAGAGTCACACTTATAAACAGCATGCTCACCTTTGTGCCTGGCAACATTATGGCGAAGACTGAGAAGTTAATCAGATGTTTTTTATGGAGTGACAACCTCGCTGTATAAGCGGAGTACCTTGTAGCATGGGAGCAAGTGACAAAATCAAAGACTGCTAGAGGGGTATCCACCAGTTGGAGGAATGGCGCTTTATTATTGTTGCCAAACTTGCTTTCAAATTTTTGAACAATAAGGACACACTTTGGGTCAGGTGCTTCCAGGCCAAGTACGGAAACAAAGAAAATATCTGCACCATCAAAAGGGGAGATTCATGTCCATGTAAACTTATATGTCAGGGAGGAACAATAGCCATACAAAATTTCATGTGGAAAATCAGTAGCGACATTAGTGGAAAGTTATGGAGGATGCTTGGGTTGATTCCAACCATTTGACAAGGTGGACACCAATGAGTCGCCCCCCTCAATTATACAACAACTTCTCAAAAAGGATGGCGATTGGAACCATGAAGTGATTTAGAAATTCTTTGGCCTGGAGTTGGTGTTGAGAATAGGATGGCTACCTAGGCTTGACAAAGAGGAGAGGGACAGCCTAGTTTGGCTTAAATCTGATTCCAACAAAGCTTCCCTCTCGGCTCTATACATAGATCTCTTTCGTGGCAGAGAACTTGAGCATAGCAGGGTTTGGAAGCTAAGAGCTCATCCATGTTTCGTCATTTTTTTTGGAGGATTTGTTGTGGAACTTGGCTCAAACGAAGTGGTCTGCGAAAGACTAACAGATGCCCATGGACTTACAACATTTTGTCTACGAATGTAACTTCACGTGTGCAGTCTTTGAACCTTACAAAAGCAGTGGGCCGAGGCTGCAGCAAGGAATGGTAGTTCAGTGCTAGAAGAGGCAGATTCTGAGTGACAATTAGACCTGGGCATGGATCGGGCTCTGGTCGAGCTCGGGTTGGGTCGAGCATGGGCCGGGTCACTGAGTGAGCTAGTTAAACCACACTCATGCATAGATATTCAGGTCAATATACATGACTAAGCCCGACCCAAGCTCAGGTTGGGCTGGGCCGGGTCAACCTGAAGGAATTCATTTTAATTACTACTAAAAGTTTATTATTATACATTTCACATCTGTTTAATGAAAATTATATATAAATCTTTTAAAGTGAACATATATTTACATTTTAATGCTTCAATGATCGAATTATTTACATTTTCATCACCTCAAATTTAATGGAATTATCTTTTGAATGTTAATTAATTAAAAAAACTATTAAGATCTTTGCATAACAAGCTTTCAATCAAAAAATCCATGATATCAAATTTACTATAGAATTTGAAATATTATAAATACTATATAAAATACTAAAAAATTTTAGCTCCAGTTATGCTATTACAACATGGAATTACAATAATAAAAATTGTGAACTATAACATTTTTTTCAAAATATAAAAACTCAAATCTACAAGCGGGCCAGGTCGGGTCGGGGCCCCGATGTTCATGCCCAAGCCCGAGCATGAATATGATCGGGCCGGGTCGGGCTGGATTAAAGGAATTATATGAAAATTTTATTGTAACCAAAGTCCTAAAATTTTTAGGTTGGGTTGAGTCGGGCCGGGAGGGTCTCCAGGCTCGTGCCCAAGTCTAGTGACAATCTAGCCCCACATCCCCCACACAGTCTGCCCAATGTTGTCCAGTCAATTGCAAGAACAAAAAAAGGAAGGCTGCTATTACAGAATGCTAGAGCACTAAAAGTGCAATATATGAACCTCATTTCAACTTCAGATTTTTGCTTCATAAACACAACAAACTTCTCTAAATTACAAGATTCGGGGCATATTCAATCGAAGAGGAAGCGTGCTACTGCACCCTCCACCTCCAGCCCTTCCCATTGGCTTGAAGAAGGAGAGCAAAACTCATAAAAAAAAGTCAAATCTGCCGGTAATAGCAAGAATTTTTTTTGCACTAACATTTTCTCTACTGGTCACTCCACCGTAGGCGAATCCAGCACAAGATTGAGGCTGTGGAATCAGGAACCAATAGCTGATTCAAGTGGAGCACAGCCCCGAATGACTGCTGCAGCAGCTGTGCTTGTTGCTACAGTAGCAGCTACTGCAGCAGCTACTACTGCAGCAGCACATTCTATTGCTGCTGTTGCTGCTTTTGTAGCTACAGCAGCAGAATGTTTCTTCTATTGCTACTGTAGCAGCAGGAATTTTCCCTACCCTACAGCAACTGCGCAGCCGACAACGGTGGCTGTTCCGGCTACGGTTGCAGTTGATTTTGCTTCTGCAATAGCTCACTCTGCTACTGCAGAAGCTGTTTCTACTATAGCTGCAGCAGACCCCGCTATCTCTGTCCGCTTTGCTCCCAACGGAGCCATCACTGTTACAGTTGCAGCTGAATTAGTTGCAACTACAGCCCATTCTGTTGCTATTAAAACCAGCTTCTTTCTAGCAAACAAGCCATTCCAAGTTTGCAATTTTCAATTGTTAGATCATTTCCTCATCAACTTGCAATCACGAGTTCGAAAAAATCCAGCAGATCCTCATGCAATTAAAGCAATGGCCGTATTATACTACTCATGGAGAGCTCACAGCGGTCGAGTCCACAAAAACCCTTCCCGTTGCCCAGAGTCATTGCTGCACTTGTTCATTTTAGTGAAGCCCAAGAACAACCTTCATCTTATGTGAGAAACTGGGATCCTATTAGCTTTAATAGCGGCAACAACTCCTCTAGATCTCATTGTGATCTTATGGTGGATTAAAGTGAACTTCAACGGCTCCATTAAACAGAATGGTGCAACATGTAGGATTAAGTATGACGTCTAGAGGGGGGGTGAATAGACGTAATTAAAATTTAATTTAATTTACTAAATATAATAATTAGTGCAAAATACAAGCAGAAGCAAATATAAATGCAGACAAGAAGAAAATATCACATCTACAAAGAACACACAATATAACGTGGTTCGGCTCAAATTAGAGCCTAATCCACCCAACCCCGATCGGAAAGATATCACTATAACACACTCCTTGGTTTAGGCGGAGAAGCCCGTACAAATCCTCCTCTATCCACTCACTAGAGGCCCTCCTCAGTTTTAAGTGAGGGCTCACTCACTCACCTCCTCCAACCCTTATTTGGAGGCCCTCTTCACACACACAGTGAAGGCAGAAAAGAACAACTAAAATAATACAAAGAAAGAAAATCACTCACACTTTCTTCTTATAATTGAATCTTCAAAGCTAGAAGAAGTGTGGATGAAGAGTTTGAGCACTTGAGTTCAAGTTCACCTAGATCGCCTTGAATCTTGATTGAAACTCCACTTGAATGTTTTTATCAACTATTAGGATGGTGGAGAATAAAGGTAAATGTTGGGAGCACTTAGAGAATTTTATGAGCCAAGAGGAGTACACCAACAACCCCTATCTCCTTATATAACAAGAGCTCCAACGGCTAGAAAAATGAGCTGGAAAAGACCTGGAGGTCGACCTCAGGTCGACCTCACCACTGAGGTCGCCTCCAGGTTGACCTGAAAAAATCCTCCAAGATGACCAAAGTTTCTGTCGAGGGTCGCTGCTGAAGGTCGCCTTCGGGTCGACCTCAGGTCGACCTCGGGTCGCCCTCAGGTCGACCTCGAAAAATCCCAAAAATGACTAAAGTTTTTGTTGAGGGTCGCTGCCTCA
>JAEMOT010002858.1:215052-255192 GCA_019297695.1 Apostasia ramifera | reverse complement strand
AACTTAAACATATTGTTAAACATCAAAATCACAATATTACCACAAGGGAGGAACCAACACAACAAGCATGGGTGGGGTGGTCCTGGGTCACCATGGCAATCTCCTCATAACTGCAAGCTCTAAGCTCTACATGCATGCAGTCTCCGCAAGAAAAGCCATGGAAGCACTTGTAGCACTGACAGTTGCCCGTGTATAGGCGAATACGACAGACGGGATTTGGATAGAGGGTGACTCAGCCATCACTATTGATGACCTTCACCAGATTGCTCAAGGACACCCTCTAGATAGGACCATAGCTCAGATCTCGTAGTTTCTTTGCGCCTTTGTAGCGATTAGGATATCTCATGTATACAGAGCCACAAATAAAGTGACAGATTTTGTAAATTCTTTTTCCTCTTTAAATAATGTCGAATGGCGTAGGGCATGTCCCTCCCATCCGATTTTTGTGTGATTTTCGACGAGAATCGAACCTTTTGTACTTGGTGTTTCTTGTTTTGCTTTTAGAGTATTATAGGCTACGGTTGAATCATGTTAAGTGTATTTTTTATGGAATGAGGATGAAATGGACAATGAAGTTTTGGGAGATATTTATAGAATGATGGCTAGGAAGCTTACATCAATTTTAGAAAATCATTTTGTAATTATGCTTGGAAGATTAGTAATTGAAGATATTTATTTGTTGAAACAAAAATATAGGGAACAAATAAAAAGTACTTCGTTTGATTTCAATTAACTTTGAAAAAACAAAGAATTTAGTACTCGGACAACTGATCTACTGGGCATTGAGGAGAGATGTTGTTAAGCAGCATATTAAAGTTGTAGATACAATTGTGCAATGACTAATGTGCTAGAATTAGTCATGGAATGGCTAAATAATTTTCGATACTGTAGGCCTACACCAAGGATCGACATTAACGATAGTCTTTAATTATATTAATTTTTGGCATGCTTTCAACATATTATCAAAAAGAATTATTTGATGCATGTTATTCATAGGCAGTACAGTTTGATTTATGATAGTTAATGAGAGATTAATCGTAGGTTAAAAGGATAGTGGACGATATTAGAAGGCAATTTACTTAGAATTTGTAGAACAGAAACTGAGTATGTAACATCTAATTTTATGGAGTTAAACTTACGAATTTCCAATTAGTTATGATTGATAGAAAAGTATCCCCTAAGTATTAATTTTGATATTCTACTTCTATTATACTAAGAATTGGGAATATCGGTGAGGACATAACAAGTAGAATTATTATCAGGTGATAGAAATGGAGAAGTGCTTCAAATGAAGATTATTCTGGTAATTCCAAGTAAAATTTTATGGAAAAAAATTAGGCCACTCTTATTGTATGGATGAGAATGTTGGGATGTAAAGAAATGATAATATCAAACTTTGTGAGAATATTAAGATAGATGTTAGTAAAGCTAGGAAAGATAGAAAGTAAAAATGATTTTACAAGGGAGATGTCATGGGAACATCTAGTATAAAACAATAGGGGTGTGTTTGTTTGTAAGGTTAAATTTAAGAAGGTTAAAATTAAATTTGGATAGAGATATTTTTTTATTGAAAGTTGTGAATGATGTGAAATAAAGTTAGGTATTATGT
The DNA here is from genome assembly GCA_019297695.1 of Apostasia ramifera. NCBI lineage: Eukaryota > Viridiplantae > Streptophyta > Magnoliopsida > Asparagales > Orchidaceae > Apostasia > Apostasia ramifera. The sequence goes on along the minus strand of JAEMOT010002858.1, from coordinate 253,583 downwards.
TGGGATATGTGAGGGATGTGATATAAGTTAGTTATTATTTTAGTAATACGTGTAGGATGTGCAATAAATTTAATTTTTAATATTAAATTTTATGTGTGATGTGATATGCCTGGTTAAAATTAAACCAGGTTAATTTTAAACTTCTAGACAAACGGGGCATAGAGGTTAGACTTAAGTGGTGTGGGTATGTACAATATAGAGGACGGGCACCATTAAAGTAAGTAGAACATTTGTTTAACGGAATAGGAAAAAAAGAGGTAATTCAAAAGTAATTTGGTTCAATGTTATTAAAAAAGATTTAGATTTAGATAAGCTAGGTTTAGCACTCATGGTTGCATTGGAATGGATTAACTGATGAAAAATGATCCATATAGCTGAACACAAATAGTTAGGATGATGCTAATGATTGTGATTATGATGATGATTAATTTGACAGGGGTTCATAATTGACAAGAAAGAATAGGAAGGAACTGTGGTAAACTGATTGTAAAATGGCTAGAAATTGATGAGTAGTGTATGTTGTAGTTAACTCCACCTACATCAGTTAACAGATTGTCAAGTAGTATTCATATTTGTGCTTGATAACACTATCATCTACCTGTTTTCTTGCTTTTGTAGGTGTGGGCTAGAATATGGTCAGTCTTAGCGCAGCATTTCATTAGTGCTGGGAGCCATCATGAAGAAAAAGTAGCGATGTATGCTATTGATTCTTTGAGGCAGCTAGGCATGAAGTATTTAGGCCGTGACGAGCTTATCAACTTTACTTTTCAGAATGACATCTTAAAACCATTTGTAATTCTCATGAGGAACAGCTGGAATGAAAAAATCCGTGCCCTTATTGTTGATTGTATTGTTCAGGTAAGCCATCTGTTTCAATTATGAATTCCCAATCTGCCCTTGCCAGTCTGTTGCCTTGTGTCTATTGTGAATATCCTGTTTTTGACTTGTAAATATGATAAATTGGTCGTGTGTCCGAGTTTTCAGATGATAAGTTCAAAAGTTTCTCGAATAAAATCTGGGTGGCGGAGTGTGTTTATGATTTTTACAGCAGCAGCAGATGATGAGCTGGAATCTATTGTTGAAAAAGCCTTTGAGAATGTTGAACAAGGTAGGTGACAGCATTGTCTATATTTTGGATTGTTTAGAGTTCTCGCTATTCAAACCTTGTTTTGTGCTCTCTCTTGCTATTTGCTATTCATCACCTTGGTTTGGGACGAAATAACGCCATGTTTGATACAGTTATCTTGGAGCACTTTGACCAAGTGGTCGGTGATTGCTTTATGGATTGTGTGAATTGTCTCATAAGATTTGCTAACAATAAGAAATCTCCTCGGATAAGCTTGAAGGCGATTGCCCTCCTTCGTATTTGTGAAGATCGCCTTGCAGAGGTTAGGCACATTTAAACTATTTGTTCCTTAGTTTGAGACTAGTCATTCATGAATGATATTCATCTTTTTCTTTTTTTTTTTCAACATTTGTTTTATTTGATTGCTGTCTTACCACCACATAGGGGCTACTTCTTTGTTTCCTTTGCTTTAAAATATGTACTAATGTCATGGATTAAGAGAAGCATATTGTAATGTCTAAACATGATCGGTTTGAAGTGACTTTTTTTTTTTTTGCTTTACCATATTACCATATTTCTTGTTAACTTCCATTTGTTATAGTCGATTAAAGTAAACCGGTTAGAGACTATTAATTATTATTTTTTAGTGAAAATTTACTTTTCATGTTCAACTTCTTATGATGTATGTTGACCCGGAACTTGTTCCAACTATTTGTAAGTTAACATGTGATTTTCTTTTCAAGTTATTTCAATGTCGTTTCTGAGTACTGCACTAAAAAGGTTTATGTGAGGAGTTCATTAGATGCAATACTGCATGCATGCCTGATGTAAACCTAAACACAAACCTAACTAAAATGCAAGAGTGCATATGAAATACTTAGTGAGGAGCCACATAACTAAATTGGGAAGAAATTGTCAAGCATTTTGTAAAGCAAAAAATTCAGCAAAGAGAACGTAAGACATAGATAAACTAACAAGTCAATTTAAACTAACAAGTCAATTTGGCAATTATGCCAAGGTGCAAGAAAAAGATTATGCTAGTTAAGGAGACTACAATCCAAGCAAAATTATTGGAGAGTTTAATACCTAGATCAAGTCCCAAATAAAGCTAAACATTCTTAATACCATGAGTTGCATCCATACACAAGTTCAAAGCATATTGAGTGAGAGAAATATCCAAGATACCTAGTTAATCACATGAATCAACTAAATAACTTAAGCTCCTGGAGGGCGATAATGAGGGAGGGGAAGGGGAAAGGACGAAGATACCATGGGACTCAAACCTTTCGATTTATAAGTAGGATCGACGTTAATCAATCACAACCGGGTTGTCATAGTGATAGCAACGGCGTCATCATCGGTAGGGTGGTGGTGGCGCTAGCCTCGGGCAGCGGTGACCAGCAACCCCCAGATGCGGCGATGCTCTTCCAAGCGATGGTGGGCGCCCTCCAACAAAAGGGCAGTGTCAGCGAGAACCCAGTGGTGTGGCTGGAGTGGTTGCAGGCTCCCTTATTCATGGCCATTAGATCAAATCTAATGGTCATGGTTAAATGAAGACTTTAGAAGTTATTTATGGTTATTGGGAGCTTTCATCCATTGGGCCCAATAACTCACCTAAATCAAGTCCAATGCTTAAGTAAAATTAAAAAAAAAGAAAAGGAGAAAGCCCACTCACATGAGATAACCTAACCCATGATACCTAACACCTGCAACCCGCCTGTAGTCATGCTTGGTGCAATCAACTAAGTTGGTATCAATGGTGCTCTGCATCAATTTCTTTTAGCTAAAGTCTTTTAAAATGTATTAGAAGTGTTTTTGGTGCTGATCTAACGAATGATTTAACTGTAGTTACATATGAATTTGAAGAACAAAAACCAAATATTATTTGCTAATTTGATGCACTGTTGTGGTGTTGGTTCTATTTAGTGTGGTGATGTGCACTGCTCTTGCACTGCACTACCATTGTTGGACATCTTGCATGGGAGTTCAAGTACAAAATTGGTGGAGTGCAAACAAACGGGTTTTGATGTTCTTCTTTATATTCATTTTTTTAAAGCTAATCATGTTGATATTTAAATCAAAGGGATGATCTTCTTTATATTCAGTTATTATTATTAATTTTTTAACTAATCACGTAGACATTCTAATCTCATGATTGTTTTGCAGTTTTTATTTGGTATTTTCCTTTTCGAAGAGTCGGTATTAAATGCCATAATACTAGAATCTTGGATTTCTTTGACCCGTAGTTTCTTGGCTTCAAAATTTTGAACTGCTGTTTGTTTCAAAATTGAGTATTTGAAATGTTCAAATGAAGTGTACCCTGGAAGATATATACTTTCATTAAAAAAGGAAGCTCTATTTTCTTAAGATTATTGCATGTTGATTTTACTTACTACTGGCAATTGTTTTTGGACTTTCAAATCTGAAATGGTTCAGTGTCCTATTTTACTCTTTTAGGGCCTTATACCAGGTGGAGCCCTTAAACCTGTGGATACTGATCCAGAAGTAAATTGTGAAGTTACCGAGCATTATTGGTTTCCAATGCTGGCTGGCCTTTCTGATTTAACCTTAGACTCCAGATCAGAAGTGAGGAACTGTGCTTTGGAGGTGCTATTTGATTTGCTAAATGAGAGAGGCCATAAGTTTTCATCAGCTTTCTGGGAGAGTATTTTTGATCGTGTCCTTTTTCCCATATTTGATCATGTGCGTTATGCTGGAAAGGAGGGCTTTGTTTCATCTGGGGATGAATGGCTGAGGGAAACTAGCATCCATTCCCTACAGTTATTGTGCAACCTTTTTAATACTTTCTACAAGGTATGGGTACCTTTTATCTTTCATTTGAGAAACTGACGTCGAACATATTTAAAGAAAGCAGATTAGAAGATAAAGAAGAATATGAGAATAAATGAGAAAACTATAGAAAATTATTTAAATCATCTAATGTTCTTAAATACAATTATATGAGGCTTATTTATAGTTAATTTACTTTAACCAAACTAGAGAACATCTAGGATAATAATAATAATAAATTCTTACTAACTTTCATACAAGTAGAATTATTTTAAAATTTGTTTAAATTTTAAATAATAAATATTTAAAATGTAAACAAATTTTCATTATTTTATCAAAAGATAAACATAAAATAAAATAATCCCTTCCACCTTCTTTTGCGCCTAAAATAAGTACGTCGATAGTCTTTTTGCTCTTAGATGATTCACCATCATTCCCTTCTAGTTAAAGAAAACTGGACTCTATCAAGCTAAACTGCATATAAGATCTTTTGCAGTGGTCAGTGATCCGAGTACCATCAAATGCTAACTAATATTTTCACTGTACAAGATTACGGCAATATCCATCTCCAATTGTGCTTATAATTTCATCGACAAAAATAGTCTCAATCTCATCTTCACACTGAAGTGTTAGAGGAGCCTTTAGAATAGAGATACTAAAAAAGCAAGACTAGGAAAAGCATGAGGATCAAAGGTGCCTCAATATGGTATTAAATCTTCTACATTAAAAACATAACTAATATTTATATATCAGATAATTTAAGTAAATAAGTATTTGATCTAATTTTATAATGGATGGGGTAAGGGCTATTTGCTTTTGTGTGAAGTTTCTTGTAAGAATTTTTAGATGGCATTTAGGCCTTGTTTGGTTGATGCATATTTTGAGACAAAATATTATTTTATTAGTTAATATTTTAACTTTTTCATAATTTTGATAATTTTATCTCACATCCAGCACAAACTTCAATCTTGGAAATTAACTTTATTTCACTTCCAATACAAATTTCAACATTAAAATCAATTTTATTTCACATTTTATATGCCTCTTAATATTAAAATAAATTTCTTTTTTATCAAACTTGTAAAACAAATGCGCCGTTACCAGGTCCCAAGTCCCGGATGAGAAACGCGAAGAGTTGTGTTAGGCAGTCGACACCTAGTGTAAAACTTGTCGAATCAATTATGACATGAATCCTTTAAAAAATTGTGCTAAAGTTAGGGCGTTTCCTGAAAGTGACGTGCTGTATTACCTGAATATAATGAGAAATGGGCAAGGGTCGTTGCATTGACGCCCAGTATAATGAAAAATGAGTAAGGGTCCCATATCATGGACGGATACGAGTAAAAAGCTAGTTCATATTAGAACTCAAGTCAGTAGGATTAAATTAGGAACTTGAAATATAGGCAGCCTGACGGGCAAGCTAATGGAGTTGGTGAATATTTTGATTCATAGAAAGATTAATATTTTGTGCCTACAGAAAACAAAATGGGTTGGAGAGAGTCAAAGAAATTGATGGAGTGAGTATAATTCTGAATAAGACTTTTAAGGATCACGTAGTGGAAGTTAAGAAAAATTATGATAGAATTATGGCTTTAAAAATTATAATTAATGGAATGATTATTGACATTATAAGTGTGTATGCTCTCCAAGTAGGTTTGAATGCGAGCATAAAGGAAAAATTTTAAAATGATTTGGAAGAGTCAATATAAAAGATACCTCAGGAGGAAATATTATTTATTAGCGGAGATTTAAATGGACATATTGGAAGTGTTGCTGAGGAATTCAATAGCATTCATGGTGGATATGGTTTTGGAAAGATAAATGAGGGTAAAATTATTTTAGAGTTTTTTTCAGTATATGATCTTGTAATTACTAATATTTTATTCAAGAAGAGAGAGGAGCATGTTATCACGTGCAAGAATGGAATTTCAAGAACTCAGATTAATTATTTTTTTATAAGAAAACGAGATCACTTGTATTGTAAAAATTATAAAGTCATTTCATTTGACTACTCAACATCGATTAATGGTTTTAGATTCTGAGATAAAGTATTGGAGAAGAAATAATAAGTCAAAATTCTATCTTCGAACTCGATAGTAGAATTTAAAGAATGAAAGCAAATGTATATTTAAGAAGAAAGTTCTAGAACTTAGGCAATAGAATATTAACAGGGAAATTAATCTTATGTGGCTGACGGTTGCTAATTGCATCTATAAGATGGTGAAGGATGTGTTGGGAGAATGCAAAAGAATGATTCTAAATAATAAAGATTCTTGGTAGTGGCAAGATGATGTAAAAGAAAAAGAAAAAGTTATGGAGAAGAAGATTTGTTATAGAGATTGGTTTAAAAACAAAAATAAAAATAAATGGGAGAGATATAAAGTGACTCAACGAGAATCTAAGAAAGCAGTCGTAATACAAAGAATATGGCTTTTGAGAATTTATATAAGAAGTTAGATACTAAAAAAGAAAAAAAATAATTATATAGAATGACCAAGACAAGAGATAAAAAAACTAAAGACTTAACTTAAGTAAAATATATTAAAGATGAAGATCAAAAGTTACTTTTCATGGAAAAAGTTATCAAAGGTAGATGGATGAGTTACTTTCAACAGCTTTCCAATAAAGGTAGTGAAAATTCAATTGATTTTACGGAATTCGGCATCCTAAAAGAAAGTAAATATTATTTTTATATCTGACGTATCAGTAAAGCTGAAGTTTGAAAAGTTTTAAAGAAGATGAAGTATGAAAAAGTAATAGGACCAAATGAAAGTGCTTAGGAGATAAATGAGTTTCTTCGCTCACTAGATTGTTTAATATGATTTTGAAGATTAAAAGGATACCAAATGAATAGAGAAAGAGTATATTGATACCTATTTACAAGAATAAAGGCGATGTACAGAATTGTGCCAATTATAGAGGAATTAAATTAATGAGTCATACTTTAAAACTTTAAGAGAGGGTGATCGAACATAGGTTACACCATAATACTAAGGTATCAGAAAATCAGAGTGAGCGAGAAAGCAAAGAAAGACATAAGATGAACACCACCCTATGGACAAATTTATAGGGGGAAGAGAAGAAATGAAGAGAGAGAATGGATAATATAAAGAATGGTGATACCCTATCCTCTGTGGTGAAGACAGAGAGTGGATGTGACGGGAGAGGGTTTGCATTGCAAGAGAAATAATAATAAATGCAATCTCGTCATGTTCGAAGTAGAAAAAAATAATAACAAATAGAAAGCACATTCGATTAAGTTACCTCTGGAGGCAGGTGAAGGAGCCAAAGAAACAGGGATGTATGGGCTGTCCACTCAAAGGAAACCTGAAGCTCCATGTGGCTCAGCCCTAGGAGAAAACTCTATGCAAAAACCTACAATATTGGACGAAATGAAGTCCAAAAAGAAGAAATAAAGAAAAAAAATATTAAGTGAACAGCCTCTTCGAAATGGGCCACGAAGGCCAGATCTACCACACCTCTTCGAAGAATGGCCTTTTGAAGACCCCAAAAGCTTGACCTTGTTGGAGTACACATTACCCCCATGTTCTAAAATACCACAAAAAGTACTTTGAAACTACCTCAGCCTCTTATAAGAAATCCCAGTGGTCTCATTCGAAGGCATGATTTGAAAATTGTAGTTGATGCTGAATGAAGACATAGTTGCCCGAAGGCTACTTACTATCTCCAACTGACTAGAAAGGGACAAGGAGGAAAAGTCGAAGGGATTCTTCACCCAGGAATCGAAGGAAAATCATTTCTGGGGCATACCTGAAAGAAGCCGAATTGCTTGCTGGTGCGGTTCAGGTGATACATCTCTAAGGTTATTTGAGCACAGTGTCTGTAAAATCGCAAGGCAGGACAGATGCTAATTAAAATCTCCTTCAAAGTTGCTACAGAGGGCAGAAACTGGAAAGGTAGCTCTCTACCCCTACTGGGGGGATCAATCAACTCCTTACCAATGAAAGAGGATCAATGCCTTGGAATCTCAAGTAAAATTTTATATGAAAGCGGTCGTGGCATACATGAGGAGCAAAGGAGAATAATCTTATCTTCTCCATTTCCCTACAAAGGACCTCATTTATTAACTGCAAAAGACTAGGAAAATCGTGTTCGAAAAAATAATGGGGGATTTCACTGGAAAGAAATTAACTGCGGAAGAATGGGAAAATGGATAAAGATACCCATCTTTCCTTAGATTTCCATGGTTGGGTTCATCTCCATATTATTATATTAGGTCATCGATTTGGCATTGGATTAAAAAAGTAAGAAGGGGATAAAGATACCTTTCTTTCCAGTAAATGGTTCAAATCATTTTATCCATATAAGTATTCTACATCGAATAAATTCCCAATTAATTCGATGTAGAACACTCATAGGGAAGCCTACTCTACAGTTTCCAGGCAGGACTGAGCTATGTCCCTAAAACCCCTATATATATACGCCAAGACTGGCCAAGGCTACAAGCTCTCCCTCTGCCAATATCCTAGCTATTAAACTGACTTCAGGGCGGAAGGACAGGGGCTATCGGGAAAGACAAAATAGTCGTGCCACGTGGCCAAAAATCCTATGAAGAAGGCGCCTGGTGAAATCCCCGAAGCAGCTATCCTCTCATTAGAAATGATGAAGACCTATTCAAACTGTTTACCTTGGGGCTGGTAAGACAGTCCAAGGGATTCCAAGGAGATGGTCGTGGCTTTCAAGAATCAAAAACAAAAAGGAGATCTAAGAGGACAACAAGATGCTACCCGAAGAACTATATTACAAAAGGGCTTGGGTAATGCACAAGACCTTCTGTGTCCTTTTAGAATAAATTGTTTTCTCTTCAAACTGATCAGCTGCTCTGCACTTGTGATCAAAAAGGTTCACATCCACCGACATGCATTCATCACAGGGGCGTCGAAAAATAGGCTAACCTGCAATAACCTTAATGTCCCAAAGTGTTAGAGTCTTCTCATTCCCCCAATCCATATTGAATTTGTGCGGTTGTTCCAATGTTCTAGAAGCCCAATAGCCCACTGATTTTAGAGATGATTATAGTCGAATAGAGAAGCATAAACCGCATAGTAGACATTAGCCCTTTGGATAATCACGGAACGAGTCTTCAAAATATGTTGGGCCCAAGGAATATAACCCTTAAATGAATAACAAGGTTGTCCTAGTGTTTGTACTTAAAAAGTTTTCAGAATGAGTAACAGTGACATCCCAAGTGGTTGTTTGAAGGGCTCAATACTTTCGAACCTTCCTTGATTTCGAAGGAGAGAACATCACCCAAATGAACAAAGGAAATCTTAATGAATGAAATTCTAAAGAACAACACAGATTTAGTTTCTTCGATAGATCCGAAGTCTACGAAGATTTGAACAAATTAAGATAGAAGCTTCTGCGAAATTAAGATCCTTTTATCAAAAAAGATATTTTGAATGGTTCGATATTTTCGAACCTTCCATCGATTTCGAAGGAACAATCTTTCGAATAGATCACTCTATCGAAGATGATATTTCAAAGGGATCGATATTTTCGAAGGAACAATCTTTCGAACAGATTACTTTATCGAAGATGATATTGTAAAGGATAAATCTTCCATCGATTTCGAAGGAACAATTTTTTCGAATAAATCACTCAATTGAAGATATTTCGAAGGGTTCGATATTTTTGAACCTTCTATCGATTTCGAAGGAACAAGCTTTCGAAGAGACCCTTCTATCGATAACGTTCCTTAGAGGACTTTAATTTTGAAGGAACCATGGATTTTGAAGGAACAAGCTTTCGAAGAGCCTTATATCAATGATGATATTTGAAGAACCTTAATTTCGAAGGAACCATCGATTTCGAAGGGCAATGTTTTTTAAGAGATCCAGTTCCTTCGATGAACTCAGTCTTCAAAGACCTAACTATCGAAAATGATCTTCGAAGGCTTGATTTCAACAGAACCAGTCAAACTCTGGTCAAACATTCAACAGGACGGCCACTAGCAACACTTATCAATACCTCCCAGTCCACTAAGGTGCTGGAAAGTTGACAGTTGAGGGGCTGGATTCCCAAAGTGTGGAACTATAGGGGCTGAAATTCTAAAATTTTGAACTGCAGGGCGAAGAGTAGCAAGCGAAGAAGAAGCGAAGACTAGTGAGCCTCTCCTTCTACTGCTGGGTTCTAAACTTCTCTTTCTCCAGCAAACTCTAAGACTCATTCTAGCTATGGCTATTCTCTAATGATGTTCCAGTAAGATAGATCTTGGAATCCTTGAGATGCCATAAAACTAAAAGAGGCTTCTGTTAGCTAAAAACATGAATGCAAGTCTAAATCTATGAATCTCAATGGCCAAAATAACATAGTACTTTAAAAGATAAAGAGGATGCTGCCCTCTGTCTAAAACAACGGCAAGATTGCCCTAAATCAATAAGAAATCCCAAGTGAATTACTGCAGAAATCCAGATCTATGAAGTAAATATTATTTAAGAGAGAAATGATAATAAAACCCTATTTGAACTCTTTCAACGCCTCCATGCAGTAGGCATCTCAACTTCTCCTGGCATCTGGCCTTTACCCTTTTCGAACAAGACCAAAGATCTAAAAATCCTAAAAGCTAAGACTGCTGAGGTATAGACTTGATGTTTTCGTTCAAACTAAGTGTTCGAACCTATCCTCCAATGAAACTTTATCGAAGGGGGATCAAGCTATCTTTTTGAATGAACCTTTCGAACCAAAGTTTCGAACCTATTGCTTCGAATTACTTCATCGCAAACGACCTCTTAAACATCGTACATGATTCTTTGTAACCCCTTGCACGGCCTCAAAGGAGATCATATTCAAACATCGTATACATTCTCTCAAATATCATGCACAACCTTGTATAACTGCACCTCAAAGATCATACTCAATATCGTGTATGACCTCAAAGGAGATCATACTCAAACATCGTGTATGTTCTCTCAAATTTTGTGCATGACCCTTTATAACAGCACCTCAAAGATCATACTCAACATTGTATATGACCTCAAAGGAGATCATGCTCAAACATCATGTACGTTCTCTCAAATATCATGCACGACCCTTTATAAATGCACCTCAAAGATCATACTCAACATCGTACATGACCCTTTGTTGTTGCACAAATCATACATAATCATGCACTCCCAAACATCGTACACGACCCTTGATAGCAGGCTGTCATGCCCTTGAAACACTATCTCGCATGCTCAATGAGTTGGGTCAGGAAATAATAAAAAGATCACAAGTGGATAAATTCCAATTGGATAAATTCTAGTGAGGAGAACCTATATCAGCTGGTTTTGCCTATATGGCAACCATCACAAATGCAATTATCTTGCTCCTAATTTTGAGTCATCAGTATAAGGAAAGGATCTTCTTCATTGTTCAAAAGTTCTATTCCTCTAATGGAGGATGGGTAATTAACTAGAGGCTTGCTTTTGTAGGATATCGTAAGATTCCCAGAATTTCTATAAGTCTTAGAGTTATCACCTCTAGGGCGAAATCAAATTATTCCAAGAAGAGAGAATTCTTCAAATGCAATATATTTGCTTGTTGACTTTTCACCTCTCAAGGCAAACACCTAGAAAGGAGGAAGTTCACCAATCTATGATGTCCCTTTGGAGAAGTCTGCGACATAGCGGATTTGGGGCGCCCTTGGAGCCAAAAACATCTTCAGAAGGATATAGCGTGTACCTGTCACCATGTCCCACATTATCAACCCACTTCTCCATGTGTTGCCTTTCCCCCATGTGAAGGAAGGCCAGTGGAGTCCAAGAAGGGTGGTCATAAGGAAAAGGCCTAAGGAGCAGATTTCAAAAGGGGATATCTACAAAAAGCCCCACCAAAAAGATCACGGTTCTGCAGAAACTTGCGCCTTAAGGGAAGGCACTTGGAGAGGGAAAGCTTACCCTCAAGATCTTGCAAAAAAATAAAGGTACGAATCTCACCTTCCCCAAAGGCAGCCATTGCAAATGCTATAAAAGAGAGAAAGCTAAGAGCCAGGAAGGGGAAGAAGAGTTTAAATATGGGAAAAGAGAAAGACCAACAAACAAATCCCACGTCCAAGACGTGGAATCCGTTCACTGAGGGGGGAATTTGTTGACCCTAAGAAATTTTCAAAATGTGCAGGAAATAACACCTTGTGGTGCCACATCGAAAATACGTCATCTTCGAAAGCCCCGCCACCTTCGATGGGGTTGTTGTTTTCAAGGACCTGAACCAGCCAGTACGGAAGTGTCTAAGAAACAAAGCTTTGTCAAACAAGCCTTGCCTTTTGAAGATCACAGGCTCGCAACATTCGAAGGATTCAACATTCTTGAAGACCCAGGCCAAAAAAAAATACAAATGCCTGGGAACAAAGGCTTTCTATCGAAGGTGGTCTTCGAAAGCGACAACTATCGAAAGCACAGATAATAGAAACCCCTTCGAAAGAACCCCTCGATAATTCCGTTATGGTGCGGGCGTCAGTGTCAGCCGCGTGACAAGCTAGTCTGCCACTAACACCACTTATAAACACCCTTTAATTTGACTGTGGAAGAATTAAAATTCTGGGTATTGAGCTCTAAACTGAAGAATAACAGACAAAAAGAGGAGTTTAATATTGTTGAGGTGCTCCACCTATCCCTGACTTCCATGCCTCCCCTTCTGAGTAGCTCTCAATTTATCCTAGTTTCGATCACCCTCTGAACTCCATGAAAGGGGAGACTCAAGGCCTCCCTGAGGGGCTATAGAACTACGAAAAAGAAAGGATGAACTCAAATTTGAATCTACAGACTCTGCTCCACAACCATGGCAACAAGACTCCTCAAAGTTGAAATAACAATGGGACAATAAGCTCTAGCCCAAAATGATGTCAGTGTTGTCTCAAGCTGAGGGAAAGTCCCCATAAACCCCCTTCATAAACCCCCAAAATGATGTCTGGAGCTCACTTAATCGCAACTCCCCTGACTGAGCCCTGCTCCCTGCGAACACATCTGAAAATTTCGATCCCACTCTCTAGAGCGGTCCTTCGAGCCTAGCCTTCGAACTTGTTCTTTCAAGCACCCACCCTATGCCTAGTCTTCGAAACCCTCATTAAAAGACTATATTCGAATCATGCACAGGGAGTAACCTCTCTAAAGTTCACATTCAAAACCCCACATTCTAACCTATGCATAGACAGCCATGTTTGAAATCCCAGCTTTAAAATTAGCCTTTAGAAGGACCCCATTTAAGGAGACCCTCACCCAGGTCCAAGTAAGGCAACCTAAAATGAAGGGACAATGATAAAATAACCAAAGCAAGTTCCTATGACGGACGAACCCCAATCCCATAACCGGTAGCAACCACTCCAAATGTGGACTTCGCAATCTTCCGCCTTCAGACTATCATAATAGCAAATAGATGTTCCCCCGGATCAAAAGTTCCATTCTTCGAAAGGAGATGGGTAATTAACAACAGAGGTTTGCCTTTGTAGGAAATCGTTGATCCTCAAAAACTCTGAAGCCCTAAAGTTATCACCTCTAAGGCGAAATCAATCTAGCTTGAGGAAAGGAAGTTCTACAAATGTAATATACGCTTGTCGGCATTTCCATTTCTCGAGCGAACAAACATGATGTAGAACGTATATAGAGGAAAGAGAATAATTAGAAAAAATATGGAAGAAAATGAGAGCATTGTGTTCAAAACGTTCAAAGTTTCCAAATGTAATGATGAAAAGCTTATTTATAGCTAATTTGTCTCAGTTAAATTAGAGAAAATCTAGTATAATAGTATTTAAAAAAATAAATTCTTACCATTTATCTATGCTAGTGAAATTATTTTAAAATTATCTTAAATTTTAAATAATAAATATTTAAATTTTAAACAACTTATCATTATCGTTAAAGATAAACACAAAATAAAGTCAATTCCTTCGTCTTTCTTTGCACTTAAAATAAGTACGTCAATCGTGTTTTTCGCTTTTACGTGGATCACCATCAGAAACTTTAAAATGCCACATCACCAAAATTTTTGTGTGCACTAATATTCAATTTCGAAAATTCTATTTGAGTTATAGTTATCTGATAGTCTTAGGCTCTGTTTGGCAATGGACTAAAAATCATAGCTAAAATTAGCCATGACCAAAATCTTAAATTTATTTTAAAAAAAATTTAAAAAATTATTTTATATCTCATCTCACACAAATTCCAACATTAAACAATCACTTTATTTCACATCCAATACAATTCTCAATAAATCAATCAACTTTATTTCACATCCTACACAATTTTTAATATAACCAACTTACTTTATTTCACATCATACACATTTTTCAAAAATGGCTAAAAATTCCAACCAAACCTTCTTTTTTTTCTTATTACCAAACAGAGCCTTAGGGATAGTTTTTACTTGATTTTTTGCATTGGACTATTTTCTTCATTAGTGATGGTGCATTTCCTGGGAAGTTAATAGTTTTATTAATGCCATAGGCAATTTTACTTTTTTATTTTTTTAGTGTGATTTAAATGAAGTTTATTTCTTGTTATAATATTTAACAGGAGGTGTGCTTCATGCTTCCACCACTTTTGGGTTTACTTCTTGACTGTGCGAAGAAGACTGACCAGACTGTAGTTTCGCTTTCACTTGGTGCCCTAGTACATCTTGTAGAGGTTGGAGGGCACCAATTTAGTGATAATGACTGGGATACTCTACTAAAGGGTATAAGGTATGTGATCGAACGCCAATGCTAGGTCATAATCATTTCTCTTGTAAGATTTGCACCTTATTGTAATGAAGTTTCTTGATTAAGCAGAGATGCCTCGTACACGACTCAGCCCCTTGAACTTCTCAATTGTTTAGGATTTGATAACTCAATTAGCCAAACATTAAACAGTGGTTCATATGCTAGCCACCGTGAAATTGCTTTCAAGGATTTGGTAGCTTTAAAGGTTGAGGGTGAATCATCAGGGAATAGTGCTGGTACAACAAACTTGCAGGATGACGAAGAAATGATGTCCCGAGCCCTTGTGGAGTCTGAAAGTATGTTCCATTCTTGCAGTCACATCATTTATATATGCAACTTTCTTAGGCATTGTTGTCACTTGTTAACCTTAGTTTTAAGGCTCATATGAGTTGAATGCAAGATTTAAAAGGGGAGCGCTTTGTATGCATACATGGAATAAAAATCTAATAAATGCTTTATTTATGCCATCAGGCTTGACACCTGAGAATGCTCAAAAACCTACAGAAGTAGCCCGTTTTCAACAGAGTCAAACATTTGGTCAAAAGATTGTGGGAAATGTAATGGACAACTTCTTTCTTAGAAATCTTACATCCAAATCCCGAAGCACTCCAGCAGATGATTTTGTGTCATCTTCACCGACCAAGGTACAATTTAACCATCCAATGCTTAGTTAGTTCATTCAGAGAATTATCTTTCAGAATGTTTTCGGATTTAACCTTCAAATAGCATAACAATATTTCTTTTATTTTTTTTTCTGTTGGAAAAATGGATATTTTCCTAATTTAGCTATTATGATAGATCCTGTTTTTATAATGTGTTTTAGTATTCAATTAAATTCACGCTTCTCTAAAGCAGTTACATCTTCACCCTTTCCTCAATGTCTGTGTGTGTGAATGCTAAAATCTATTATCAGAAAAGGAAAATCTATGAAGCATGGACACTTTAAAAACCACACAATGTCTGTGTCAGACACACGGACACGGGGGACCTAACACACGGGAACACCGTGTTGGACACGCGATGATACTTGGAGATTTCTTAGGACACTTCTGTGGCATTTTCAGGACATTTCTAAAATACAAGATACTTCTGAGACATTTCCGAAACACTTCTATGACACCTTCGAGATGTAGGATACTTCTGAGGAACTTTCATGATACTTTGAAGGTGTTGGACACTTCTGGGATACATTTAGGATAGAATTGGATATATTTAATATTAATGTTAAATTTATTTATCAATATTATATGTTGTAATAATGTTAAATATATAACACTGAAACTTATAGATACATTTACCTCCTTTTTGTTTTTTATTAATATTTTAAAATTTTTATTATTATTAAATTTTGTTTAATAAAACTAAAAACTTTGTTATATTATTAAAATTTTACCTAATATAAGTCTAAATTCTAAATTAACTAAGTTAAATCAAATTTTTTCTTCCCTTACTGTACTCGAGCCTCACAAAAATGAACCAATCGTAAAATGTTTAGAACTCTAGCTTCACCCCTGTCCTTTTCTCTTCCTCAACACCAATAGCTTTTACCTTCTCTTATTGTCGTGCTCGTAGTGGTTGTCCTAGTAAGCAAAATTATATTTTCTCATATTATCCAACTCATTTTACAAAGTGAACTTTAAATTTACATCTTAAATCTCTTTAATGCCGACGTCTGTTCTCAAGTTCTTATCTTGATCCTAAAAGACTTATGTGTTACTCACAAGTTGTTTATACTTTAAAATTTAAGTTTACTGTATATTTTATGTATTATTTTAAGTATAAATTGTTAATTTTATTATTATTGTATTTGACGTGTCATGCTATTTCTTTATCTTATGTTTAGGAAAATTGTCATATTATCATGTAGTGTCGTGTCACGTCTCTGTATCCCCATGTCGTGTTCGTACTTCATAGAAAGAAATGTGGCACGAAGTAGTTAATATGGGTAAAACATATAGGCAAAGTTGCATTTCTTGGCTTTGTCAATGGCATACTCACATATACAGAGGATTAGTAAGAGCTGGATGCATGGCTGGCAACTCTGCTACTCCAAGCCACCATTAGGTCACTTTACAAAATTTATTAATGTATTTTGCTTTTCCAAACAACTTTTTAGGAGACCTCTATTTGGGTTATATACAAACTAATGCCAACCAAGCAAATCAATTTCCTACCAAACACCATTGTTAACAAGCTGCATCCCAAATGACACCTTCATTGCCATTCACCAGTGCTATAGTAGTCTCAACTATACATTCAAGTATACCATCATCCTATAGGACTTTGGCTATTTTTTTTATTTTATCTGTTTTTTCAAAAAGAAGCAAGCATGCATTTATTTTGATTAAGTCAATATTGGTGTGGACAAGTATGGAGCTTGTTATGGTTAGGTTTATTAGAGATGCGTCATAGCTGATTCACTCTTTAGTTTAACTAATATTTGTTAATTGTTAGATGATTAAATTGAGTCAATTTAGTTATGACTAATCGAACTTGTTTGACGAAGTCATTAGTTTAAATTTGACCTACTTATTAGGTAGGGATTTTATTTTAAAATTAGATTTTATCTAATATTAAAATAAATTATTTTCAATTCTAAATTAGTTTTTATTTGGTCTGGATGGAAAGAGCTAGAGCTTATGATGAAAATCCCCAACCCCTAATTTTATTCTTGTAGTTTTTCTTCAGCCTTCCAAATCCTACCTGCATTCTGCATCAACTTTGGAATCAAAGTCTAGTTTCATTTCTGCCCCTGCCATCGCATTGTCATTCCACCACCACCTTTGCATGTTTGAAATTCCCTCAAAACTATTCCTACAGGCCTGTGACCCAAGCGTATTGCGTTAGGTCTTGCAGCTAGTGGCCCGTACGAGATCCACATTCCACGTGTGTGCGCTGCAGGTCTCACGGTCCGCATGAACCCGCGCTTTAAATGAAGCTTCTGTGGGCCATTTTGGGAGATCCTGAAATCTGATTTCAACGATTTTTTGCTTGTTGAATGCCTGCTGTTGTGGAGAGCATTTTTGGCAGTACCACAACATTAAGGACTTGTGGCGTTCCGTTGGGCTTGGGAAAATGGACGAAGAACTGACAACCAACTCATCACTACCCTATATTTCTGTATTATTAATGCAGGTGGAGAGGTGAGGACCTGTATGTAATTAGACTTGATCAGCTTTGATACTAATGCAATACAAGTGGAGAGATAGGGACGTTTATGTAATTAAACTTGATCAGATCTGATACCAAATGTGATGCAGGTACAACTTGTGGGCAGTCGTACAATATACGTAAAGTTCTTATCTTATGTATGTATGCAATTTGATACAACAACAACAACAACAACAACAACAACAACCAAGCCTTAATCCCACTAGGTGGGGTCGGCTACATGAATCCTTTGTTTCCATTGCGCTCTATCAGTTACCAATGTATGTATGCAATTTGATCTACTTACAAAATTCTGAGAAGATTAACTTATGTTCGATGAAGTCAAATTGATTTTACAGTTAGTTTGATTAGTTTTGTGGTGATAATATTATGGTGGATTACATACATAAGAATACCGTGTACACAAAAATAGAATTCCACAAGAATTTGATGAATGTAGGAAAATGTGCGCGATATAGTCTACCAAGTGAATGTAATCGATTTAATAAAGAAATAAAAGCATGATATTTTAAAAAATATAAAATGGTAAAAAAGAATATTTAATGAGTGAAATGAGGATATGTGGTTTACTCGTACAATCACAATTAGACAGAAGATGAGAAATATAAAACAAGAATAATAAATTTAGCATAAGAAACACGATTAAAACAGAGGATCAGTTACAAATAGGGTGAAATAAAGTGTACAAAGTGGTACAAAAATATGAGGCGGTGACAAGTTAGCGATTAGTTCTTCGACCATTTTCCTAAACCAAGACGCCTCGAGTCCTTTCTTTGTGTCGGGGTACTACTAGAAATGTTCTCCACAGCGGCTGAAGCTCAATGCTCGAAAAATCACTGAAATTGGACTTTTGGATCTCTCAAAATGGCCTCCGAAAGTTTAATTTATAGAGAGGGAGGGGGAGGTCACTGGCAATCAACCTCGCCGGTTAGCCGGCGAGATTTTCGGTGCAAAATAGGGACGGGCCAGTACAATGATTGGCCAGGCCAGATCCGAGCGATTGCTAGCCCGCTGGCGTCGGCATGGGCCATCAAGCCCACGCCCATTTTTTTCTCCTCTTTTTTTTTTTCATTTTTATTTTTTCTCTCGTTTTTTTTTTCATTTTTTTCATACAAAACAAGAGAATTTTACATGAAAAATGCGTAAGCATAATTAGCATCTCATGTAGAGTTCCTCAATTATAGTTGTGTCTTCGTTAGGGCGGGCAACATCGAGGATGTCTTGCATCAACTATTTTCTACAATTTTATTTTGCTGTGTGTAATCGTTCTCCTTCTTTCATCATGTTTTCTTGTATTGTACTTATTCCCATGTATGCTTCTTTTTCTTTTGTAACACCATACCTCGTGTTTTAATTCACTTGTCAACTATTCATCGTAGTGCACTCTTTATGTTTATATTACTATGCTTATGTCACTTTGTTAAACCGACTACATTCGCTGCCTTACACATTTTTCGCATTCGTCAAACTTATGTGAGAATTCTATTTTCGGGCTTGTGGTATTCTTGTGCTTGTAATTTACTATAGTATTATCACCACAAAAACTACAAAATCAATTTTATTTTATTGTATCAAACTAGCGCTAGTTTTCTTTGAAGTTTGTAAGGAGATCAAATTATATTCATATATAGAACAATCTTCTAAAGGCATGATAGTAATCAAACTAATAACGATATGAGAGCGGAATATAGCAACGGGAATATTAAGCAGATTCAGACACTTTAGGTCTAACGCCAACCCACTTGGTTGGGGAAATGGATTGTTCCATTGCATTTGACAACACTCCTTATCAGGGCAACTCTAACGTCAATTAATAACACTCTGTGATATGGGCGCCTACTTCTATACAAATAACTAGTGCTATATGCTATGTTATGAAAACCAAAATGAAAATGCAAGATGAAAATGCACTGAAGTGCATGAAACCAACTAAACCTAGGCACGAACCAAAGCACTTGAATGAAACAAGGATCAAATGCCACCAAAAAGTAGCTCTTAAAACCCGGCTCTGATAGCATCGTGCAATATCCTTATCGTCCCACGTAGTCGTGGGTATGACTATTACAATAACTACGACTACTATGAGGAGTACGAATCCTACGATGATTATGACTATTATGTTTCACACCGAACATCAATTACATATGTTGACGAGTCTCCATATAGGAGAAGAGATATTATCCATCGTTCCTCAAGAGTATGCATAGAAAATGTCCCTTCTCCTAAGTGTAAAGGATTTATATATGAAGAGCGTGACATTTGTCTGGGTATATCTGACCAACTAGACCAAGTAGGTCATGTAATCAAGTCCCTTCAGGTTTCTAGATTTGCACCATCACCTGTAGTTGGTTTATCTCACATATGAGTTTGTTAGGTACTCCCGACCCACTAGGGTATGATTGAGCTAGGTGGTTCTCAAGCGACACTGGTTGATGCCTCTAGTGTAAGAAATCCCAAGATTGAGAATGAGGGTTGCATCTTCATTAATCTTGGGCCAGGTAGTTCTCGAACTCTTACTCGAAAGCTTCAACGCTTTAGGTGCCCTTGTAGTTTTCTTGTTAAGAATTGTAGTCGGTCCTCCCTTCACTGGGTGTCTCCAAGTGGCCCAAACAATGTTGGTTGCCTCTTCCTAGGACAATCATGCTTCTTTAAACTTGACACCACTTGTGGTTTAAAGACACCATAGCAACAAATAGTAGTGATCTGAGGTAATATGTGCATGGTGACTGTCAAACACAAATGGCATGTGCATTAATGCAGTATAGTTGAGGAAAATTCTATCAAAAGAAACATGTAACCCTCCCTATTACTGCAACAAGTATAGAGCAACCTTGTGAATCCAATGTCTCATAGATTTGTATCTTGGAACTAGTGGTTGATCTAAGAGGCTTACCACCCCTTTATCTTGTTGCCAAAGTATGCAACTGAAGTCACCCCTAATGACAATGTTGATTCAGTATAAACATCTTTGGAAGCTTGTAGTCACCCAACTATATAGTTATCCCCTTTGCATTATGTGTCTTCCACCAAGATAACTTATTTATGTTCAAGCAAAATCTAAATAGAATTTGTCCACTGCCGAACTTTAAAACCTTGAACTATTCGTTCTACTGGGAAGACTGATTCAGTTTTCAAACCCTCGATTAAAGCTAGCAAACAACATTTTGATTAAAGGATCAAAGGAAATGACCAAAAGTAATTCTGTTAAAGGTCATTTTAATTGCAATAGTTCCCAAAACAGCTGGCATCTGGGTAGAGGGTAACTTGATGGTACCAATTTGGAGGAAGAGAGCAACTCAAGCCACACCAAAACATCATTGAGCATGTTACTTCACTGATTGTCCCATTCCATTTTTAAAACATATCTTATATACAACGTAATGTAAATAGCGCTACTGACTTTTTGGCACACTTAGCTACACTAGGTGACTTTTGTTGGGAGAGGAATATGCTCCTTCCCGTTGAGTTTTGTAACGTCCTTAATGGGGATGTAACTTGATATATGTTTTGTATCTTTTCGTAGGTTAATACTAAATGTCAAGGCAAACTTTTCAAAAAGGTCATATAAAATGATTAATGATTACAAAAGAATAATGAAAAAGTATTCTTGAAGCCCAAATGGTTGAGATACTATCACTGATGGTGCTGGTGAGCCCTTCTGCTCCAAGAATTAACATTGTCATCGAGTTGTCATTATATCTAAAATTGCTTAATGAATGATGATTTGGGGTTGTCTGCATAGTGAAGTCTATTGATGTTCCTTTGTTTTCATCCTTAGGAAGGACTTATTTGAGTTTCATTTTGTTTCTTACTTGTGAAATTGTGAACATACATGCAGTTGCTCGAAGCTGCTGAGCCTACACAAGATGATAACTATGAAAACCCTATGTTGGAAACAGTGAGGAGTAAATGTATAACCCAGCTGCTACTATTAGGTGTCCTTAATAGCATTCAGGTAAGAATTCACTCTAGGTTTTGTTTAAGCCATTTTTTGCTGACAAATATAATAATTCTCTGAATTTACATGATCTTGGTAGAAAAAATACTGGAGCAAGTTAAATTCTTCACAGAGGATTGCAATGATGGACATTCTACTGTCTGTTTTAGAGTTTGCCACTTTGTATAATTCACCTTCAAACCTTAGAATGCGGATAAAGCAGATACCTCAAGAAAGGTATGCAGAAGAGATTGTTATTTCCAGCTTCTGAAGTGATGATTCTATAGGCTATCTACTTTTCAGGCCACCTCCGAATCTTCTTCGTCAGGAAATTGCTGGAACATCAATCTATCTGGATATCTTGCACAAGTCAACTTCAAGTAGAAGTAGTAGCAATCAACTTGGAAACATGGGGACTGAATCATGCTGTGCTGAATCTAAAAACTCAGAAGATAAGCTGAAATTGCTAGCAGAAGAGAAACTGGTATCATTCTGTGGCCAGATCTTAAAAGAAGCTTCTGATCTCCAGCCAAGTGCAATGGAGGCTGCTAATGTGGATGTACATCGAGTACTTGACTTGAGAGCTCCCATTATAGTCAAGGTAGACAATGTGCATATTCTCTGTTAATTTTTTTTTTTTCTTGTGAGCAATTTTCAATTTTTTTAAAGCATCCTTCCAACCAAAGCTCTTAAAAAATTATTATCTGTGAAGTGTCTGCCTTGCAATATTGTGATCTTGCTTACTCGAACTTAGAATGTGGCTAATCAGTCATTTCCATGACTAGATGTATTTATTATTCTCATTGATTTAGACGTTTTCAACTATTTCTTTATCTATTTTCTTCATCTTTGTTGTGCTCTATTTCTGGAAATTTATTAACCCAAACATTTGAAGGCATGTTTCAACTAGCTACAGCTGTTACGCTGTCTTCATCAGTAGCCATATTCAATATATTTCCTATTTTGCCAGTTTTCCTTGTATGTTGCTACATTTAGTGCCTAGTTTGCACAAATCTTCTTTTGACCTTTAACCAGTTTATTTATCTGATATTCTAAGTATTTTTTTTATTTGGATTCCAAATTGGTTTCAAGTTTTCTTTTCTTTTCTGAAACATTTTCACTGTAGGCCTATTGTCTTAAAGGATGCAAACTTATTTTCATATCTTTTAAAAATGAAAAAAAGGACCCTTTTTTTAGCTAACTGTACCTAAAGGTGGAATTTTTATTTGTTTTGGTAATCTAAGTTATTGTATTATTATAAGTTTAAATTTTAAATCCCGAGTCTTAGTGCTCAAGTATCCATGTAAACTTGTGTATTGATTATGCAAATTATATCAGCAGTGTTAAAATTGGTAAGCATGCTCCTTTTCCCATATGTAATTGTTGTTTTATGTTGGCTCTCCTTGTGTTTTTTCTTTTTTTTTTGTGGGGGAGTAATTGACTCTCCTAATGTTAGTTAAGTATTACCTGGAAATCAAGTCCTATGATTGAGAAAAGTCGTATTGGTCTTTCAGGTACTTAATGGGTTGTGCCTCATGGACGGTCAAATATTCAAAAATCATCTAAAAGAGTTCTATCCTCTAATAACAAAACTTGTTTGCTGTGACCAGGTAATTTTATTTATTTATTTATTTTTAAAAGATGTTTCATGTAGAGAGCTGGCTTATTGGTGGACCTCCTTTGTTTATTGCTATATTGTTTGCTAGAAGCAAACGTGCCACTCCTGCTTCTTTGATAGATGTGTGGGCTTACTCAGGTGTTGAGATGCCTTCTAACGAAATAATGGTCAGCATGTAGGGAACATACAAGATAAGACCTCGATTTGTAGCGCTATGCATGATAATACCCTGATTATAGCATTGTGACTTAAAATCATACAGGCCATGGTAGTGTCACGAGATATGTTCCTTTGAATTGCATAGAGTTCATGTTTTCACCAATATTGAGAGAGAATGGGGACCCATTCTCGCCCAACTCATGATGCCAGTACCAACTATGCACAGGGCTGTTAATTTTGCTCAAAGATCGATCGAATGTTGATTCAGATTTTCGATTGAATCAAGATTGACTTGGCCCAAGCAAGCCGGCTAACGATCCATTTTTATGGCTAGGGATTTTGATTTAGTGAACCTTGAGCTAGCATATGATCAACTTAAGCCTACTTGATATTGGAGAAAATAATATTAATAATAAAATATTGTATTTATAAATAGTTAACTCTATTATCTTAGTTTTCAAGCTATAGTCTTAGTGTATGACTAACTTAGGCCCTGTTTGGCGCGAGGACCAAAATTCGGATCAAAATAGTACTAGTTTAAAAAATAAAATAATAATAATAAATAAATTTTTTTAATCATTCTACACAAATTCTAATATAAAAAAAATATTATTTTACTCGCATATTTTGGTTTAGGATGTGAAATAAAGTTGATATTTTTATTGAAAATTGTTGAGTATTTAAAGTAAAATAATATTTTTTTATATTAAAATTTGTGTAGAATGATTAAAAAAATTTATTTGTTATTATTATTGTTGTTTTTTAAACTAGTAACATTTTGGTCCTTGTGCCAAACAGGGCCTTAAAATTTCCTCTCATGACCCTTATCCAAACATGCTAATAAATTTAGCTTTTCTTTTTTGTTTTTATTTCTAATCATTATATTAAGATTTTTATTTCTAGCCATTAGATTAAGATGGGCACCTAGGATTTAAAATGTTGAATGAACACTTATATGCCTACGGGTTAGACTAAAATTTCAATAATTAATCGAAAATCTACTCGACTTTAGCTTTGATTGTGTTTGAATCAATAACCAAAGAGCTAGGCCTAGCTCATATAGCGATCAAATTGAACTCTCCTCATGTAATTCTCGAATCAAATTGAAACGTTTTGCATCAATCTTGAACAATGTTGAATCAACTTGAGATTGAATTGTTAATAGCTCATGCTACTCAAGCACCAAATGGAATGATAAAATTTGAAGTTCTAATTTGGAACTTGCTGAAGCCATGAAATGATGTCATTTTGTTGCTTACTAAACGCACTAAATCAGTCCTCCCATACCACATGCATTATCATGTACCACCCTCTCCCAAGCAAGAGATAATTATATACTTGTCTCTGACCTTGTGTTAAATAAATGAAACATTATTTAGTTGCATGATATCATTTGTCATGGACGGATGGAGGTAAAGAACCTAGTTCAAGATACGAGAATAAGACTATAAAAATGGAATCTAAACATCTTAACAGATAAGTTAGTGGTGGTGTTGAATATTATAATTTTTAGGAGAATTAATTTTTTGTGCCTTCAAGAAATGGAATAGGTGCAAGGGAAAGTTAAGAAAATTGATAAATTATATTTCAAATTTTGATGCTCAGATAAGAATACAACTAAAAGTGTAGTAAGTATAATTTTAGATAAGAGCTTGATAGATAATATAGTGAAAATCAATAGGAATGGAGATGGAATAATAGCTTTAAAAATTATAATTAATGTGACAATTTTTAACATTGTGTCCCTAAGTATGTTTAGATGTTTATAATGAAAAATTTTAAAATAATTTAAAATAGTTAATACCATGGATACTTTATGAGAAAAGTATTTATCAGAGGACATCTAAATGGACATGTTAGAAATGTTCTTGAGAAATATAATGACATTCGCATTGGTGTGATTTTGGACGGACAAATAAAGAGGGTGAAATCATTTGAGAGTTTTTCTTAGCCTATAATTTTATGATTGCTAATACTTAAAAAAAGAGACAGCACATTATCACTTATAAAATTTGATCTTCAAACATATAAATTGATTATTTTCTTATAAAAAATTAAATCTAAGTAAATATTTGATTACCTAACATCAATTAATAATTTAAATTTTAGGATAAAATGTTGAAGGAACTTTTATAAAAAAAAAACGGAATAGTAAGCTAAAAGTGTCTTCAAATTCAATAGTGGAATGTAAGGGAAAAGAATAAAATATTTTTAAAAGGAAGGTTTTAGAATTTGCGTTGTGGGATATTGAGGTGGAAACTAATAAAAAATATACTGGGAGAATCAATGTGACGTTCCGGCTTCTGGTACTCGACCCCCCTGTTTACACTGGGCCGAGCCACTAGCAACCAAGGCGTCAGACTTAAAATTCTACAACATAACATTTAAACTTTCCTTTCTTACCACAACCTTCGATAACTCACACCATGTCCCGTGATCCTTCTAGTGCAGGACCTGCCACTAAAAATGGCAGGAGTTTGTTAATACAAATTCAGTAGGTAAAACAGTATCTCAATAATCACAATATAACAAGAACAATAAAAAATGTAAGATATCAAATTTGTATGATACAAGTAAATCATAAAATGCTCAATAATATTTCACATAAATATAAAACACAAGCCTCATATTAAAAATTATCATCATAATCCACTTATCATTGAACTCACTTTATTTCGTAATAACATAATATTGTTTTGTTTCGTTATGTGGATCTGTCATTTTCATACTCTTTCACCTAGAAGCCTGACGAAAGTTCCTTTAATTTATTTTCCTAGAAGCCTTGACAAAAGCCGCACCTTGTATCAGTGATTCCATTTTAGGACATCACCCGGCGTACACTCCCCGCCCTTGTCGGAATAACACATAACAGACAACTTTTCGCCCTCGTCGGACTTTGGTATACAAATATTCATTAATACATCACCTCACAGATCATCAAATCTATCTCATTTTAATGTCCAAATAATAGAATATACGGCATATTATCACAATTTTATAGAATCAAGTATGACGTCTAGAGGGGGGTGAATAGACGTAATTAAAATTTAATTTAATTTACTAAATACAACAGTTAGTGCAAAATACAAGCGAAAGCAAATATAAGTGCAGGCAAGAAGAAAATGTCACATCCATAAAGAATACACGATATAACGTGGTTCGGCTCAAATTAGAGCCTAATCTACCCAACCCCGATCGGAAAGATATCACTATAACACACTCCTTGATTTAGGCGGAGAAGCCCATACAAATCTTCCTCTATCCACTCAGTAGAGGCCCTCCTCACTTTTAAGTGAGGGCTCACTCACTCACCTCCTCCAACCCTTATTTGGAGGCCCTCTTCACACACACAGTGAAGGCAGAAAGGAACAACTAAAATATTACAAAGAAAGAAAATCACTCACTCTTTCTTCTTATACTCTTCCTTCTTATGATTGAATCTTGAAAGCTAGAAGAAGAGTGAATGAAAGAGTTTGAGCAATTGAGTCCAAGTTCACCTAGATCGCCTTGAATCTTGATTAAAACTCCACTTGAATGTTTTTATCAACTCTTAGGATGGTAGAGAATGAAGGTGAATGTTGGGAGCAATTGGAGAATTTTATGAGCCAAGAGTAGTACACTAACAACCCCTATCTCCTTATATAACAAGGGCTTCAACGGCTAGAAAAAGAGGCTGGAAAAGACCTGGGGGTCGACCTCAGGTCGACCCCCAACTAGCCGTTGGAGGATAACAATAGGCCAACGGTCACTTCCAAGGTCGACCTCACCACTGAGGTTGCCTCTAGGTCGACCTGAAAAAATCCTCCAAGATGACCAAAGTTTCTGTCGAGGGTCGCTGCTGAAGGTCGACCTCGGGTCGCCCTCAGGTCGACCTCGAAAAATCCCCAAAGATGACTAAAGTTTCTGTTGAGGGTCGCTGCCTCAGGTCGACCTCGGGTCGCCCTCAGGTCGACCTTGAAAAATCCCCCAAGATGACTAAAGTTTCTATTGAGGGTCGCTGCTGAAGGTCGACCTCACTATTGAAGGTCACCCTTCAACTATCCCAAAGCTGCCCTGGAGCTATCACAACCAAAAGAAAATATCTAGAGCAATCTCACCACTATTAGGCCACATAATTAAGAGAGTTTAAACTTTTAAGATTATCTCGTTAACTCGCAGAGATTCTAAGTGCTCAAACTCATATCCAGACTATTCTAACAGTCAAGATCAACCTCAGAACAATACTACCCTCAAGTAAAATGAAAAGTAACAATAATAACATATGCTTCACTTGATCTTCAATTCTTGAGTCTTTCTCTCCAACTTAATTAGATCTCAATTTTAGTATAAAATTGAGATGCAACTTTAATAAATCTGAGATTACGAACACTAAACAATTATGTTAGTACAAATTAACTTAAACATATTGTTAAACATCAAAATCACAATATTATCACAAGAGAGGAACCAACAATCTCCCCCTTTTTGATGTTTGGCAATTTGTTTAAGTTAAAGAAAAAGATATCATATAAAAGAATAATATTGTAAAAAAAAACTCCCCCTTAATGAAGAAACTCCCCCTTAAAAAGGATATTGATTAACATTCCTTTTGAGTAGAATTTAGCTCAATAATTTTAAAAAAAATTTGGCAGAGTTTCCCTTAGAAAATGGACTTAAAAAAAGCAAAACAAGTAAGATACAATATGAGAGATATACACAGTAATAATGCTCATAAACAAGATACACATTCATACATCAAAGACTAAATATTTACTTATATATCACAGAGCATGAATATACAAGTCGCAGAGCATCTATATATAAATATATCAAAGGCTAAACATTTTCATATCATTCTAAAAGTTTAAAGAAAATTAATAACTTCTATATAACTTAAACGTATATCTACTCCCCCTTTGCCAATCATCAAAAAGAAAGGGAGAGAAAGAAAATGGTATATAAATGAGATCTACTGATAGGGTCAGGTGGTGTCTGCAAGACTTCAAGTGAGCCAAAAAGTAAATAAGAACAAAACATTCATACTAAAATCACAAAGGAAAAAGAAAGTTCACATAAGATGATATAATAGAAATAGTACAACAAAAGTAAAGTACAAAAGTATAATATGGTATACAGAAGATAATATCAAAGAGGAACGGAGCAAGTCAGCCACTGGTCAACATCATGCTCATGATCGTGCGGTGCTCTGTCGGGGGAAAGACCTGAAATGGAGGCCATCCAAACTGCTGTGAAAAGTGATCTGTCATCTTCTACATGCCTGCCATCAGTCTGGTCTCCATAGAGTGCATGTGATCGCGCACCTCAACTCTGAACTCGCAAAACTGAGACTGAAGCTCATGAATAGCAGTCAGGGTGTTTGAGTGAGAATAAGTAGGCTGATGATGATGTGGAGCATGAGAAGGTCCTGGTCTATCAATATCAGTCTCCTCAGTATCAGTCTCAAGCTCGTCTTGAGGTGCACCCTCAGGTCCTTTTCCGTCAGCCCAAGCAAGTGGAGAGATATTTATATTTAATCTAACTTGGATCATATTGCCTCTACCTACTTTGGCTGATTTTCCCAATTTTTTAATGACACCTTTGGAGATGTCTATTCCCAGGGATTCTAAATAGACAGTGATAAAGTGACAATATGGCATGAATACTCTATCACTGTGAAGGGGTATATGTCTACTACGAATTCAAGAGAAGATAATAAAACCAAGGTTCAAAGGACGATGGTGAACCATGGCATACATCAAAAAAAGGTGGCTAGTGCGAACTTGAGTGCGATTCCTAGAGGCTATAGGAATGACGCAGTCAAGAGTAAAGTGGTAGAAAGGGATATGCTCAGGTCGAAGGAATTTGCTGAGCATAGTATGAGACCTATAGTCTGGAGCCTGATGAAAAAAATACATGAACATATCCTCTACAGGATCTGTCACAGTCTCATCAGGAATATAGTTAGGAAAAGAAAAGAAATAGGAGTCAATGTCCTCGATGCCTAAGAAACTATTGAAACCACTGGGAGTGATTTCAATAGTTTGTCCCTGAATATGAGTATTCATGTGATGAGGTCTGTCAGGGGTAACCTCCAGGTTATGAAAAAAGAGGCTGCAGAGATCAATATTGATATTTGATCTACAAGTGGCGAATTTGCGCCACCTGTAGTAATCAATAAGAGGGCACAAACTGCAATTGCCCTCAAAGAAACTTAAAATAATAAACTTTCATCGGCTCATAGAAGTTTCGACGAAAGTTTACTTTAATTTTGGAAGAGAATTGATAGCAATCAAAATCTGCAGCGTCCCTAGGCTGAGGAATAGATTGAGTGGTAGGTTGGGGTTGGTTTGGGATGGGCTGAGGTGGAGACTGAAATGGTGAAAAATCAGGTAGAGGTGAGGGTGGAGCTGATGTGGAGGTGGGTTCTGAGGTCTAGCTTAAGTATGATGCTCTAAGACCTCTCTTGAGTCGTTTGAAGACTCTTTTCAGTGACACCATTGTAATGGAGTTCTAAGACGGATAAACTAAGAGAAATAACAAGTAAAGAAAGGAATTCGATCTTCAAGGAAAACGATAAGCTCTGTAGAAGGTGGATCTCCAAAGGATGGATTGATATGGCTATGGGAAGTGATGATCCAATGTCGATGCAGTCGTCTTCAGTCAAGCTCGGCGATAGGGTAGTGGCTGCAAGATTTGGAGAGGAAAATGCCGCCGAACAGCAGGAGGATGGCAGCGATGAAGATCACCAACGTTGTTGCAGACGGTGTCACTATCTCCGGCGGCGTGGCAGTCGTCTGCGGCAGTTCGGCAACGATCTAGGGCTCGGCGGAGACGGGGTGTGGCTGGCGACGCCGACGGTGACGGCGTCGTGCAGGAGAGCAGGAAGGCGAGAGAGGGCTTGGAGCTTCTGTCGGCGGCGAGCTTTTTCGGCGACGATGTTGTCAGAGACGGCGACGACTACGGCGATGGCGACTGCGACGGGGAGATGAAAGAGTGCAAGGAGGATGAAGCGAGCACGTCGGGGTTCGGGAGGGTTAAAACAAAATAAATAAATATTTTCACTTGAGGTCGCCCTGGGGTCGCCCTCGGGTCGCCCTGGGGTCGCCCTCGGGTCGCCCTGGGGTCGCCCTTGAGTTTCCTGTAACTGCAGTTTGTTAAAAAGCAATTTGAAATTTGAAATTTCATAAAAACATAACAAAAATTGAAATAAAAATAAAAAATTTGAAGATTTGCAGACACATTTATCATCCCCTAAGGAAAAAGAATTCAGCTCAAAATGAAATTAAATGGAGATTTTGATTCTATAGGTTGATTTGCCTAAAAAAATTCTCAATTTTAATCAAGTCATCTAATCTCTTAATTTTCCAAGAAAAATATATATTTAATTGTTATGAATATATATGAAATCAAAACAAACATGCTTATGTGATTTTTGGTATGAAAGTTGGCAGGCGCTAAAGATTCTAAGCTCTTGATGTCAAAGCAATTTTAACTTTTTGTAGTATATAAAAAATAATAATAATTGAGCTGCATTAATAAAATGATAGAAATAATATGAATTACACATAACTCAATAATATTATTAAAAGTGTATGAAGCAATCCATGTTTAGGCATTTGTGCATATAAAGCAATCCATGTTTAGGCATTTGTGCATATAAAGCATGTGAAGGGTCCAACAATGTTATGGTTTGATATAGATTAGTTGAAGTGATCAAACTAGTGTCCTATTGTGCACATTCTTAATTCTCTCCTTAAATTTGTAAATTCATTTTTCGGGAGAGGTTTGGTGAAGATATCAGCTAAATTAGCTTTAGATCCAACATGTTCTAATACTATATCGCCTCTAGCTACATGATCTCTAATGAAGTGATGTTTCACTTCAATGTGCTTGGTTCTAGAGTGATTTATAGGATTTTTGGTCAAGTTTATTATACTAATATTATCACATAGAACTAACACATTCTTATAGGTCAAACCATAATCCTCTAAGGTGTGCATCATCCATAAGAGTTGGGCTACACAACTACCAGCTGCAACATATTCAGCCTCAGTAGATGACAGTGTCACACAATTTTGTTTTCTACTATACCAACTTACAAGGGAGGAATCAAGAAATTGACAACCTCCGCTAGTACTTTTTCTATCTAATTTATATCCTGCGTAATCTGAGTCAGTATATCCAATCAAATCAAATGTGCTTATTCTAGCATACCATAAGCCTACATTAAGTGTACCCTTAAGATACCTCAGAATTCGTTTAATGGCAACTAAGTGTGACTCTTTTTAGTTTGATTGAAACTTAGCACATAGGCAAACAGAAAACATAATATCGGGTCTACTAGCAGTCAAATAGAGCAAACTTTCTATCATGCTTTTATATAATTTTTGGTCAACGCACTTACTTCCTTTATCGCTGTCAAGTTTTATATTTGTTGCCATTGGAGTAGTCATCTCCTTTGATTTTTCCATGCCAAATTTCTTCACTAGTTCTTTGGCATATTTTTCTTGGGAGATGTAGATACCCTCTTTTGTTTGCTTGACTTGTAATCCCAAGAAGAATGTAAGCTCACCTACAAGGCTCATTTCAAACTCTCTCCATAAGAGTGGTAAACTCATTTAAGAAAATCTTGTTAGTGGAACCAAAAATTATATCATCTACATAAACTTGTGCAATGAAAATATCTTTATCTATATTTTTATTAAATAATGTGGGGTCTATTGTTCCACGATTAAAGCCTCTAGAAATTAAAAAGGTCGAAAGCCTCTCATACTAAGCTCTCGGAGCTTGTTTTAATCCATAAAGCGCTTTCTGTAGTTTGAAAACATGATCAGGAAAATCAATATTCTCAAAACCTGGTGGTGGTTTAACAAAAACAAGTTCTTTAATAAAACCATTCAAAAAGGCACTTTTCACATCCATCTAATATAATTTAAAACCACGATGTGCGGCAAAACCCAGAAGAATGCGAATCGACTCGAGACGAGCTATGAGAGCATACGTCTCATCATAGTCAAGACCTTCAACTTGGTTGAAAGGCCACTAGTCTAGCCTTATTTCTAACCACGACCCCATTTTCATCTAATTTGTTCCTATAAACCCAACGAGTACCAATAATTGGGTAATCATCCGGTTTTGGAACTAATTCCCAAACTTGATTGTGTTCAAATTGAGCAAGTTCCTCTTGCATGGCAATAATCCAATCTGGATCGCCCAATGCTTCATCGATACTTTTAGGCTCAATTTGAGAAATCAATGCAAAATTACTATCTAATTGTCTAAAAGATGACCTAATTTTCACACCATGAGATGGGTCACCTAAAACTTGATCTAAAGGGTGTTTAGGAAGTACCTTTCAAGTTTGAGGTAGAGGTGGAGCATAGGTGTAGGATGAGCTTGTTTCACCTTTTTGTTGAACTTGATCCTTTAGTTCATCCATATGCCTATGAATTTGGACTTGATTTAGCTTCTTGGCTACCTCCTCCTCAATGTCATTATCTACAGGGGAATATCTTGGATAAACAAAGTTAGATTCGTCAAATGCGACATTGGATGTTTCCTCAATTTCTAGTGTCCGCTTATTGTAAACACAATAAGCTTTACTAGTAAGGGAATATCCAACAAAAATTTCTTCATCTGCTTTTGGTGAAAATTTTCTCAAATGATCTTTGGTATTTAAAGAATAAACCTTACATTCAAACACTCTAAAGTAGTGGATCTTAGGTTTCTTTCCATTCCAAAGTTCATATGGAGTTTTCATCAAAAGAGGTGTAAGGTACACTATTTTGGACATAACATGTTGTACTAATAGCTTCGGCCCAAAAGTATTTTGGCAACGAGTATTCATTAATCATGGCACGTGCTGCCTCTTGAAGAGCTCGATTTTTCCTTTTCACAACCCCATTTTGTTGAGGTGTGCTAGGATTAGAAAATTCATGCAAATATCCATTAGCTTTGCAAAAATTTTGAAAATTAAAGTTGTCAAATTCACCATCGTGATCACTACGAATCCGGTTGACTTTGACACCTTTTTCATTTTCAACTCTTTTACAAAAAATAATGAATCTTTCAAAAGTATCATTTTTATGACCAAGGAATAGTGTCCAACTAAACCTACTATAATCATCAACAATAATTAAAACATATTTACTACCGCCAATGGACACTACTTCGTGCGAATCTAATAAATCTAAATGAAGTAATTCAAGAGGTTGAGAAGAACTTACCAACTCTTTGGCCTTATGTGAGCATCTAGTTTGCTTACCTTCTTGGCATGCATCACATAATTTATTCTTTTCATATTTCATTTTGGGAAGTCCATCTACATGATCATATTTTGAGAGCTTGGAGAGAAGCTTCATATTGGAGTGTGCCATTCTCCTATGCCATAGCCAAGCTTCTTCTTTTTTGACATCAAGCACTTAACAGAATTGTTAGTAGTAATGGGTAAGTCAATTGTGTACACATTTTCATCTCTACTACCAACTAAAATGATAGAGTCGGACTCAATGTATTTGATAATTCATTTAGTAGAATGAAATTCTACTAAATAGCCATTATCACACAGTTGACTTACACTAAGGAGGTTATGTTTCAAACCTTCAACTAATAGTATCTTTGATAAAAATAAATTAGGTTCTATAAGAATTGAGCCATAACCTACTATGGATTCTTGACTATTATCACCAAAAGAAACCTTACCTTTATTCTTAAATTTGATGAAAGAGAATTTTGAGGCATCACTGGTCATATGACGTGAGCAACCACTATCAAGATACCATAGGTTGCCGGCGACCCTACTCCTTAAGCACACCTATTTACAAACAAAAACTAAAGATTTTGGTACCCAAAAATAATTGGGTCTAATGGAGTTAGGCACTAACTTCTTAGGTACCCATGCCTTTAATCTTTTCTTATGAGCACGTCCTCTAGATAGGTTCAAAGACATGAGTGACCCTAAAGATTTTTTAATGGGAAGTTAGTTCTGCTTCTCACAATCAAAGAGGTATAAGCCTTCTCTTTATGAGTGGAATCGTATCCAATTTCGGCATTATTGTATACTGCTCTTTGGTTTCCAAGCATCATATCTAGATACTTGGACTCCTTAGTGAATACTTCAAGGTCTCTTCTAAGGCTTTTAACTTTAGATTTTAAATCATGATTTTCTTTTTCAAGTTTTTCAACTTGAGAAAAATCACATGATTTCTCATCTAAAGTCACTTGAGAGATCGTAGAAGATAAAGTGTTAATTAAGTATTCTCTCTCAAGTAAGAAAATTTACTTCCTTATGGAGCTCTTTAACCTTAGACTTGGATAACTTTAACTCATCCATTAATTCACAAATAAAATCTTGTATATCGTCAAATGAAAAATTACTTACCTCAAGATCTTTTTCTGAATCGCTTTCATCATGTGTTTTGGCCATCAATGCAAAATGTGGTATATGCTTTTTGGTAGCATCACTGTCAGATGAAGATGATGAATCCGAGTCATCCCAAGTGGCAGCCAATACCTTCTTTTTCTTCTTAGCTTTATCCTTGCCTTCATGCTCTTTTTGGATATTTGGGCATTCATCTTGAAAGTGACCTGGCTTTTTACAACCAAAGCATATAATATTTTGTCTCCAATTTTTATTATAATTATTTCCCTCGAAGTCCTGAACATTTCTCTTATTTTTATCCCTACTAGATCTCCCAATTATTTTCTTCATATCATCTTTACTAAACTTCTTTCCTCTCCTCATCATTCTTCTAATCATATAAGCTACAATTTTAGCTTCTGGATCACTATCCTCATCACTATCACTAGAAGATGATATCTCAACTTGGGCTTTCTTGGAGAGTTTAGGTGAAGGTGATGATGAAGGTTTCTTCGATACTTCTTCTTCTGCTACTAGAGTTATGCCTTTCTTCACTTCTTTTTCTCCACCATGTCTAGTTTCATGAAGTTCCATATGGCTAAACAACTCATCAATTTTATATGTGTCAAGGTTTTGAGAAACTCCTATAGCATCAACTTTGCCAACCCATAATTGAGTTCTAGGAAAAGCTTCCAATACCTTACATACAACTTCTCTATTTTCT
The DNA here is from genome assembly GCA_019297695.1 of Apostasia ramifera. Lineage (NCBI taxonomy): Eukaryota > Viridiplantae > Streptophyta > Magnoliopsida > Asparagales > Orchidaceae > Apostasia > Apostasia ramifera. The sequence continues at coordinate 218,084 of JAEMOT010002858.1, read as the reverse complement.
AAAATATCACCTAGCCCTACAAGCCCATGATAAATCTCTTTGAATCTAGAGTGCATTTGGGCTACAGATTCACCTTCTTTCATCTTAAAATTGTCAAATTGATTTTTATAGAGAGCTTTCTTTGCTCTCTTGACCTCAGATGTCCCCTCATGTAATTCAATCAATTTCTCCTACATTTCTTTTGCACTAGTTTGCGGACCTAATTTATTGACCTCTTCTTTGGCTAAGGCACATTGTAAAGTGGTGATACCTCTCGCGTTTGTCATATATCTTTTCTTATCATTTTCACTCCAATTTTCTTTATCTAACTCTAATCCATCCTTATCCTTAGGTGGTATATATCATTTCTTAAAACTAATCATCATATCAAAATCAGTTTGAATAAATGCAGTCATCCTCATCTTCCAATATGCAAAGTCTGATCCATCAAAAAGTGGTGGCCTATGAATAGATTGACCTTCTCAATTTCTAGAAGCCATACTACTTCTGGGTGGTTAAACCTATGTAGAAGTCCTTGCTCTGATACCAATTGTAGGATCAAGTATGACGTCTAGAGGGGGGTGAATAGACGTAATTAAAATTTAATTTAATTTACTAAATATAACAGTTAGTGCAAACTACAAGCGGAAGCAAATATAAGTGCAGACAAGAAGAAAATATCACATCCACAAAGAACACACAATATAACGTGGTTCGGCTCAAATTAGAGCCTAATTCATCCAACCCCGATCGGAAAGATATCACTATAACACACTCCTTGGTTTAGGCGGAGAAGCCCATACAAATTCTCCTCTATCCACTCAGTGGAGGCCCTCCTCACTTTTAAGTGAGGGCTCACTCACTCACCTCATCCAACCCTTATTTGGAGGCCCTCTTCACACACACAGTGAAGGCAGAAAAAAACAACTAAAATATTACAAAGAAAGAAAATCACTCACTCTTCCTTCTTATGATTGAATCTTGAAAGCTAGAAGAAGAGTGGATGAAGAGTTTGAGCACTTGAGTTCAAATTCACCTAGATCGCCTTGAATCTTGATTGAAACTCCACTTGAATGTTTTTATCAACTCTTAGGATGGTGGAGAATGAAGGTGAATATTGGGAGCACTTAGAGAATTTTATGAGCCAAGAGGAGTACACCAACAACCCCTATCTCCTTATATAACATGAGCTCCAACGGCTAGAAAAAGGGGCTGGAAAAGACCTGTCAGGTCGACCCCCAGCTAGCCGTTGGAGGATAACAATAGGCCAACTGTCACTTCCAAGACCTCACCACTGAGGTCGCCTCCAGGTCGACCTGGAAAAATCCTCCAAGATGACCAAAGTTTCTGTCGAGGGTCGCTGCTTCAGGTCTACCTCGGGTCGACCTCGAAAAATCCCCAAAGATGACTAAAGTTTCTGTTGAGGGTCGCTGCTGAAGGTCGACCTCGGGTCGACCTCAGGTCGACCTCAGGTCTACCTCGGGTCGCCCTCAGGTCGACCTTGAAAAATCCCCCAAGATGACTAAAGTTTCTGTTGAGGGTCGCTGCTGTAGGTCGACCTTGGGTCGACCTCACTATTGAAGTCACGCAAGGTCGACCTCACTATTGAAGTCACCCTTCAACTATCCCAAAGCTGTCCTGGAGCTATCACAACCAAAAGAAAATATTTAGAGCAATCTCACCACTATTAGGCCACATAATTAAGAGAGTTTAAACTTTTAAGATTATCTAGATAACTCACAGAGATTCTAAGTGCTCAAACTCATATCCAGACTATTTTAACAGCCAAGATCAACCTCACAACAATTCTACTCTCAATTAAAATGAAAAGTAACAATAATAACATATGCTTCACTTGATCTTCAATACTTGAGCCTTTCTCTCCAACTTAATTAGATCTCAATTTTAGTATAAAATTGAGATGCAACTTTAATAAACTTGAGATTAAGAACACTAAACAATTATGTTAGTACAAATTAACTTAAACATATTGTTAAACATCAAAATCACAATATTACCACAAGGGAGGAACCAACAAATTTTTCATATTCTCGTAATATTAAATTATTTTCACAACATAACAGTAATTCAACATCAATTTATGGAAAGAATTACCTACCGATTATACCGTTAAACAACGCTCGAATTTTCCTTCTCTAGCTTTTCCCTTTTTCTTCCTCTTCTCCTTCTTTCTTTTCTTCTTCTCTTTCTATTTTCTTCTCTGTTTTCTGCAGTAGTCGCTGCTCAGCTTGCTCGGTTTGGTGCGGAAGGTGGACAGAGGGCAAGCGTAGAGAGCAGAATTGATTAATTGATTAAATCATTTGCCCCTTTTTTTATTGTTTTGGTTCTCTCTGCCACAACGCGCCGTTGCCGGGTCCCAAGTCCCGGATGAGAAACGCGGAGGGTTGCGTTAGGCAGTCGACAGCCAGCGTAAAACTTGTCGAATCAATCATGACATGAATCCTTTAGAAAATTGCGTTAAAGCTAGGGCGTTCCCTGGAAGCGACGCGCTGTATTGCCTGAATACAGTGAAAAATGAGCAAGGGCCGCTGCATCGGCGCCCGGGTGTAGTGAAAAATGAGCAAGGGTCCCCACATCATGGACGGATGCGGGTAAAGAAGCTAGTCCATCATAGTAGAACTCAAGTAAGTAGGATTAGATTAGGAACTTGGAATATAGGCAGCCTGACGGGCAAGCTAATGGAGTTGGTGGATATTATGATTCATAGAAAGATTAATATTTTGTGCCTGCAGGAAACAAAATGGGTTGGAGAGAAAGCTAAGGAAATTGATGGCCTAGGTTTTAAACTTTGGTACTCTGGTAAGAATAAAAATAAGAATGGAGTGGGTATAATTCTGGATAAGAGCTTGAAGGATCATGTAGTGGAAGATAAGAGAAATTGTGATAGAATTATGGCTTTAAAAATTATAATCAATGGAATGATTATTAACATTGTAAGTGTGTATGCTCCCCAAGTTGGCTTAGATGCGAGCACAAAGGAAAAATTTTGGAATGATTTAGAAAAGTTAATACAAGAGATACCTCAGGAGGAA
>JAEMOT010002858.1:97371-212523 GCA_019297695.1 Apostasia ramifera | reverse complement strand
GGCTTCGATGGTTTGGACATCTAAATCGTAGGCCAATTGAAGCTCCAGTTAGAAAAATTGAGTTATTGGATTTTGCCCATGTACAAAGAGGAAGAGGGAGACCAAAGAAGACATGGCAAGAAACTATAAGGAGTGATCTTAATTACTTAAACTTAGATAAGAATTTGGTAACTGATAGAGCGCAATGGAAACAAAGGATTCATGTAGCCGACCCCACCTAGTGGGATTAAGGCTTGGTTATTGTTGTTGTTGTTGTTGGTTCTCTCTGCCACATGGCAGAGAGGAGAGAGGGAAAGCAGGGGCGGTGGCAGCTGGTTGCCCCATCAAATGATATATATATTTTTTTAGGGAAAAATTATAATTTAGTCCTACTTTTATATCCTTATAAATAGGTTTCAAATTATTTATTCTGGGTCCAAAATTATTTTTTTTAAGTTCAAATCAGCTCTAATTTTTAAATCCACCAATCAAATTTTGGGATGTTACAATCTAAATGAAGAGTAGTGGACAAAAAAAATACTTAGTTGTGGAAACAACAGTTTAATAAGAATCTAAGAAAATAATTTGTAATGCAAAAATATGATTTTCGACCATCTATTTTTAGAGTAAGCAAAAGAATAACTAGCGAAAGTTGGAGAAGTATTTGTTTGGTTATCTTAGGACTGGAATACAGAATTGGGAAGGTAAAATCGTTAGGAGGTGCCATAGAAAAAAATCTTAAAAATTATGAAGTTGGACATTAAATAAGGAGAAAAATATATATAAGTTTGCCAAAATAAGAGATGGAAATTAAATATTTGGCTCAAGTAAAATGCATTAAGGCTAAGGATAAGAAAGTACTTTTTAAGATTAAGGATATTAAACATAGATAAATCGATTATTTTTATAGATTTTTTAATAATAATTGTGACAATACGATTGATTTAAGTATACTTGGTATTCAAAAGGGAAATAGCTATGATGCACAAGTACAGTACAATATGAATACGATGAACAAATATTATAAATAGCTATGACAATTTTGTATATGTATACATATGTGTGTGTATGTATATATATAATGTGTTGTAGTCACATATTTAATGTATAGCTAGTAAATTAGAATAATTTTTGTACTTTATTGATATGAATTTCAAAAACACATTTTGAACTTTCTTCAAATTAATTATTTATATTCTCAAGCAATCTTGATACTACTAAAAACAACTTTATGGATAATCTAACTTTAAAAAATGAATGCAACCTTCAACAGCTATTGAATGTAAAAAAAATTTAAGTCAAGAATAATGTCATATTGTTTTTTCTCATTGCTTCTGAGCCTATTACATAATATTTTGATGAGATTAGAGTTTAAATACATATCAATAAATCATGTTTAGTTATAATCTAAATCTGACTAATTCAATTAGCTCAATTTAAATAAGATGCAATTGATAAATAATATAATTACTATGACCTATCCTTTCTACATATCACTCTGCAATACGAGCTTGATTGGGGTACAGAAGAAGTGTGATGAGTGCTTAGCGAAAATAGGGACAAAGTGTTACCAAAAGTAAAAAAAAGCACCATCATTGGCTTTTGTAAAATGGCAAGTAAAGGTCAGCTAAAGTAGAGCATGCAGTAGCTTGCGAATATCAAATGTTTTGCTATCAGAACTGTAGCATGTGTGGCTCCCAATTGTGTGAACGTGGTATGTCGCTCGCTTATCATTAACCATCGAGTCTAAGTATGTGTTGCCTTTTATGTATGGGTCTTTTTATTTTTTTTTGTAGACTGAACGATTGATCCAATATTTTTTCTATAATTAGAAGTATCACGAAGCATCAGATAATTATTGGATAAATATCGAATTTAAAAAATAAAATTAATAAGCTATGTGATGTATCGGATATATATCATTAGACTATTAGTATTTAATACGGACACGATACGAATACCTTAAATTTCATAAAGTATTAGTGTTTCATAGGGTAATAGAAAATGTTTGGGGAATAGAAACTGCTTTTACATCCAACATATTAGTAAAGCTGAAGTTTTAGAAGCTTTAAAGAAGATGTGTAAAACGTATGCAGATCGAATGACATTCTAATAGGTATTTGAAAATGCATGGAAGATATAAGAGATTCTTGGCTCATTTGGTCATGGTGCTCCAGGAAGAAGAAGCGGGAGCTCCGGTCATGGATTTGAAGGGGGAGACGTCGCCGGCCAAGGTTGCTAGGGTTTTGGTGCGAACTATGGAGTCTGCACTGGGACCTGCAAATGAGGAGAAGGCGGCAGAGGTTGTGAACATCTCTGACTCTTCGGAAAAGGCGTCTCTGAAGACTGGAGGACGGATGGAGCTGAGCGTAGTGCATCAGACGCTCGCGGGAGAAAAACTTGACCCAGGGAAGATTCTGCTTAAAGATGAAGACGTTGAGCAGCTCTTCCCTAAGGCAGGGGCCCCACCTGAAAGGAATAAATGCAATATATAGGATTGTGTCAGTTATAGAGGGATTAAATTAATGAAATATACTTAAAAATTTAGGAGGGGATGATCGAGCATATGTTGGTCTTGTGATACTAGAATATTATGAAACTAGCTTGATTTATACCAAATAGATCTATTATGGAAGCTATTTATCTGTTGGGTGGTTTAATAGGGAATTCAAGGACAATAAGATTTACATTTGATTTTCATCGATTTAAAAGCCTTATTATAAATCCCTAAGAAATGTGTTTTAGAAAGTTTTGGGAAAGCAAGGAGCTTGTATTGCTTATTTCTAAGTTATCAAAAACATGTATAAGGGAGTTGTTGCTTGTGTTCAGACACAAGGGAGTCTGGCTAAAGATTTTTCTGTTACAATTAAATTATATCAAGTCTCAACTTTTAAGTTCATATTTTTGTGCATTTATTATAGTAGTTTGACCCTATAAAGCACGAGTACGATACAGTGATACGGATACGATGCGATACGAATATGGCGATACGACAAACATAAAAAAGTAGGATTCGGATATGTCAGGATACAGCTGTTATATATGTATGTATAATATATTATATCCTCATATTTAAAGCAAGGTTCTATAGTATATGAGTGACTTATACAAATTATTGCTATAAATTTCAAAAATATTTTTTAAATTTTTTTCAAATTAATTATATTTTTTTAAATATTTTTTATATCACTTAAAGCAATATTATGGATAATTTAATTTAAAAAAAATATCTTTTAACTGCTGAATTTTAAAAAAATTTAAATTTAAAATAATATCATAAAGTTTGTTTAATTACTTTCCAATCTATCGGATTATTTACGTGAAATAAGAGTTTAAATATATATTAATGGATTAGCTTTATTTTCAATTTAAATTTGATTCAAATCGATTAGCTTAATACAAACAAGATACAATTAATAATACAGATGCTATAACATAAACTAAAATATATTGACTTGATTAAAGTATATATACTTCAAGTCTCTGTAGATAAAATAAAAAGATCAGTCTTTTTTTTTTTCATGATATGAGCTTGATTAAAATAAAAAAAATATGATAGACATCCAATAGAAGCAAAGATAATATTGGTTAATATAGAAAAAGCAAAAATATCACTAGTATTTGTAAGACTACAAAAAAGATTAGCAAAAAAAAATAGCATAGCTGCTTGCGAATACCAAATCTTTTTTTATTGCCGAAACACTAGCGTGTGTAAAACTTTTTACGATCCCAATTGCGTAGCCCAGTATATTTCTCTCAAATTTAACGTTCAAATCTATGAATAAGTTCTTTATATATGAAATATTTTTATATTTTTTCTCGTGTGGGCTGAACCGATTATTTTTTCTCTAATTAAAAGAATCGTAAAGTATTAGATAAGTATCGGAAAGGTATCGGAGAAGTATCGGATTTTTAAAAAATAAAAATAAAAATTGATACGCCACATGACATATCGAATACGTATCGGTGAAGTATTAAGGAATATCGGTATCTGATACGGATACGATACGGATAAGTTAGGTTTCATATAAGTATCGGTACTTCATAGGTTCGACTCCACTTGATGGAATAAAGGCTTGGTGGTGTTGGTAGTGGTGGTTGTTGTGATGGTTGTTATTATTGTTATTGTTGTATATTGATAGTCAAGCATAAATACTTTTGTTGCAAGTAAGTGAATAGAACGGAAATACTAATGGACTAACTGCATGTATGCATTTTACAACAAATTTTAAAATTTTCTTTTTGTTACTGTTTTGTTATTGTATATTGATAATCAAGCATGAATACTTCTGTTGCAATAAGGTAGTGAATGGAACAGAATTCCTAATGGACTAACTGCATGCATGCATTTTATAGCAAATTTTAAAATCTTCTTTTGTTTGAAATCTCTCCGCTCGCTGCAAAGTAAATCGCATTTAAACAATTCATGCAAACAAAGCAACCACTTAATTAATTAGTGGAATCTATATCATTTCCGCATCTTGGCTATCCCCCCCCCCCCATACACACACGTTCACGCATTAATTATAAAACTATTGCAAAAAAGTTAATGATATCTGTTATATCCTTCTTGAGAATTTTTTTAACTTTTGCCTGAAATGTTCTTTTGGAATGAAACCTGGAGGTCATTATTCTCAAAGAAAGGAATGTAATTTTAATAGTGTCATTTTAAAACCAAATGTGCACGAATGTCTTTCTTGAGACAAGAAAATATATAATGTATGTGCTATAGCGTTTAGGTCAATAAAACCTATGATTGGACTTCCAGTAGGACTAGAACATTCCTCATGTTATTCTTGCACAATTTAGTAAATTAGTTTGTTTTTCGTGTGTTTTCATTATGCTATTTGAGCATGTGCTTTTCATTATCAGGTAATAAGTCATTAGCATAGAGCTCGTCATTTTCTCATTTCTTGTTACCATCTTCTTATAAAAATCATTATAAAGTTGCAATCTTGGTTTTGCGTAGTCTCTTAACTATTATTCTTTTAGCTTCCCATCACATTTTTTTTCTTTAATAACCTTCACAACTCCACCTGAAGTTTCCTTACATACAACTACTAACAATTCATTTTATATAATGTTGTTGAAACCCTAATCCTCAGTTTTTCTTTTTCTTTTGGTAACAAAGTTCTCATGTTTATGATATAAGATGAAAATTACAATGTTCTTAAGGAGTGCAATTGCATAATTAGTTGAATACAAAAGGCGAAAGAATTCAAAGCAAAGTATAACAATTATAAGAAACATATATGCATATTTATGTGATTTTTTATTACTATCCCTTAAACTATAGTGTTGATATCATAGACATCTAGCCAGTGTTGTTAAAAGCACACTTCTGAAGCACAATGTTCTGTATGCACTTGGCCGAGAAGTAGGACGAAGCACCGAAGTGTGTGCTACTGTGAAGATGTTAACACTAATCCCCCAGCACCTCGTTTTTTGCATTTGCCTCTGTACTGCAGAAAATCCTATGGGGATATGGTCTCTCGTCTCCCTCCCTCGACGACTCCATTTGACCACTTAAAATATGCCGGATTGCCGGAGCCTCTTTGTCACCCTAAAAATGTAAGAACAAGATCACCTTAAAAGTTTCAAGGAACATCAAAATTAATGCGACATTATGATGTTGATTTTTGTATTTAGAAATCTCATTTTGTTGAGAGGTATAAGCACAAGGTATCAATGAATAATGTCATGGTTATCTTAGAAAAAACGAAAAATCAAAGTGCAAGTACTCAAGGGACTTATCAATCTGGAGAGTTTGAATAGAAACAAAACAGTTTTTGTTCATGATAAAAGTTCCTACATATAGAAAAGATTGCAAAATAATACGAGTGTGGTCATAAATGTATGTAGCAAAATGTTGAAAACCTTATGAGTGTATTCACAGGAGTAGGGCCACAAATGTTAGGATGACTAGCTTGAAGAGTAATGAGAGTATTGCGTTAGAATCTTGTAAGTCACATAAGAGGATGCCCTAGGTAACAATGTCATCGATATAAAGAAGTTTGCCAAGGGTGATAGTGCAGAAAGGATACATAATTGTGAGATACCTACAGATCCACTAGTTGGAGCACAATGAGAACATAACCTTGAGTAATAGAATTAATGGAATGCTGAGCTGAAGGTGGATAACCGAACTTCTTTCATGTTTGATCTGATGGATGGTTCGTGAGATGAAGAGAGGGCAACTAAGGGCCAACCACAACCTTCGACCTTGATAGCGGTTATATGACTGCTAAGATAGTGTGCAAGCTTTAGAAGGCTATTGAAGGTCTAGATCAAATCTCTAGAGCCCGGTTTGATATTTGTTCAATTTCCATGTGAGAACTACGTAATCGGAGGTTTGCCATTTCACATAATTTGGTGCCTTGGTGGTATCAATCTTGTATGGAGGAGATGACAAGATGTTTTAAATTTTTCATGAGAGCCCACAATAGAAATTAGTATGGATTGAAGTTTTTGATTCAAAATTTCGGTTGAAGAAGCCATGACTGACACTGCTTGTTTATTTGCCCTTGTTAACTTTAACCTAGAGGGTTGAATCTCACTTAGGTTATTGATAAATTATATGCTTCAAGAAGGCAGCAAGTTCATCTAGAAAACTACAGCCATCCTAGATAATCTTAAGTTTCAGCTATGCTGAAAGAGGGATTGCATGGACCAACCTGCCCGGATGCCTTGTTGCCAACCAGGGGGCAAATAGCTCAACCCCTAGACAGCCACGCCCTGACACAAACAGTAACGCAGCCTTCATGGAAGAATCTTCAACAGCAGCACAGCTTTTATGGGATGACCTTCAAGAAAGACCTGTCAGTGACGGTGATTGGTTGCTGGATGCTGTAATTTGTAACCGTGGTCCTCAATTATTTTTTATTAAGGTAAAATTTGTATGTATAATTTGAACAAAATACAACACAAATACAAATGTAATCCAACATAAAAGTTGAAAGAAATACATTACAATATATAAACCTTTTACGACCATTGTCTCTATATTGCTTATTAGTTTGTTCAGTTTCAATTGCAATTTAACTTTCATTTCAATATCTCCGGTTTTTTTTTTTTTTTTTGAGAACCATAGTAATCTCTCTTTTGGTGTGCAGCAGCTTATACAGATGTGCAGGACATTCCTAGTAATTATGTGATTATGATTATTACTGCCTAATTAATGCATAGCTGATGATTATAGATGGATGTTCGAGGAGCTCTTGGCGATCTCTTCAGCACACAACTCGCGCCACTTTTACCCTAGGTACTTTGGTGTAAGCATGCTTTGAGATCTTTTCCATCCATTTCAACTGGCTAATCTAACGAACTAATTTCAAAGAGACGGGATTTCCATTTTTATGTGTTGGGAGGTTGCTGTGAAAAGACTTGCTCTGCCCTGTTAGTCCTCATAAGTCTTATTTTGTTGGTGTAGTATCTTCGTCATCAATTTTCTCCGTTTCTTTTCATTCCCACATTATTCTTTATTGTTGTTTCTTCCCTTGGAGGATTTTACAAATTTGATTGTAAAACTATTTAAAAGTAGGGACAACTTGTGTATATGGTGACCTGGCTACTCGTAGCTTTCCTTGGTGCATCAGTTGAGTATGGTATTCTGGCAACGCTTATTAGCTTTGTTTTGGTGCCCCCATTAAGTCTTGTGGAAGCCCATATCTCAAATATTATTTATTCTACGGATTAGAGTTATATTATGCTATTTAATGAAAATAATTATTTGGTTTGATAACATGTATTAATAATTTTCTTAAAAAATTTATGAAATTATTACTAAAAAAATGATGTTCAGATAACATCAAAATAATATTGAAGCAAATTTTTTTCTAAATGTTTTTAATAATTTTAGTTTTTACATATTATTATTTCATTATTTCACTATAATGATAGATTTTTAGTGTTAATAGTTTGGTGTCCTCATGCAGGACTGAATCCAATTGTCTCAATCGCTTATAGAAGAAGCCCACGACAAAAACCATCCGCTAGTTGAATGGCAGATGGAGCTTGCACCTCAAATGAACGCCCCTGCGAACAATTGCTAGCTCCAAGCCCTTACACATGCAGTGGTCACTTTTTTTCAGATGAACACTTTCCTTGCCAACATCTCGGCTCTCCACTAGCAGCAAAGGCTTCTCCCTCTGGCTCTATCACTCGTGGGGCTCTATCCCTCGTCTATCGAGAACGGAGCGCCATGAACTGCCCCTTGAAAAGGCTAACACCCATGCCGCAGGGGAGAGCTGACCCAAAGTATACCCTCCGGCTCCTCCGGTTAGTACAATTTTCTCATCCGTCATAATGGCGACTCTCGCACCCTGCGGCTATAAGACCCCCAAAGTCAATGACTACGACAATCTCACCAATTCAACATAGCATGTGAAATGCTTTGAGAACGCCCTAGCTACGGGCGATCCTATTTCAGACACGTACAAGTGTCATCTATTTTGATACACCATGACGGGCTTGGCGTTAAACTGGCTCGACGAAATCCCTCAATGATCCATACAAAGCTTCGAGCACTTCTCCGAGCAGTTCCGCACCAGGTTTGGCACGTTGAAGACTGCATTTCGAATCATTCACGAGCTCTGGCAAATAAAGCAGTGCCCCGATGAATTCCTACTCGAGTATGTCAACCAGTTCTCAAAGATGAACGCAGAGACAAAGGACACTACTGATGACAAAACTATGATCTTCATTCACAACATACTGTCGAGCGAGCTATATGATTTCTTCATGGATGGCATGCCGAAGACAGTCATAGAGGCGAAGGCCAGAGCCGAAAAGCACATCCATTTGGAGGATGCAAAAGCCCTCAAGGCAAGCTCCAGGAAGGAAGACGCCTCGCTTCAAGATAAGAAGGCCGACACCTTGAAGCCGAAGCAGAGTACCCCCAAGAGAAATTTTCAAGATCAGAAATTTCTCCCCTCTCATGGGAAGCGCAAGTTTGATGGTGATCCTCTTCGCACTTCCAAAGGAGATATTCTCAATCCTTAAGGAAAAAAGGTTTATCCAGAACCGTGGTGAACGACAACCACCCCCAACCAAGCGAGGACTCAACGAAATATTGTAAGTTCCATCAGCATTACGGCTACCTCCTACATGAGTGTCATTTCTTTCGGCTACTCGTTAATGAATACATAGAGAAAGGCTTCCTCACCGGCTACAAGAAAGTCGAAGAGCTACCATCGAAGATGGTGCAAGCGCTATTCCCCCAAGATGAGCCCTCAACAGCCTCGCCATCAGTCCCGGCATCATTAAAGGCCAGCGGGAAGAAAGCCGTGTTGTCAATCTTCGGCTTCGACTACAGCTACTCGACTCCGAAGCACCCTGAGGTATGCGCCCACGAAGCCCCCTCGATTTTACCTGGCATTACCTTAACTACAAGTGACCTCCTCGAAGGAGGTGATAATTGCGATGACCTCATAGTGATAGTCATTAAAATCAAGGGATGTGATGTCCATCGAACTCTGGTCAACACAGGGTCAGTCGACTCTACTTGCGCGCCTTCAACAAAATGGGTGTCGGCCACTGCAAGCCCCTCCTCCTTCGATGACCATATCTAGCTTCTCCGGGGACGTCTATCGACCTGCAGGATACGCTTCGCTACGCGTCACCCTCGAAGATGGCCCCGGGCAGGAGACAAAGCAAGTTGACTTCATCCCCATCGATGCGCCCTCTGGGTACAATGTAATTCTCGGGCGACCCTCGATAGCAGCATTCCATATTGTTCCATCCACCTTTCATTTATGCATCAAGTTCCCCACACTGTTCAGTGTCGCCACCATTAAAGGTGTCAGAGCGGGAGCCAAAATATCTTTTTGAAGTCCATACTTGCCTCCATACAGATCACTTGGACCCCAGGGATCACATACTAATCTCTAAAGACTTTCCTGAAAATGAAAAGTCTGCTCTAGCAGCACTACTTTCTGAGTACTTCGATGTCTTTACTTGGGGACCTGGGGACATGCCTGGGATAGACCGGAGCGTAGCCAAACTCCGGTTAAGCCTTAGGATTGATGCAACTCCCGTCAGGTAGAAAAAGAGAAACTTTGGAGGCGAAAAGCAACGAGCAATCAGAGAAGAGGTTAAAAAACTCCTCGCCACCGGCTTCATCAGGAGATCGCATACCCATCATGGCTGGCAAAAGTCATCATCATAAAGAACAGCTCGGAAAAATGGCGGATGTGTGTAGACTTCACTGACCTGAGCAAAGCCTACCCAAATGACTTCTACCCTTTACCAAAAATAGACAGACTCGTCGACCCTTCGGTTGGGTATTCGGTAATGAGCTTCATGGATGCCTTCTCCTGCTACCACCAGATCCAAATGTTAGAAGAAGACAAGGAGCATGCTTCATTTTTCATCGGCTACGGGACTTTCTGTTACAAATTCATGTTGTTCCGCTTGAAGAATGCGGGCGCGACATATCGACGAATGGTCGACAACGTCTTCAAAGATTAAAAGGGGTGGAACGTGGAGGCTTATGTAGATGACATCTTAATCAAAAGCAGAAGTGAGGAAGAACATCTCAGTGACCTCCGCGAGACCCTCGACATTTGTCGTTCCTACAATATTAAGTTGAATCCTTTGAAGAGCATTTTCAATGCGGCGTACGGCAAATTCTTGTTCCACATGGTGTCGATCAGGGGGATCGAGGCGAACCTCGAAAAGATACAGGCTATCTTGGAGATAGACCCTCCGCGAACAACTGAGGATATACAAAAGTTGAACAGGAAGGTCACCTCCCTCAGCAGGTTCATATCCAGGCCCGACGAGCAGTGCTTCCCATTCTTTAACGTTCTTCAAGGAGAATATCTGACTTGGAATGATGACTACCAGTAGGCCTTCGAGTCGCTAAAAAAGTATCTGCTCTCACTACCGCTGCTTTCTTCCTCGCTTCCAGAAAAGGACCTCCTCCTCTACGTTAGTGCCAGCGGCAACTCAGTGTCGGCGGTCCTCATCCGCGAAGAAGCAGGCCAGCAGCACCCTATCTGCTACGTCAACCACATTCTGCGTCAGCCACATTCTGCACGGCACCGAATTGAGGTACCCCTCTCTCAAAAAGCTCTCTTTTGCTCTAATAGCCATCGCCCTTAGGTTGCGCCACTACTTCCAAGCCCACTCCATCAAAGTGGTGACCGACTTCACAGAGTGCTCCACTCTCTCGAAGTCTCAAAGGGTTGCAAAAGTGGGCCGTCGAGCTCTCGGAGTTCAACGTTGAATTCCTTTTGAGATCTATTTCGAAGAGCCAGGTGCTTGCCGATTTCATCGCCGAACTGACCACCACAGAACAACTGGAGCCTCTGGAGAACCAGTTGCCCTGGACCCTCCATGTCGATGGGATTTTCGGAGAACATACTCAAGTGATCGGCATTGTCCTCACCAACCCCTAGAGGATCTTACTCCAAAGATCGGGAAAGATACGATTCCCCATCAAAAACAACTAGGCTGAGTACGAGACCCTCATCACCGGACTCAAGTTTGCTAGAGGTCTTGGAGCACAGTACCTCTGCATCTATGACTCCAAGTTGATGATAAATCAGTTGAGGGGGACTTATTAGATGAAAGATGGGGTACTCAAGAAGTGCATGTAGTTGGCCAAGAGCCTCCTGTAGTATTTTGCCTAGGCTCTTCTATTTCACATCTCCCGCAAAATGAATTCTCTCGCGGACGAACTGGCCAAGGAGGAAAAGGGAGATGCCCAAGACATCTTGGCCCCAGCTTATGGCAATCATGAGGTCTTCGATCTCAACTCCAACTCCGGAAGTTGGATGGATGGAATCCAGCGCTTCCTTCAGACAAGGGAGCCCCCAACCGACAAGCGCGAGGCTCGAAAGCTCCGGGTGAAGGCCCCCAGGTATGTCCTATTACAGGGGTAGTTGTTTAGGCGTTGCTACTCATGGCCCCTAGCAAAGTGAATCCGCGAAGAATACTCGTAGACTGTGCTCGAATAGATCAAATCTGGCAAGTGTGGGACTCATGACACTGGACAAAACCTCGCACTGCAGGTCCTACGCCAAGGATACTATTGGTCGAGCATTTACAAAAAAGCCAAAAAGTTCAGCCGAAAGTGCCCCCCGTGTCAAATCTACTCGAATATCCCAAGGCAACCCACAGCACAACTCCAGCCCATAGCAAGCTCCTAGCCCTTTTCGATGTGGAGGCTCGACTTCTTGAGGCCATTTCCAAGATCCGACAGAAACTTGAGCTACGTGATGTTGGCAATGGATTATTTCTCCAAATGGGTTGAAGCCAAGGCAATGGCGCAACTAATTGGCGCGGGTGTCAGAAATTTCATCTGGACACAACTTATATGCTGATTTGGGATTCCGCTCTCCTTGGTTTGTGACAACGGGATGGCCTTCATAAGCCGTGTTGTTCAAGATCTCTGCTCCGAAAATGACATCATTGTAAATTTTGCATCAGTTCATCATCCCAAGTCAAGCAGGCAAGGCGAAGCGACGAATAAAAACTTCCTCAATGCACTAAAGAAACGACTCGAAACGGCTAGGTCGTCTTGGGCCGCTGAACTACCATTTAGGGATTAACTACACACCAACGGCCGCCAGGGGTGAAACGCCATACTCTCTAGTTTTCAGTTGGGAGGCAGTCATCCAGGTCGAACTGGAGGTCTACTCCCCCTGTGTCGAACACGCCAGTTGCTTCGAACCCCAAGCTCTTATTGAATGGCAACAACAAAACGACGACACAAGAAGACTCGAGATCAACCTTCTTAAGGAAAACAGAGAATTAGCCGTGCTCCAACAAGTCAAACATAAGCCTTTCAAATAACTTAACGTGTCAAATACAAATGGTTGAAAGTCAACATCATGAACTAAACATAACTCTTCGAGGCCCGCATGGCCGAGCTAAGGCGCTTTTTGACTAGGTAGCACTGGCGCTCAGACTGCAGGAGCCTGAGCTCCAACTCCTTGGCCCTCCTCTCATGCGCCATCGCCTCCTTTCTGAGTGCCCCCTGCACCTTTTGGAGCAGCAAAACAAGGACATTACAAAGGGCCAAAACTCGAAAAATCAAGGTTGAGGACTTACCGTCCTTGTTAAATATGCACTTCTGATGCTAAGTACGGTCACCGAGTTCAGACAGCGTTCGGGGACGTACCGCGGAGGCCCACACCGAAGAGCCTTCCCAAACTCCTCGACACTTTGGTTGCCCGAGGCCGTCACGCTCCTTTTCGCTCCTCTTTGGCGTTGTCACGCTCCTCTTCGGGGTCGCCCCCTTTGGAAACGACGGGCATAGCCGAAGAGGCTCCCTCCGCCAGCGCTGCTCTCCTCCTTTGAGCCGGCAATTGGGATGGTTCGGCCCTATCGTGAGGGACCCTTTTGCTCCCAATCTAGCAAAGACCGAACCACGCTAGTTCGAGTTGCGAGCGGCCTGTCAAAAAAAAATATTAGTGCCAAACCAAGATCGAAGAGAGGCTCAAAAATCTTACCTGTGTAAGCTCGCACATCATTTTCCAACTCCCGTGAGTAGTCCTCAGCATCGTGGACGTACTTTCAGATCTCGTCCACTACCCAGAAGTAGGGGTTTTAGAAGTCAATCCATTCTCCCACGAACTGCGCCAAGCCGGCTCTCCGGGGAATAACGAAGCTCACCCCCCAGGCTCGATGAAAAAGAACCTCTTGTACTAGTCTGCGAACCCAATGTCCCTCACTTTGAACACCTAGCAGTACCTCAACTTCAGGATGAAGCACCCGTGCAACCGGGGTTTCGCCTCATCGAAAGATCGCCTTGAAGATCTCTATATCCTAGGGGATCCTTCAACGCTGCAGCTCCATGACGTGGCAATAGATCATTGTCACCGCATTCCGAGGGAGCTGCAAAGGGATGATGTCAAAGTGGTTGAAAACATTCACAAACTCTGACTGTAATGGGAAGAATAGCCCGCCACAGATGTGGTGGAGGCAAACCGCAATTTTCCCCTTCAGCAGGGAAGTGAACGTCGCACCCGCAAAAGGGAACTCCAGCCCTATTTCTGGATCTCTTCTCCAGACCTGCTCAACCTCCGCATCGAAAGTGTGTGGAGGAAGGCAACACAGCTCTCCGGCCATGGCCTGAAAGTCATCCCACATCTCTTTCGCCCGGTTGCGCTATTTCTTGGCCATCGTGATCTTAAAGAAGCGATAGAAATGGGGACCACTACAGTCGCAGGGTCTTTTATAGCCCCTAGCCTGACGGTTCTACTTCCCAAGGACAAAATCTGACCGTCTGATCATATCAACCTAGAAATCTAGGCCTACTAGGCACGTGCGTCTCCTCGGTTCCCTCAGCGGTCACCTCGCGAAATTCAAAATTCAAATACCAACACTTTGAAAGAAAAACACTTCATTGAATAAACTTTCTTTTACAGGCTTGTCATTCAAAAAAAAGGGGGAGAGAGATAAGAAAAGAAAGAACAAGGAGAGGAGACCTCGAACAACTCGAGCGAAGTCCGTTCGACAACAGTTCTCCTCCATTAGCTCTTCGATGCGAGCCTCCAAGGTGACCTTCTCTTTTTCGAGTTATTCAATCCACACCGTCGTAGCTTCCAAATTGCTTTCCTACCTGGCATACTTTGACTCCAAGCTGACGATCACCTTCTCCACTTTCATGGGCTCGAACCTCCGAAGGAGCTCCAGAGCTTCGTCGGCCTTCTGTTCGAGCGCCGCCACCTGCTCTTCACTCACGACTTGCCCTTCAATATGGTCAAGATGGCGACAAATATTGCAGACGATGGCCTGCGCAGTGAAACCTCTGGAGATGGCCTTCAGCTGGGTCGACACCGTAGAGACACCTAGGCCGACCGTTGGGGCTGGAGGAGGTGGAACAGACACGGACGACCCACAGTCTTGCACTGGCGCAACAGCGATCTCCACGGCAATAGGTGGGACCTAGGGCAAGGCTATCCTAGCTTCTGCGGTAGGTGGCGCTTCATCGTCCGCTAGAGCGATTGTGTTCTCCACCGGCGAGATCGTACGGACTCCCTCGCTCCGCCCGCCGAGAAAGGGCCTCGAAGTACGTTCTAAGACATGTTATCATACAAAAACATTATTATGTCTTTTCCCTTTCACAGGCAAAAATGGTCCAGAGCACTGGCCTGCAAGCAATTTATAGAGAGTCTGACCGCTTACGTGGATGGCATGCGCATTAGTGCACGTCACATCGGGACTAGCAGGGCGGCATGTTGCACCTGAATTTCCACCAGTACATCTGGAGCGTACACGTGGAAGCCTACGTGACATAAGCACCAGAGGAATCAACGACAGACGCATGACGAAAGACTGTAGACGAACAGCCTTCGGCGAACGGCCCATGACGAACTATCTACGCACTCAAGTACAAGACAAAGGACCCCATGTCGCTTTTAAGAAGTGTGATCTACCTGCAGGGTCTGTACGTTCCGTACAAACAATGCCACAGCGCTCTGACCTAACAGTCATCATTAGCATGAAGCCAGAGACGGAGGCTATTCCTCTGAAGTGACTGCTCTAAGCCATCCCTCTAAAATGACTATCTAGGGACAAGTTTAGGCTATAAAATGTCATTGTAATGAGAAAAATGGGGGGCCAATCCTATCTGATTCTCCATTATTCCCTCCTAAGCTAACTACATCCTGCCCCTCTCTATAAAATACACTGTAATTTAGTAAAGTTCTGAAAAGCAGCCGACAGAGTGGCGTCGTTGTTTTTCACTTAGTTGGTTTCCACGAAAAAGTCTTTTCTTTGACCTTTGACAGATTTTCGGTGTCAGCAATAGAATTAGAAATTTAGAACTGAAATTAAACTTGGTGTTGTTGAAGTAGACCACTTTGTTGAAGAAATTTGTTCTATGGAGAAGTTAAATGTTGTACTTGAAATTTTAGGCAATTTGATCACAAAATATCAATCATAGATTAAGAAGAGTAACGATGGAAGTGTTGTAAGATTCTGCACTTATTAAAAGATAGAAGCCTCAATTATGGCTACTGTTAACTTCTAAAAACTCTTAATTTACTTTCAAAATAATAGATCAATTATTATAAATAATTAATAAAAAATATAAATAGCTTTTATGATATTAAAGAAACATTAATGTAAATTTATATTTTTGAATTTTAAAAAATTGAAATTTAAGAGTTGAGTTGGAATTGAAAATAAGAGTTGAGTTGGCTCGAATTAAGTTTATTTTAGCATAGTTTAAATTTAAAACTTTTAATTTCATACTAGATTTGAATCGCTTGAATTTGATTCATAATTGTTAAAATATTTATTAACATAATGGTCATCCTTTATCTTGAGCTAACATTTATTTCAAATATTTAAATATTACTCTTATTTAAATATATCAGTTTTATAAAGATAACAGTATATAGACTATATTCAAAACTTTTGTGATATATAAATAATTATCTTATTTAAGTATTAAAAGTAATATTATTAAAATCATATTATTAATTTTTCATAATATATATTATTCTAAAATAAGTTTACTATTGACGTAAGAAGTAGAGGGTCCCAAGAGAAAGAGAGAAAGAGTCTCGAGAGACAGCGGTACACAGAGAGTTAAACCTGATAATTAAAGCTCAAATGAGAATAATACGCATCTAGAACAGCACACAGAGATTTAAGGTGGTTTAAGGAGAAAATTCCTTACGTCCACCGAGCAATCAGCTAGAGATAATTTCACTAGAAAAAGAAAGAAGATGGTCAAAAAGACCAGTACAATAAGCAAAAAGAAGAGAAAGAGAGCTTTCTTATCTCAAGCTCTTAATACAAGGGTGATAGAAGAGAGATCATGCGATTCCAACCAACAATCTAAAGCTAAAAACTAAAAAGCCTTCTCCTTGAAGCCTGTTCAAGGGTATTTATAGGCAGGAGATAGTGGAGCTCAGTCCGGATTTTTTGGAAGAAGATAAAATTTTCAATTGCTGAATTCACATTGGTGGTCCCACCGCTGTCGGCCACCGAAGGAGCCGGAAGTAGTAGAAGGAGAGCTTGGCTTCTTGATCTTGGTATTTCTTCTAGGAGTTCGTGATAGCTGGAACATGCGGGCTCTTGGTTTGCGTAACTGGAAGAAGCATGCTGCATTGGAAACAATGCGGTCGTGGCACGCCGATAGCGACAGGTGCAGCTGGGAATATCATCATCGATGTTGTTGGGAGATGATCATGAATCGTCATGGACAATGTTTGGCCGAACCTTCGTGGCCGAGGTTTGAGACCTGCAAGAATAATAACAATAATAAGAGGTTAGTGCTCCCACGACGCCACATGTACGGCCGAGATGCAGCGCTGGAATCACGTGTTAACATCAGCCCCCCGCATTGTCAAGGCACGAACATTCATGTGGGTCCTGGAATGCGAACCGTCGCGATGGTAGATGCGCTGCCCAAGGCCTGTTAGGATAAAGTCGGAGCGGCGCCCTGCCGATTTGCATTCTCCTCCACCAGCCTTTGAAAATCTTGCAAGGGTAGATTGTTAGAGAGATGGCGGAAGGAAAGAACTGGTGATTTACGGTCCTGCTCCTCTTGGTAAGCCAATCCCTTCTCCTTCTAAAGCAGGGAGACCTTCCTTTCGTTGTCCTCCTTCAGCAACTGTTCAAGATGATGAGAAGAAGGAAGAGAAGGGAAGGAAGAGAGAAGAAGGCAAGATGGAAGAGGCGACTAAGAAAAAGGAGGGGGTTCCCTAGGTTTCCCCTGAGGTCGCATTTGGCATCAAAGGGATAAGAGGCAACCTGAGAGAGAGGTTGTTTGAAATAAGGAGAGAGAAAGAGAAGATTCTGAAGAACACCTCCCAAATCATGGAGGTAGTAAAAAATTTAAAAAGTCAAGAGGAAGGGGAAGCTCGCCATCTTAGGAAGATAGCAGAGCTAGAGAGTGCTTTGTTGCAAGCCACAAAGTGCTCTCAGGTTGATCACAGGAAGGAGCTAGGGAAATTATACAAGTTGGAAGATAAGTTGACTTTCCTAGTTCTCAGCAACTCAGAGTGGGCAGGCAAGGCTGAGGCTGTAAGGGGGGAGTTCCACCGCACCATTTCAGACATAGGCCAAGCCCATTCCGCCCACGTCAAAGATCTCCAGAAAAGAATAAAGGAGTTGGATGATGAAAAGGAGGCTTTGAGAAGGGAGAGAAATAGGCTCAGGGGTGAAGTCATGGATGCCAAGGAAGCAGAGTCCAAGGTGAAGCAGATGGCCTTCGAGACCTATCGCCGGGACGAGTTGCTGAAATCTAAAATGCGCTCCATGCGCACCCTGATAGATAATGGCCTGGGATGGAGGAGGCAATGCATGAAGGACTTAGAGGAGACAGTGAGGAGAGCGGTGAATATCGTCAACTCTTCAGCCGTAGGTCACTATGTGAAGAGCTAAGCATCCTTCGATGTTCTCCTGCAAACATTGGTTGATGTAAGCATTCTGAATCAGGAGAACATCAGGGGTCCAGCCGTTCTTCCTTTCTGTGGCCCTAAGGGTCCAGATAGGTTTTTCGACATTGGAAGCCATGGCTCAGGAGAGGTTCCCCCCAGAGGTGCCTACGACGGATGGGGATATCAGCCTGCTTCCCCTTACAGAGGTCCTGACGAAGGCCAAAGTGCTCCTCCTGAAGCGTAGCATCAGACTCCTCCCAAGGGTTTGTAATGACTTGCTTCCTGTTCTTTTCATCCTCAGACTTATCACAGAATACATTTGATGGAAGGATTGGAGAAGAGAGGTGTCCAAGTCATCTCCTGAGGGTGCGCCGCTGATTAGTGAGGAGAGCAATAGGTCAGTCTGGAGGGAGGTCCTCCTCATATTTCAGATTGACACTACAGCGAAAGTTGTCCAAGTTCTGAAGCCTTGTGTTTTTCTTTGATTTCATTGTATGTCCTGTACTCAGAAAGAAACATATAAGAGAACAAAGAAATGAAATTTGTAACAAGTTTGTTAATGAAAAATCTCTTTTTCTGAAAACTTGTATCCATGTCTGGATGAATTCTGCTGTGTATTTTCTTTCTTCTCTGTCCTCTTTTGTTTTGAAAAGATGCTATGAGTTCAACAGAAAGTAGAAAGCGAGAATTCAGAAGTAAATGGGGGTAAAACGCATGTGATAAAATCTGAGTTAAAAGTAAGGTTTCTGCAACAGGAAACAAACTATCATCGTAAATGATGTTTTGTTAGACCGATGAAACATCGAGAAATGATAATTGAAGAAATAAAATGAACGGCGCATTCTGAAGTTTTGAAAATTGTGCACGATATTAAGCAGAGTGCAGGTGAAAAACTGCTTTGATATTCGTGCACCGCTTCAGAGTTCGAAATTGTCAGAAAAATGGATGGTCAGATCAGGCCTGCACGTCGATCAGGTGGCCAGAAGATGAAGAGTCACAGCTGTTCCCCACAAAGCTGTGGCTTAAGGAGAAAAGTTTGATACGCTAGCCTTTGTCTCAAACCCTGAAAATCCTTCTTACGCTTGCTCGTCGCAAAGCTTCACCATGGGCGGAAGAGAGATTGAGTGGGCCAACCTAGCCGAGTAGTTCCTGAGCGACTCCAACTATCAAGAGAGTCTTCTGATCGAGCACGAAGTGCTCAACACGACAAGGGAGTTTAGGGGAAACCCCAACCTCGTAGTTATCCAGCCCACTGCCGAGCTCCGTCCGAACAGACCCCCTAAAGGAGCGGTGTGGGTCTACCGGGCACAAGTGACGTACGGGATGATGCTCCCTCCACAGCCAGAGTTCAGGGAAATCTTGAACTCATACCAGATCATGCTGACATAGCTCTCCCACAATGCCGTTACGTACATATACTCCTTCTTGAAACTATTACAGGCTTAGGAGATACCATCGAGCTTGACGCTGTTCAGGGGCCTCTTCAGTTGGATGGTGGTGCCTGGATACGGAGGATGCTTGGCCCTGCGGTCTAAGTCAAGGAAGGCGATATTCTTCGGGGCTAGTAGTTCCCACTCGGACTGGATGGACTACTACTTCTTCATAGGAGGGGATTTGAGCATCCCTCTGAAGCCTGGAATCTGCCCACCTGAGTTCATCGGAGATGCCAGGTGGACGGCTGGGGAAGGGACCCTGAGGAACCTGAAGAGGCTGAAGGGGCAAAACTTGCCCCTGAAGGACTTCCTCGGGCACGTGAAGAACGATATATCCCTGTACACGCAAGCGTTAGGGTATGTCATCTTCAAGGAGACAACCCCTCCCCTTGGCACGATTCTAATGAAAAGGGCCATGAGAGGGCAGCTCCCAGCCACCCAACTCAGCAAAGAGATTACTGAGGTGGTGGAGAAGCAAGGAGAGATAGAGGTTCTAGAGCCAGTTGGTGGCGGAACCGCCGTCGACGCGAATCTTCTTCAGAAGATACTGCCGAAGATGAAAAAACTCTAGCCGAGCTGTTCGAAGATGCAGGCAAAGGGAAGGAGCCTGCATCACCTGCCAAGCCCAAGGCGATCCCCAAAAGTAATAAGGGGATTATTCCTGTGGGAAATAAAGAAGAGAAGGCCGAGGAGAAGGGCCAGGAGAAAGAAGAGAAGGGCCAAGAGGGAGCCCTAGAGAAGGGAGCAGAGGTGGCGGCCGCGAGCCCCTGCCTGGACCTGGTGTTGAAGGAGGTCCCTAAGAGGAAGAGGGGCCTTCCAGAAAGGAGAAGTCCAGAACCTCCTTCGAAGAAGGGGAAGACTGCGAAGGAAGAACAGTCGACTGCCAAAGAAGCACATGAATGGCAGCGGAGAGTAGATCTCCCATACTGCGTCAATTTCGCAGAGAGATATGGGGATGATAGTGCAAAGATTGCTGTAGAGATATTAGAAAATGAGAAGAGATTAACAATACTCTCCCAGCAGTCATTCGGACGGAGCCACGTAGTCCGAGAGGACATGGGGCTGGCCATAAGAGGTGGCCTAGTTACCAAGGATTTGGACGAGAGGGTTGAGAAAACCTCGACGCCGGACTCTTACGCCAATGTTGCCAATAGGATGGTCGCTATAAGGGTTTCTCATAGTTCTCTTTACTTTCTTGATAACTGTTGATGTGTTCTGACCCTACTTTGTTTCTCAAGCGCTTGCCTGTCTGCCTCTGCTTCTGAATAGGACTTTGAGGAGGAGCAAGTGATCGAGCAAGGCCATCTGATTCATCAAGGCCAGGAGATAGAAGCCCTAAAAGCCCAACTTGCAGCAAAGTCTTCTCAGCACGATGCTTTGCAGGAGGAGAAGATTAAACTATAAGAGGAGCTTGTAGTTTACAAGTTTGCAATGAGGGCGCTGAAGGACATGGCCTTGCGAGAGAAGTTGAATAAGGTCGTCGAATACCAAGAGGCCAGCGTCGCAGTGAAGTCTGTAGCGGCTGATCCTGTAGGAAGGAGAGTTTAGAGGGGATCAGGAGAGCTTGTGAAGGTCTGGCTTCCGCTTTGATCCGAGAGGGCAAGATCACTGCGAATGACCTCGCGAAAGTGGAGCCCGTCCCATGCCTAGCCGCTGATCCAATTTATAGGGAAAAGAGACTGGACCTTACTGATGATCTTATCCAACGGATGTTTGATCTTTTGGATAAGGCCAGTAAGGGTCCCCTCCTTAGATGTAAAATGAGAATGAATGTAACCTCCATTTTGTAATTTGAAAATGAATGGATGGGAAGCTTTATTTACATACATGTCTTATGTAATGTAAAATAAATAGGTACCTTGAATGATTGTGTAGTGCTGTATGAAATGTATTTGAAACTTTGGCAGAACATAGTCTGATTTGAAAACCAATCTGTGAAAATAACCTCCATAATAGATTAAATCTTATAGAGTACCTCTCGAGATTAAGTTTGAGACCACACTTCTTTGCACATCTGTACAGGAAAGAAGTGATGATAATAGTGATCCTGCCTAGGAGGAGTCATCTGACCCGATGCCAAAAGCACTAAGATTGTCTGAAATATCGTAATTGATGTTTGTACTTGAGGCATGGGCTGATCGAGCAGAAAGAGTATTTAAAGCTTTGATTTGAAACAATACTCCCTTATAAACCTGCACAGAAAAGAAGTAATGATAATAGTGGAGATCTTTCCTAGGAGTTGTCTGACTCAATGCCAAAAGGGCTGTAGATCGTCTGAAACATCGTAATCGATGTTTGTACTTGAGGCATGGGCTGGCCTCCGTTAGAGCGGCACATCTTAGGGAGAGGCGAAGGCACTTTGCTTAGGGAGGACCTGTATTATGAGTAGATAGCAGGGACTGCCCTAAGTTTACGAGCAGGCCTTCTGGCCCTCCGCTAGCCTGGAGGGCATATGGAAGGGTTCCAAATGTTAATAGAAGACCTCGCCTGCCTTAGGCGTGACTAGGCTCAGTGACCTCAGTGTATGGATTGTGAGTATAATGAACCATCGTGTACGAGGTGATAAAACCTTGGGTATGATGGTTGAAGTTGAGGTTAGAATCATACCTGTCGCACGATGTCTGAGCAATAGGTGATAAGCCAGTCGTGTTTTAGATAATATGAATACCTCAGTATGAATCATCAATGCTAGGATTGACTCAGAAATCCAGAATATGAGATATATGAGCAAAGATCCTTGCACATGAAGGGCCTTTGTTATCTACTGGGACAATTAGGAATCGTTGAAGCTTCGGGATTCAGAACCTCGATATTAATGTAACCTCCAGAATCATAACAAAAGAATCTTGATGTATATTAATATAAAAGAATTCCTGATGAATCTGTACAAATGAATTCCAGGTGTAAAGAATAAGAGTGAATAGATGCCAGGTTTTAAGCATAGAACTTTTTTAGATCATCCCCGCTCTACGTCCTAGGGAGTTGAATGCCCTCATAAGTCATAAGATAGTACGCGTTAGGTCCCATAATCTTGCACATGATGTATGGGCCCTCCTAGTTGGGTTCAAGTTTGGGAACCCCCAAGTTGCTACCAGCAAGTAGTCACCGTTTGAGCACCAGATCGCCCTGAGCGAAGTCTTTGGGGTTGACCCTGCGGTTGAAGTATTGTTCAACTCGGCGTTTATTCTCCAAATATTTGAGCGTGGCCAACTGCCTTTTCTGTTCCGAGAGATCCAGATCAACCAGCTGTGAATCATCGTTCTCATTCATTCAGGTTTGCAAATCTTCGGAATCAAAGTTGGCGACTGCTTCCACTCTAGGGGAGTAATATTTCAACTCAACAGGTATAACAGCGTCCATCCCGAAGGCCAGAGAGAAAGGAGATTCCTGGGTAACTTCAGATGGGGTAGTGTTGTAAGCCCAGAGAGCGCCTGGTTGTTCATTTGGCAAGCAGGTTTTGGCACTGTTGAGGTGGTTTTTCAGGATATTCAGGACATTTTTGTTGGCAGCTTCAACTTGTCCATTCGTGTGGGGGTGCCAGACGGAGGCATACTTAAAGTTGATATGATGCTTGCCACAGAAATTGCGAATCAGCTGATTGGCGAAAGGAGTGCCGTTATCGGTGATAATTACCATGGGAACACCGTATTTACAAATGATGTTTGCCATAGGAAGTTCTCGATGTTCTGGGCAGTGGGTTGAGCAAGAGGCTTTGCTTCTATCCACTTTATAAAGTAGTCAATAATGACCAGCACCCATTTATAGCTCTGGATGGCAGTAGGCATTGGCCCCAAAAAGTTGAGCCCCATACAGTGAAGGGCCAAGATAAGTTGATGGGCCTGAGGTAGCCAGCAGGTTGCCTCTGCATATCAGCATAGTATTGGCATTGAGGACATTTCTCCACAAATGCTTGAGAGTCTTTGTGGATGTTGGGCCAGAAAAATCCCTAGCGCAGGATCCGCATGACCACGCTTCGGCCTCGAGCGTGAGTTCCGCATTTCCCTTTGTGAACGGCTTCCAAGACTTCTTGAGCTTTATCAGGCCTCAAGCATTTAGTGAGTGGCCTGGCATAAGATCTTCTGTATAGTTCCTCGCCAATGAGGACGTATTTGGCGCATTCGAGCCTCAGCCTTTTTTCTTCTTATTGGTTGCTGGGTTGGGCTCCATTCTTTAGATAATTGATGATTTTATCCATCCAGCAAGGTGTATGTTCAGAGCTATGGATCTTTGCACGCTCGTAGCTAGGCTTTTCGAATGTTTGATGCTGATGAAAGTCAGGGAGCCCCTCTTTTGCGAGATGATCTGCCACCTGGTTCTCCTCCCTAGGAACATGCGTTAAGGAGAATCCGTCGAACTGAGAGATGAAGGACTGGGCCTTCACCAGATACTTCTTTAAAACCTCGTCCTTTGTCTCGTAAGCGCAATCCACTTGATTGATGACCAATTGTGAGTCGCTGAATACTTGTATATGCTTTGCTGACATCCCGGGGGCAAACTTCAGCCCCACAATGAGAGCTTCATATTCTGCCTGATTGTTGGTAACTTTAAACTGAAGAGTTACCGCTCGATGTAAGGCAACTCCCATTGGTCTAATTAGAAGGATTCCCACTCTTTGAGATTGAAGTCCGGAAGCACCATCAACGTGGAGAGACCAGGGTATGACCTTGCTTTTAGTCGGCGGCGGCTCTGAAGTGGAAAGTTCAGCAATGAAGTCGGCCAGCGCTTGAGCCTTGATCCCCGTCTGCGGAGTATATTTAACATCGAACTTGGCAAGTTCGATGGACCATTTGAGGAGCCTTCCCAAAACTTCGGGAGTGTGTAATTCCTTTAGAAGGGGTTGATCAGTGACCACCTGAATAGTGTGTGACTGGAAGTATGGACGCAACTTCCTTGCTGCCATCAGAAGCGTGAGAGCAAATTTCTCCAATGTGGGATATTGAGTCTCAGTGTCTAGGAGTATATGGTTGACATAGAAGATAAGGCGCTAGATCCCCTTGTCATCGCTTACGAGGACAGGTAAGACTGTTGCGTCGGATACCCCTAGGTAAAGGGAAAGAATCTCCCTTGCCTTAGGTGCCGCTAGCATTGCCGCCATAGTAAGGTATTTCTTTAGTTCCGCGAAGGCAGCTTCGCATTCATCACTCCACTGGCCCCTCTTGCCATTGCGAAGACACTGGAAGAATGGCAAACATCGATCACCAGCCTTGGAGATGAACCTTCCTAGGCTGTTAACTCAGCCGGCTAGCTTCTGAATCTCCTTCAATGATCGGGGGGAAGGCAAGCTGAAAACCACTGATATCTTGTCTGGGTTGGCCTCTATCCCTCTGGCTGATACTAGGTAACCTAGAAATTTTCCTGAGGTTGAACCTTCGAAGAGTGTCGAACGTCTCTCTGAGGTCAGTAAGATGTTCCTCCATGCTTCGAGTTTTGACCAAGATGTCGTCCACATATGCTTCATGATTTCTTCCCTTCTGATTTTTGAATACAACGTCGATCATACGCCGATAGGTGGCACCGGTGTTCTTGAGACCAAACGGTATGACGTCATAGCAGTACGTGCCGAAGTCAGTGATAAAGGCAGTTTTTTCTTCATCTTCTTTGACCATTCGGATTTGGTGATATCCAAAGAAGGCATCTAGGAAGCTCATGACATTGTACCCAAAGGTGCAGTCCACCATAGTATCGATCTGTGGTAGAGGATACGTGTCCTTGGGACAAGCTTGATTGAGTGCTCGGAAGTCTACGCAGATCCTCCATTTCTCATTGGCTTTCTTCACCATGACAACATTAGTAAGCCACTGTGGGTATTGGACTTCCCTGATATATCCCTCCTTTAATAGTTTGTTAACCTCCTCCTCGATGGCGTTCTGCCTCTCTTCTACCATGACTCTCTTCTTTTGCTTTGTGGGAGTTGCATTAGCAAACACATTCAAGTGATGCTCACAGATAGCCCTATCGACCCCAATATATCTTTAGGGGACCAAGCAAAGACATCTATATGCTCAGAAAGTAAAGTAGTGATATCTGCTTACTGCTTGTCATTCATAGAGGAAGATACATTTACAACCTTAGAAGAATCCCCTCCCCCCAAACGTACATTGACGACCCCCTTTTGTGGTACAACATGCTGAGACTCCCTGGGGTCCAGCTGATCGACGATGAGTTGCGCGGCGATCTAGAAACATCGGGTGGCCTGCCTGAGGTCTCCTTTGATGGTGACAACGCCACTAGCAGTAGGAAACTTCGCGCAGAGGAGTGGCATAGAGATCACCATCCCGAAAGAGTTGAGAGTGGTTCTCCCGAGGATGGCGTTGTAGCCTGACTTGGCTCTAATGACAGCGAAATTCACCATGCTCTTGGTGTGGCCGTTGTCGTCACAAAAAGAGACTGGCAGGGAGATAAATCCCAACAGCTGAACCCTTTCTCCGAGAAACCCAGCAGAGTGGCTCCTGCATGGAGGAGGTTCGTTTCCTTGAGCCCCATCTAGAGGAAGGCGGATTCAAACAGGATATCGGCCGCACTTCATGAGTCAAGGAATACTCACCGAACATCGAAATCGGTGATGCGGGCTGTGACCACTACCAGGTCGTTGTGAGGGTTGCCTTGACGGGGAAGGTCTTCATGACAGAAAGTGAGCGGGATAGAGAAAGAAAGTTGATGGGAGATGCCACCGACTTCAATCACCTAGCGGCGAGCAGTAACAGGGTCAACGCTTAAGATGGCGTTGATTGTCCAGCAGTGGGGTAGGACGCATCGGCTAGCTAGGGCCTGGCGGTGGTAAAGCTTGGGCTAAAGCCCCTACATCTTCTAAGGCCTTGCCCTTCTGCGCAATGTTGAATGTAGGCGCCATCTGCATGAATTCTTCAAGTTTACCTTGATCCATCAGCTTGTTGAGCAGGGCCCTCAATGCGCGGCACTTGTGAAGTTTGTGCCCATAGTTTTCATAGAACTCACAGTAGTTCTCAGGATCCACTCAGGCCAACGGTGTTGGTTTAAGCCCTGCAGGACGAACCCAACCTTGCTTCACGGCCGCCACATACACTTCAATAAGCGGTTGGGAGAAGAAGTGCTTCTGCTCATGGATTTGTCGTGGCCTCCTTTCATCCCTGCCATGGTTCTTGCCTCTGTGGTTCATCGTGGATGATGGTTCGTCGCCTCGATGTTTCCTTTTCTTCTCCTTCTTGGCTCCGAAAACATCGGGGGGAGAGGCCTCAACATCTTCCAGTAACACAAACTGCCTGGTCCTGGCAACCAGCTCTGGGTAGCTCCGAGGTTTCGCCAGTTGTAGAGACTTGGACAAGTCCCTGCTCTTAAGACCCCTCCGATAGTTGTGCATGGCAACAGCCGGGTCGACGTCTTCTTCTTCTGCTACTACGGCGAAAAAGCGATTGGTATAGTCCCGCAGACTTTCCTTCTCGCCCTGTTTGATGTTGGCAAGCACGATATCGGAGACAACCATCCTGGTCCGGCCGATGAAGCGGGCGATAAGCTCCCACTTCAAATGCTCGTAGGAATAAATGTGACCCTCAGGCATCTTGACAAACTAACTGAAAGCCGCCCCTTTCAGAGTGTTGGCCAAAAGATGGCATTTGGTGGCTTCATAGGGTTGGCGATAGCGGACAGCGGCCTCGAACCGCTGGATGTTCTCACGAGGGTCAGTAGTACCCCTGTAGGCTTCAAGTCGAGGTGGCCTGAAGTCTTTTGGGACTAGCACCTGCCGGATAGCATCGAAGAAAGAGGATTGCTATCCAGCGGGCCAAAAAAGGGATCAGGTCCGTATTGGAGGGCCTGAGCACCTGGGAAGAGAGGGTTCCGCCCAACGAGGAAAGGAGGGAAAGGGGGAGGAAGGAAAGCAGGCTGAGGAAGCAGACATGATGGAAGAGGATTTTGGTGGACTTCCTGAGGAGGAAAAGGGTGTCCGGGCGGCTAAAAAGAACTAGATGACTGAACGGAAGGTGCTACGACCAGCGGGAGGGGAATAGGAGCTGCCGCAACTGGCGGGAGAGGTGCAGGGGCCGCCACAACTGACAGGGGAGGATCACGGGCCGCCGCAACCGGCGAGAGAGAATTTGGCGGCAGCACGGCCAGGCAGACCGGCTAAGTCTGCCTGAGAATCACGGCCTGCTGGGTTGTAAGGCCAGTAACTAGGCCGGTGAGGTTCGCCAGCATCCCCTGCAACTCTGAAATGCGGGTATCTCTAGAGGAAGAAGTAGATTTGGCGCGAAGCCGGGATGTTGAAGCTAAAGCTTCATCACCTGGTGCCCTGACAGAAGGTTCACCTGCATGTGTGCTGCGGACTGCGGAGTTAGTTCTGCGTGTCTCGGCCACTATCTTCTCGGAGTCTCAATGAAAGCACCAAGAAATGTTGACGTGGGAAGTAGAAAGTCCCAAGAGAAAGAGAGAGAGAGTCCCGAGAAACAGCAGTACACAGAGAGCTAAGCCTGATGATTAAGGCTCAAATGAGAATAATATACATTCAGAATTACACACAAGAATTTAAGGTAGTTCAGGGGGAAAATCCCCTACGTCCACCGAGCGATCAGCTAGAGATAATTTCACTAGAAAAAAAAAGGAGATGGTCAAAAAGACCAGTACAATAAGCGAAAAGAAGAGAGAGAGAGCTTTCTTATCTCAAGCTCTTAATACAGGGGTGATAGAAGAGAGATCCTGCAATTCCAACCAACAATCCGAAGCTAAAAACTAAAAAGCCTTTTGCTTGAAACCTGTTCAAGAGTATTTATAGGCAGGAAATTGTGGAGCTCAGTCTGAGTTTTTCAGAAGAGGATGAAATATTCAATTACTGAGTCCACACTGGTGGTCCCCCCGCTGTCGGCCACTGGAGGAGCCGGAAGTGGTAGAAAGAGAGTTTGGCTTCTTGATCTTGGCATCTCTTCTAGGAGTCCGTGATGGCTGGAGCATGCGGGCCCTTGGTTTGCGTGACTGGAAGAAGCATGCTGTATTGGAAACGGTGCGGTCGTGGTACGCCAACAGCGATAGGTGCAGCTGGGAAACATCATCATCGATGTTGTTGGGAGATGATCTTGAATCGTTGTGGACGATGTTTGGCCGAACCTTCATAGCCGAGGTTTAAGACCTGCAAGAATAATAACAATAATAAAGGGTTAGTGCTCCCACGGTGCCACGTGTACGGCCGAGATGCAGCATTGGAACCACGCGTTAACATTTACGTAATTAATTTTAATTATAAATTTTTATTAATTAATTAAAGTTTTAATGAATATAAGAGGATTTGTTTAATTGATAACTAATGAATTTTTATTTATTTTTTGTTATAATTTTAAATTATTATTAATTTATGTTTTATAATTACTTTTATTTTATTACCTAAAGATTATTAAAATAATATTTTTCAAATAATATTTAAATTTCTTTAAAAGTTATTGAAGTCTTTCGAGCAACAAGGGACTTTTGTTTAACAGAAGTCACCCGCTTTTCGGGCAACTTCTTTGATATAGAAGTCGCTCAGACAATGAGATATTAGAAAATATCCCCTTTATTAATTTGTTAAAATAAATATAATTAATTAATTAATTATACTTATTTTTTAAAAACATCCCCTCTTAAATCAAGTCAATCAATTCAATCAAATTCATCAATGTACAGCTGCATCTTCGGGTTTTTTTTTTTGTCGTAAAAAATCTTCGGAGTTCCTTTCGTCTAGGCCTGTCAATGGATCGGATCATGACCCGATCCGATCCGAGTTCCGATCCGATTAAACCCTCAAATGAATTTTTTTTTGACCCGTCAATCCGCCCCGTTTACTGACCCGATCCGTTTACAAATAAATGGATCAGATATGGATCACCATTGACCCGACCCGTTTAAAATCCGATCCGTTTATATAATCTAATTTGTAGTTCATACAGAGATATATTATGGCTAATAATCTTTTTGTTGGAAGGCTCAAGTAAAGAGTGTCACTATATTAGTAGATTATAGTTTATAGTACTTAGTTTATATTTCACAATATATATATATATATTACAAATACTGATTTTATATTAAAATATTTAAATAATTCATAAAAATATAACATTCTTTTTTTATTTTTGTCAATAAATTTAATATTATTTTAAATTTAATTATGAAAATTACTTAAAAATAACTACTTTTATTGTAAATGGATTAAATCCAAAAACTCGAGTTTCGAACCGATTCGATTTCCGATCCGAGAGGATATGAATCGACCATGACTTGATCCGATATATAACTCAATCCGGCATATATGAATTTAGATTCGGGTCGAAGTCAATCCGACCTGAATCTGATCCGTTGACAGGCCTACTTTCGACAGAAGCAAAACTATCGGCCCTGTTTGATAGCGGATTCGGAGTAACGTCACACGGAATAACAAGCATCTGGCTTTGGGCACGGCAGGGCTGGGCCTCGTGGCTCTCTGCCTCTCTCTCTCGCGGTCGTTCTCGGCTGCATATGTAACCCCGGCCTGTTGATCCTATCAGAGGGTACCAGATCCGTCTCCTATCGAACCTCTAAAGTCGGCGATCGCATGGAGGTAAAACTGTGGAACGACAAGCGGGAGAGGGAGATGTGCGACTCCTTCGCGGATCTGTATGCTATCATCAAAACGACAGAGAAGCTCGAGAAGGCCTATGTCCGCGACCTCGTCTCCACCTCCGATTACGAATCCGAGTGTCTCAAACTCATCGCCCAGTTCAAGACCCTTTCCTCCTCCCTTCGAGACGCCGTTCCCTCCATCGAGCGATTTGCGGAAGCCTACAGGATGGACTGTCCCGCTGCGCTCAACCGCCTTCTTGTCTCCGGCGTCCCGGCCACCGTCGAGCACCGCACGTCGTCATCTGCGTCGGCTGCCTCTTCGGCTGCCGCTGTGGCCGAGTGTGTCCAGCACTTCATAACCGCCATGGATTCCCTCAAGCTCAACATGGTCGCGGTGGACCAGGTGCATCCGCTGCTTGCCGATCTGTCGGCATCGCTGGCGAAATTGGGTACTGGAATCCTTCCGCTTGAATTTGAAGGGAAGGCCAAGGTTAGGGAGTGGATAACGAGGCTTTCAAAGATGGGGGCTGCGGATGAGCTCACAGAGCAGCAGGCGAGGCAGCTGCACTTTGATCTTGAATCATCCTATAATGCATTCATGGTGGCCCTTCCTAATGCTCGCTCCTGACTCCGTCCTTTGCCCTCTTTAGTAATAAAAGTGTATCCAACATATGAACGCTGGATTGAATTTTTTTTTTTTTTTTTTTTTGCGTGTGGAGCGATGAAAAGGGTCTGTTTCAACTTAAAAAGCTAGAGTTGTGTAAAGCATTTAGCGTGTTTTGTTTGTTGAGCAATCTTGTTCATCTGATTTTATTGGGTTAGAGGTACCAGGAATCTTCATTGCTATTTGTCTCAGTTAAGTAAACATGTTGAATCCTTTTTTGTTTGGACGCCGTGTATCTTGCATGGAGCTTTTTTGTTCCCCGCCCTCTTTGTAGGATGATTTAGGATGTTTTGTTTACTTTTTAGTAGTTAATATATAGACTACATCCAAACTTTAAAAAAACAATGGATTTAGATCTGCCTCACCGTACTCTAATTATGAGGTTATTGAACTGGAAAAATGGGGGAATCCAATGATTATGTTCATTAGATTTATACAAAATTAGAGTACTTTTTACTCTCGAATTTTATCACATAGATCATATGTTGTAATGCACAATTAATTGAAGGCTTTTGCAGTAACTATGTCACTTTTTTTTTTGAAATAAATTAACCATGTCACTTGATGAGGAAAGCAATTAAAACAGGTATTCTGGTTTCAAGTTCGGAATAAATTTTTTTCAGGTTCTTTTGAAATTAATTTGGCAAGTTTTCTTTTCTCGAAAATGATTTTCTTATTCAGTGCTGTTCCTTCTGACATGGGCACTTTGGTTGTTTTAGATGAATTGAAACAGTTTATGGCATAGTGGAGGTTTACCTTCACACTTTCTGGAGCAGACCTGCGTCCTTGTGAAAATAACGAGTATGCAGCTGCTTCAATGTCATTTGTAACATGCACCATATTTTAATTGTGTTCTGCTTTTCTTTTTTTTCATGGTCCTTCGGTGTTCCAGCTCATTTTAGATGTCAAACCTGTGCAAATGGCTACAAAAAAGTTCTTCATAAATGCAGTAGTTGAACAGCATGTGGATTTTTTTTCAGTAAATTGAGCATTTACTTCTATATAGAGATAGATGAATTACTGTTACTACATCTATATAATGTTCTGTCACTTATGTAAACCAATCACCAAAATTTTCTAAAAAGGCAGTGTGTTGTGAAAGGAAAATTTTGCCCTTCATAGAATTCTTAGCGGCCTTTCTGGTAGTTGTTTGTCTATGGTGGAGGTATGCATTCAGAATTTTCATCTCGCTGTTATTTGTAAGTTTCTTTTCCTCACTTCCTTCTACAAGTTAAAATCAAGTTAACTGCTTGCCTATGCTCTAAATTGTTTTTATTGGTTGACTTATTTCTACGTAGACCAAATTATTATATAGGTAAAAGTGAGAAGCTTAGAATTTGGTAGATTGTGTTTTCACGTTTATTATTATTATTTTATTTATGAGACTAAGTAATGAAAAAGTTGTTAAGAGGTCAATATCTAATTCATTTGTTAAGTTGCAGTTTTTTTTCTGAGCACTGATCCCTGTTAGTTGCTCTGTGTATGATGGTACTTAAGGCTTTATTCGTGAAAAGGTGGTGAGGGATCTTTGAGCTCTGCTGGGTTTGATCTCATTTTGAGTGAAAGTCAAATTGCAGAAAGGTGGTAAGGGATGAAGAAGGGAGAGAAGTAAACCTATGGTGAAACTACATGTATAAGAGAGGGGAGTGTTTGTCGGTTAAGAAAGAAGATTAGAGATGTAGCTATCATGAAACTAGAGATTAAGCTATCATGAAAGATGCTGTACAGGGTTCATAGACACAAAAGAGATAAACATACTGTGAAACTTGGTAAGAGTGGGTTGGAGAAATGATTGGATTTGGAAAGCATAGCACGTTTGATTTTCAAATGATAACAATAGCATGCTTGTGGAGCGATGGGGACCACTGAAGGTCAGCTAATGGATGGATAGAAGCGGAGTGCAGCTGAGAATGAGAAATAAGCATCGTTAGCAGGTTGGGAAACAATAGAGAAGAACTAAAATTCAAATCAGTGCTTTTTATCAAATGGAAATTGATACCTTGTTAGGAGTAATTCTGAATACTCAAAGCTACTCTTCTCATCTTGTGGTTTTATTTCCTCATTGGAGAAATTCTGAATCCTAGAGATGATTTCTTCTCTTCCTTGTTCGTCTTGTCTTTTGGTCTTAATTTCTCATAGGAGAAATTATGAAACCTCTTGTCTTCCTCTCTTCATCCCTCTTCCTTTTTGTGATTCCTTCTCTGCATCATGTGAAAACCTAAAGTTTGCTTACCTTCTCATTTTCCCCTCTAGGTTACTCTAATCAATTTGTATCATACAAACTCACGAATCAAAATTGAAATAATGTCAAATTTGAGAATACAACTTGTTCAAACATATTTAAATGCTTAAAGTGCATGTTCAAGTAGAGATTGGATGAAAATATGATAATTATACCAGAATGAACTTATGGCCTCAAAATTTTCAAATTAAGCAAACTATAAAGTCAAATTAGTTTAAAGACTTACAAATTTCTTCATAGTCATTCAAACACATTGGAATAAATAAAATAACTATATTCAAATCAAATTAGAGTCAAAATATCATATAGAATAAGAAATAATATCTAGAGCTCTCAAAAATCAAAAAAAAATTCTAACTCATGAACTCAAATTCATATAAAATTATATAAACACATTACAAATTATTATAACGCATTTTAAGATGAAATGCTCATGAGAAAATTAAATTATAAGTAAAAATATACTCACATGACATGATTGTCTAGACATACACATGTAAAACAATGGAGATAAACATGCAAAGAAAAGGAATTAAGAGTGTAAATGAATTAAAGTTTGATTACTAAATAACTTGGAAGATATTATTGGCCATATGATTTGAAAGATAGTTTGCTGGCACTTCATTCTTCAATTCTCCTCACTTATAAGGAGAAATTAAAGTTTTTGATACCCAAAAAACTTCGAGTCCATAAGGGTTAGTTAAGGATGCCTTAAGCACCCAAACTTGGATTATTTTCTTCTTAGATGATCCTTTACATATGAAAGAATTTGAGTGGATGTAATGCATGTCTTAAATATTTCTCTTCTAATAGGTGAGGTGTAAATTTTCTTCATATGAGGTGAATCATACCCTAAACCGGCTCTATTATAGATTGCTTTTTGTTTTTCTAGCATTATATTTAAATACTTAGAGTCTTGGGTAAACTTTTCTAAATTCATATTAAGTTTATTTATGGTGGACTTGAGCTCTAGGTTCTCTTCCTCTAATTTCTTGTATTTTGATTCTAACTCACAAATCTCACTTTTAAGTTCAACTTCTGATAAATTCAAAGGTTGATAAAAAAGAAGAAGATAAAAATAAAAAGAAAATAAAAACAAGAAAAAGAGTTTGAAAGCTACATGGGATGACTCCTTCACATCCTCCTCTGCTGAAGGCCAAATGAGGCATGTCACCCACCTGTATTGATGTCAACCCAAAATGAAGAGGTGACTAATAAGAAAAATGAGGTGAATGACTTTTCTTATATGATCTACTTGTTTTAGTTGAATTAATAAATGAACTTAAAATTTCTAAAACTAAAATAAGAAGTCTCTCCAAAAAGAATTTGCATCATGTAAATTAAATTTTGACACTCACACATCCACTACATGTATTTCATCTTCGATTCCTAACACTAGTTTAATATGCCCTATATTATTACTCTCAAAGCAAGTAATAGAATTTTTGTAATTCACCCATCTCCTAAATGGTTAATTTGCTTTTCTAAAATTCTCTCTATTAATTCTCTTCTCACGATTCATCATCTTTCTAACAATGAGGGCTACTATGCTACCTTCAATATCACTTTCATCTTCATCACCTTTATTTCCCTTAGATAATTCACCTTGAGTAATTAGAGCTATATTTTTTTTAGTTTTCTCTTCAACTCTAATTTTGCTCTCATGCAAACCAACAATCCATTAAATCACTCATTTGGTCAAAACTGGAAAATCCCGTACAATCCAATCCCTCTTTCGTCCTAAGACGGAGATGCTCGAATCCAAACCTTCTCTGGCTTTACACTAGAAGCCCACGTCATACTTAGGCCCTGTTTGGTTGGTGGCTTGAAAAGGCCAGCCCATTTATTTTTCCCGTGTAACGGAGTACGGCTTCCGCTCTGCGTAACGGAGAACGTGGCTCTGCTTTCTGCGCGTTTCGAACAGCGACGACGACAAGACTCTTCGCTGCGAGCCATCTTTTTTCCGCTGACTGCGTCTTCCTCATTCACGGGTCGACTGGGAAAAGCAAGCGCGCGGCCTGGTTTTGCTTCCTCTCATATTTTCCAATCTCTCGCCATGCCGTCTTTGCCCTAGATCTGTTGAAATGGCTGATCGATGATAGACTCTCACGTCGCGTTCTCGTCTTCCTCACTCGCAGGTAGGTCACAAGGGCAGGGCTGGGATCGAGGTCAGTTCTTCTTCTTCTTCTTCTTCTTCTTCTTCTTCTTCTTCGTTCAGGTGCGGCCCTGTGTTTAAGACGAGTTTTGTGGGGATGCCGCTGGTGGCGTCGCAGGTAGATCACAAGGGCAGGCTTGGGATCTAGGTCAGTTCTTCTTCTTCTTCTTCTTCTTCTTCTTCTTCTTCTTCTTCGTTTTCTTCTTCTTCTTCTTCTTCTTCTTCTTCGTTTTCTTCTTCTTCTTCTTCTTCTTCGTTTTCTTCTTCTTCTTCTTCTTCTTCTTCTTCTTCCCTGTGTTTAAGACGAGTTTTGTGGGGAGACCGCTGGTGGCGTCGGCCGATGAGGAGCTGAACCAGCAGGAGGGGTGGTTGTTCGAGAGCTGGTACTCCGAATCGTTCAGAAAGATATTCGGGCAGGATAACGCCAGGATAGCGCACTTGGTCCCATGTTCAAGTATTTCCGCTAACTGCGTTCATCTCTTCCGCATGGATTGATTGCAAGGGACAGCAAGCGCAGGTTTTCTTCCTGATCATAAGGTTTTCCAATCTCTCGCCATGCCGTCTTTGCCCGAGGTCTGTTCAAACGGGTTAATCGCTGACTGCAGTGTCGTCTTCCTCACTAAAATTTCGTTGATCGGAAGGGCAGGCCAGCGCGCCTCATTGTCCCCATCTTCGCTCCAGGTTGATCGCAAGGGCAGAGAAGGCAATAGAAGAATCAGAGATGAGGGAATTATGCATGGCTGAGAAAACTTGCTTTGGGCATTGATTGAAGGGGCTGTTATCTTGTTTCCGGGTTGACATTGTTCATTTTCTGCATCAACCTAAATTCAGCTGCAATCTATTCTTATTAAAAATTTGTGTTGATGCAGATCTTGTTGATCAATATCACGTTACACTTCATTAACCTTGATTCTGTACATATTTATTACTTTTTGCTGTAATGAATTCTGAAACAGTAAATAAAATCTGTATACATATTTATCTTTGCTTGAATTCATTTACAACCCATTTTATGTGATACAAGTGCTTGAAGAATAAATTAAAATGATGTTCCCATTTGCATGGTTGTGCCCTTTTCTGATGGATTATGCTTCCTGGAGGTCAAATAATAAGCTATCTTCTATTGCCGAGTTGAACGCCAGAACTTGTATAGATTCAATGGTTGACAGAATTCTTTTTACATAGAATTCTTCTACAGCTGAATGAAATTGCATTTCATATCCATCTTTTTCGAATGAAATTAGTCCATTGTTTTTTCTCCACTACATTCAACATGACGATTCACCCTTTACAGCAAATAGAGCATATGTTCATGCATCATTTGCTACGAAAATGCGACTGCACATCATTCAGGGGAGAAATGATGTTATTTATATTTTTAGGACGATCAAATAATTTGTTTTTTGGGCTAAATAAACAGGCATTTCTGGGTGCAAGATAGTTTTCCCCGATACTTTACCTAGCGTATTTGCGCGACCGGCAGGTGCAACATCGATCTGGCAGACCTTGAATTTAATTCTGTGATAAGATTAATAAATTCAGATGCAGTATTTGAGCGTGTTCTATACATGTTTCATCATAATATTTTCATAAATTATTTACATTTTTAAAATTTAAATTTATTTAATGATAGATATTACCTACTATAAATAGTATTGTAATTAATCAAAATTCTAATTTTTTATCAAGTATAAGCAGCTTGATAAGATCTTGAACTTAATTTGCACAAAATTCAATTCATTCGAGCAAAGATATACTAATGCGTGTCTCATATATTTTTAAAACTGTTTTTACACAGGTATTAAATTAAAGGAAATTTTTTGTTTTATTACAAAAATAGTAACAGTGTTTCCTACGCAATTACGCAAATATGAAGTGTATGTAACTGAGTACACGTTCATTCATCCGCTTACAAGAATTTGAATTTGATTCGAACTTAACTCAATTTCACTTGAACAAAATATAACTAAAGTCGTATTACACGTGTACACGTAAGTATTACACATATCATATGTTTACTATGTACACATATATATCATATCCTCATAAAAAATAATTTTCGTATAACACAAAATAAAAAAGATATTTTTCATAATCCAATTTGAACAAATATGTAAAGAAACTTTCATCGTATACATTATCGGATATACATAAATTTACATACAAAAAGAGACATTTGTAAGTAGTATAGACATAATAACCTTCACAACTAAAGTATAGCTTCACATCACAACATACAAGCCAAATGTAAACTACCAAATATTAATAAGATCATAACATTGTGCTACAATGGTCCAAGATTAGAGCAAATGCTATTTTTTCACATCACTTTGCTTGCGTATCATCAACGCAGCAAAATAGCAAGCGAGCAGCCCAATTTGCATCTTGTCTTCAGATTTCTTTTGGGTC
The DNA here is from genome assembly GCA_019297695.1 of Apostasia ramifera. Taxonomy (NCBI): domain Eukaryota; kingdom Viridiplantae; phylum Streptophyta; class Magnoliopsida; order Asparagales; family Orchidaceae; genus Apostasia; species Apostasia ramifera. The sequence continues at coordinate 174,761 of JAEMOT010002858.1, read as the reverse complement.
GTGGAGCTGCACTCTGCTTGATCTTCCTGCGGCAGATTCACATCATCCAAAATGACAAGTTGGGGTATATGCTTTCGAAGATATTCCTGCAGACGATGTTCGCCATCTTCCTTAGTTGACACTTTGTAGTACAGTGCTCCGGAATACCGATGTACCTGTTTGTGACAATCTTCCCAACAATCATACACACCGTTCACGCCCTTCTAACACCAAATAGTACGGCATCTAAAAGACAAGGAAAATAATAATGAGTAATAATAATCGAAAATTATATAAAGATATAGGACTGCAATGTTACACATTAATAAACAACCCAATAGACGTATAAACGATCAAATGGACGTACAGTATCAAGTATAGGTTGTCAGTAAGATTGAAATGAAATATAATAGAAATTCAATCACTTGTCAGTAAGCTGGGCTAATATGTCCTGCAATCAATAAAGTTAAGTCAATGTTATACGGTATCAAGTAATATTCACTTGTTAATCATATATAAAGATGTGTACTTACGCAAATGTTCTTCCCATAGTGAATCTGCAATGTCATGTCTTAGTCTATCTCCAAGTCTACTATCACCTATAAAAGTATCCGACAACCTCTGCTCCATTGCTTCTTCTTGTAGTCCGTCAGTTGAATCAGAACTGTCATCAGTCGTGCTATCATCATCTCCCTGGCCATCCTCATTTTGCAAGATAAAGTTATATAATACTGCACAGACAACAACTACTTTCACTTGTGTGTTGAAGTTAAACTGCTTCATCTCTTTTAAAATTCTAAACTTTCTTTTTAATACACCAAATGTACACTCATCTCTCGCTGACAGCTCGGTGGACGTAGGGGATTTCTTCCCTGAACCACCTTAAACACCTGCGTGCTATTCTAGAAGCATATTATTCTCATCTAAGTCTCAGTCAACAGGCTTAACTCACTGTGTGCTGCTGTCTCTCGGGACTCTCTATTTATCTCCTCTCTGGGACCCCCTGTTTCCCACGTCAAATATTTTCTGGTGCTCCAATTGAGAATCCGAGAAGATGGAGGCTAGAACACGCAGAACCAACTCCACAGCCCGCAGCACACACACAAGTGAACCATCTGTCAGGGCGCCAGGTGATGAGGCTTTCGCTTCAACATCTCGACGTCGTGCTGGATCTACTTCTTCCTCCAGAGACACTCGTATTTCAGAGTTGCAGGGGATGCTGGCCAACCTCACCGATCTGGTTACTGGCCTCACAACCTAGCAGGTCGTGATTCTCAGGTAGACCTAGCCAGTTTGCGCTGTCATACTGCCCTCTGCACCTCTCCCACCGGTCATGGCGGCCCCTACACCTCTCCCGCCGGTCGCAGCGGATCTTGTTCCTCTCCCACCGGTCGCAGTGCCTTCTATTCGGTCGTCTGGCTCTTCTCGGTATCCCAGACACCCAGTTCCTCCTCAAGAGGTCCCTCAAAATTCTCTTCCACCATGTCTGCTACCACAACCTACCGTTTTCCCTCCAGCTTTCCCTCCTTTCCTCACCGGACGCAATCCCCTCTTTGCCGGAGCTCAGGCCCTCCTATATGGACCTAACCCTTTCTTTGGCCCGCCGGATAGCAATGCTTCTTTCTTTGATGCCATCCGGCAAACGCCAGTTCTAGAAGGCTTTAGGCCACCCCGACTTGAGGTCTACAAGGGTGCTACTAACCCCCGTGAGCATATTCAGGGGTTCGAGACCGCTATTCGCTATCGTCAGCCCGATGAAGCCACCAAGTGTCACCTCTTGGCCAATACCCTGAAAGGAGCGGCTTTCAGTTGGTTCGTAAAGTTGCCCAGGGGTCACATCTGTTCCTACGAGCACCTGAAATGGGAGTTGATCGCCCGCTTCATTGGCCAGACACAGATGGTTGTTTCTGACATGGTGCTCGCCAACATCAAACAGGGTGAGAAGGAAAGTCTGCAAGATTACACCAACCGCTTCTTCGCCGTAGCAGCGGAAGCAGAAGATGTAGATCTTGCCGTGGCTATGCACAACTATCGGAGGGGTCACAAGAGCGGCGACTTGTCCAAATCCCTCTAACTAGCTAAACCTCGAAGCTATCCGAAGCTGGTTGCCAGGGCCAGCCAGTTCATGCTATTGGAAGACGCTGAGGCCTCTCCCCCCGACGTCTCAAGAGCCAAGAGGGAGAAGAAGAGGAAACATCGGGATGATGAGCCATCATCCACAATGATTCATAGAGGAAGGAATCATGGTAGGAATGAAAGGAGGCCGCAGCAGACCCGTGAGCAAATGCATTTCTTCTCCCGGCCGCTTACTGAAGTATACGCGGCGACCGTGAAGCAAGGCTGGGTTCGTCCTACAGAACCCAAGCTAGCACCGCCGGCCGGGGTGGATCCGGAGAATTACTGTGAGTTCCACGGAAACTACGAGTACAAGCATCACAAGTGCCGCGCATTGAGAGCCTTGCTTGACAAATTGGCGGATTAAGGTGAAGAGTTTATGCTAATGGCGCCTACATTCAACGCCGCACAAAAAGGCAAGGCTCCAGCAGACGTGGGCGCTCCAACCTGGGTCTCACCACCTCCAGACCCTAGCTGACCAGTGCGATCCTATCCCCCTACTGCAAGAACTATCAATGTCATCTTCAGCATTGATGCTTCTGCTATCCACCGCCAGGTAATAGAGGTTGGCGGCATCTCTCATCAGCCCTCATCTTCCATCCCACTCATTTTCTGTCATGAAAACCTCCCCTGCATGGGCAACCCTCACAACGACCCGATAGTGGTCACTTCCCGTGTCGCCGACTTCGACGTTCGACGAGTACTTCTCGACTCAAGAAGCGCGATCGATATCTTATTTGAATCTGCCTTCCTCCAGATGGGCCTCAAGGAAGCAAACATTCTCCATGCAGGAACTACATTGTTGGGTTTCTCTGGGGAGAGGGTTCAGCCAGTAGGATTCATCTCTCTGCCGGTCACTTTCTGCGACGACAACAGCCATGCCATGAGCTTGGTGAATACGAACGGTCATCAGAGCCAGGTCATGCTACAATGCCATCCTCGGGAGAACAATGCTCAACTCTTTCGGGATGGTGATCTCTACGCCCCATCTCTGCGCGAAGTTCCCTATCTCCAGCGGTGTTGTCACCATCAGAGGAGACCTTCGGCAGGCCACCCGATGTTTCCAAATCGCATCACAGCTTGTTGTCGACCATTTGGACCAGAGGGAATCTCAACCTATCATGCCGCAGGAAGGGGTTATCAATGTACCAGTAGGGAGAGAAGGATCTTCTAAAATTGTAAATATATCTTCTTCCATGAATGCAAATCAGCAAGAAGGTGTCACTGCTTTGCTTTTTGAGTATATAGATGTCTTTGCTTGGTCCCTCGAAAATATCTCAGGGGTCAACAGGGCTATCTGTGAACATCATTTGAGTGTATCTGCTGACATCATTCCCGCAAAGCAAAAAAAAAGGGTCATAACAGGAGAGAGGCAGAAGGCTATCGAAGAAGAAGTTAACAAACTACTGAAGGCAGGCTACATCAGGGAAGTCCAATACCCACAGTGGCTTACCAAGATTGTCATGGTAGAGAAAGCCAACTGGAAGTAGAGGATGTGTATAGATTTCTGAGCACTCAATGAGGCCTATCCCAAAGACACCTATCCTCTCTCACACATCGATATGATGGTAGATCGCACCTTCGGATACGATGTGATGAGTTTCTTGGACGCTTTCTCAGGATACCACCAAATTTGAATGGACAAGGAAGACGCAGAAAAAACTGCCTTCATCACTGACTTTGGCACTTTTGTTATAATGGTATGCCCTTCGGTCTCAAAAACATCAGCGCCACCTATCAGCGCATGATCGACGCCGTGTTCAAAGGTTAAAGGGGGAGAAATCTAGAAGCATACGTTGACGACATCCTGGTCAAGAGTCGAAGCCTGGAGGAGCATCTTGCAGACCTCAGAGAAACTTTTGACACTCTTCGAAAGTTCAATCTCAAGCTCAATCCCACCAAATGTACTTTCGGTGCAGTCTCAGGAAAGTTCTTGGGCTACCTGATATCGGTCAGAGGAATAGAGGCTAATCCAGATAAAATGTCGGCAGTCCTCAACATGCCTTCTCCCTGATCACTAAAGGAGATTCAGAAGCTCACAGGCCGAGTCAACAGTCTGGGAAGATTCATCTCCAAGGCTGGTGATAGGTGTTTGCCGTTCTTCCGATGTCTTCGTAAAGGCGACAAAGGTCAATGGACCGATGAATGTGAAACTGCCTTCACAGAGCTGAAGAAGTACCTTACGACTGCACCAATGCTTGTGGCGCCAAAATAGGGGAGGTTTTGTCTCTTTACCTAGGGGCGTCGGACACAACGGTTTTGGCTGTCCTCGTGAACGATGATAAGGGAATCCACCACCCTATCTTCTACATCAGTCATATACTTCTCGATGCAGAAACCTGATACGCCACGCTGGAGAAGCTGGTTCTCGCTCTCCTAGTGGCCGCAAGGAAGTTGTGTCTATACTTCCAGTCGCACACCATCCAGGTGCTCACTGACCAGCCTCTCCTAAAGGTGTTACACATCCCCGAGGTTTTAAGAAGGCTCCTCAAATGGTCCATTGAGCTTGGCGAGTTTGACATCAAATACATCACGCGGATAGCAATCAACTCCCACTAAGAGCAAGGTCATTCCATCGTCTCTTCACGTTGATGGCGCTTCTGGACTTCAATCTCAGGGAGTTGGAATCCTCCTCACCAGCGCCATGGGAGTCGCCCTACATTGAGCGGTAACCCTTCAGTTCAAAGTTACCAACAATCAGGCAGAATATGAAGCTCTCATTGCAGGACTGGAGTTTGCCCTTTGAATGTTAGTAAAGCGCATACAGGTGTTCAGTGACTCTCAGCTAGTTGTCAATCAAGTCAACCGCACCTATGAAACAAAGGACAAAGTTTTAAAGAAGTATCTGGCAAAGGCCCAATTCATGATCTCCCGGTTCGATGATTTCTCCCTAACCCATGTTCCTTGAGAGGAGAATCAGGTGGCAGACCATCTAGTAAAAGGGGGGCTCCCCAACTTCTATCAACACCAACTATCCGAAAAGCCCAGCTACGAGTACACGAAAATTCATAGCTCTGGGCAAACATCTTACTGGATGGATAGAATTATCAATCATCTAAAAAATGGTGATCAACCTAGCAATTAATAAGAGGCCAAAAGACTGAGGCCCGAATGTGCCAAATATGTCCTCATTGGCGACGAACTGTATAGAAGATCTTATGTCAGGCCACTCACAAAATGCTTGAGGCCTGAGGAAGCTCAAGAAGTAATGGAGGTTGTTCACAAAGGGATGTGCGGAACTCATGCTCGTGGCCGAAGTCTGGTCATGCGAATCCTGCGCCAACGATTATTTTGGCCAAACATCCACAAGGACGCTCAAACATTGGTGGAGAAGTGCCCTCAGTGCCAATACTATGCTGACATGCACAAACAACCTGCTGGTTACCTCAGACCCATCAACTCATCATGGCTATTTATCGTATGGGGGCTCGACTTTCTGGGGCCAATGCCCACGACCATCCGAAGCTACAAATGGCTGCTGGTCGCTGTTGATTACTTTACAAAATGGATAGAAGCAAAGCCTCTTGCTCAACCCACTGCCCAAAGTGTTTAGAACTTCCTATAGGCAAACATCGCCTGCAGATATGAACCATGGTGATTATCACGGACAATGGCACACCTTTCGCCAATCAGCTAATTTGCGACTTTTGCGTCAAACATCAGATCAACCTTAAATATGTCTCTGTGTGGCATCCTCACACGAATGGTCAAGCTGAAGCTGCCAACAAAAATATCCTGAACATCCTGAAGAAGCGTCTCAATGGTGCCAAAACCCGTTGGCTGGACGAGCTGCCAGGCGCTCTCTGGGCTTATAACACTGCTTCATCTGAGGTCACCCAGGAATCTCCCTTCTCCCTGGCCTTCGGAATGGATGTTGTCATCCCTGTCGAGCTGGAACACTACTCCCCCAGAGTGGAAGCAACAGCCAATTTCGATCCTGAAGATCTGCAAACCTGGATGAATGAGAATAACGATTCACGGTGGGTTGATCTGGATATCTTGGAACCGAAAAGACAGTTGGTCGCACTTAAACGACTAGAGCATAAATGCCGAATTGAACGATACTTCAACCGCAGGGTCAACCCCAAAGACTTCGCTCAGGGCGATCTGGTGCTCAAACGACGACTTCTTGCCGGTAGCAACTTGGGAGTTCCCAAACTCGAGCCCAACTGGAAGGGCCATACACCTGTCGCAGTCGGCGTGGCCCGACCGCGCCGTTCCCCGTACAAGACACGTTTCCAGACACGCAAATAAAGAACCCGCATGCTTCAGCCGTGACGGATCCCCAAAGGCAGTACTTATATTAAAAGACCAAGCTCGCCTTTTACTGACTCTGGTCCCTCCAGTGGCCGACAAGCAATATGGGGTTCATCTACAGCCTTTTCCTTCGGAAAATCAGGATAAAGCTGCATCATCTGCTGCCTACAAATACCCTAGAACAGGCTTCAAGAAGAAGGATCAATGGATCAGATAAAACAGATTCAACACACCAAGAACTCGATTCCTCCTCTATCACCTCTGTAAACAAGAGCTTGGGACAAAGGAAAGCTCTTTCTCTCTCTTGTAAGCACTTTGTACCGGTCTTCCGACCACCTTTTTGATTCATAGTGAAAACTCTCTCAGCAATTTAATCACACAATAATGTCCAGGTCACACGGGTGAGTAAATCAAGCAGTCCCAATAGCAGACACCACTACAAGATCTTGCAAGATATTTGAAATATTCAGCTGATTTTCAGATTTACCTCAAGTCGAGATTCCAACACCATAAGGACGAGTCAAGGCGATCCAAAGCGGATGGTGTCGAGGCAGACGAACAGAAGGCGATGCGGGGGTGTGGGTGAACAGAGCGGCGAGCCGAGAATGCGGAGGTGTTCCACGAAGGTCGGTGAGCTTGCCGGCTAGTGGCGCGGTGCGCCGAGCGAGGCAAGGAGCGGCTGTGCGAGGCACAGCCATGCGAGGCTCGACCGAGCGAGGCGAGGCAAGGCGAGGGGAGGAGCGGCACTACCGAGCGAGGTGAGGCGCGACGGAAGAACGGATCTGACCGGCGGCGACAGTGAAGTCGCCGGTGCTCGCCAATGGTCGGCGAGCGGCGCGGAGGCGAAGGCGGAGGAGGAGGCGGAGGCGGAGGCAGGCGTTCGCCTATTGGCGCGTGGGTTCGGGCCGAGCCGACAGAGGGGAGAAGAAAATGAATTTTAGGGTGAAAATTTGCAGTCAGAGGCCAGGATTTCTTTGAGCTTAAATTATTTTAAAATCTGAGAAAAGTTGAGGAAATACCTTAAATTACTTTAAAATATTTAGGGATTTTCACCCAAAGCCCCAACCTTTTCCTTCACTGGAATATAACACGCAATAATTCAAACTCAAATTGATTTCATTCCAGGATTAAGACAAACAGTACTAGTTCTTGCCCTTATATAGGCGATTACAATCGAAATTCAAATTGCAGAAAAAAATGCGGAATAAAAACTGATTACAACATGCCAAATTCGAATATCTAAAAATTGAAGGAAATAAACGAGATCAGCTCAAAATTTAGAATATTCCCATTCGAATTAATAAATTAATTTAAATGAGGATTTTCGTTCCACTGATTAGCCACCAATCACGTCTGCTGCCAAATCTGCAGATATCAATCCTCCATTCAGATCGACGCCACGTAGTGAGATTTCGGGCGTCGAGTGTAGACCTTGCCTGGAATAAATCGACAGTCCGATGTCGTCATGTCCCCACCAACTCTCCCTAGGTGCGAAGAACTCGACCCTGTCGAGTAAGGGTCAACTCCGCTGCAGTATCTCTCGAGCAAGTCCGGATCAAGCTGCTGCAGCTCATCTCTAGTGATCCAAGAATCCTCTGATGATGATAAACCTTGGCCTGACCAAATATCTCTGATATCCGCAATTTTTAGTCAAGATTATCTGATCATCAAGAATCTGCTTAATTTGCTCCTTTTTTATAGAAGGCTGTGAAAGTGGACACTCAGGGGTAGGTTCTCTCTCAATGAGAGAAGAAGAGTCAAATGGATCACTGAGTATTGCTGTTGGTTCTTTGTAAGCCACTAGATCTAAAATGTTAAATGTAGTACTGATCCCAAAATCCGGTGGTAAATCAATCACATATGCATTTGACCCAAGTTTCTTTAATATTTTAAATGGACCTGCCCCACGAGCTTGTAACTTCTTAACGACCTCTGAAGGGAATCGCTCAGGTCTAACCCAAATCATGACATAGTCACCTTCAGAAAATTCCTGTAATCTTTTATGAGCATCTGCTAATTTTTTATAAGCCTCATTGCTGAGACTTATTCTTTTACTGATCTCTTGATGCAAATGCCTAATATGCTCGGCAAATAATTGTGCAGACTCAGAAATTCTATGGTGCAGTGGTAAGGGAATAAGGTCAGTGGAGGTCCTAGGCTTATAACCATGCACGACCTCAAATGGACTCATACCTATGGACCTACTGACAGAATTATTATATGCAAACTCAGCCCTAGGTATGATCAGATCCCAATTCTTACCATTTTCTCCTACCAGACACCTAAGAAGGTTTTCTAGACTCTTATTGACCACCTCGGTCTGGCCATCAGTCTGAGGATGATAAGCAGTTGAGAATTTTAACTTAGTTCTTAGGAGATGTCATAGAGTCTTCCAAAAATAGCTTGTAAATTTTATGTCTCTATCCGAAACCATACTTTTAAGCAGCCTATGAAAGCGAACAATCCCATCAAAGAAGAGGCGAGTTATCCTAGAAGCGTCAGAGGTCTTCGAACAGGGAAGAAAATGAGCCATTTTGGAAAATCTGTCCACGACAACACAGATTGAGTCGTGCCGCGCAACCGTTCGAGGCAGACCTAAAACGAAGTTAATACTCAAGTCCTGCCAAGGTCTATCAGGAATAGGTAAGGGTGTATATAACCTGGTGTTCTGCTTTTGTAGTTTTGCAACAGCACAAGTCCGACACTGGGCAATGATCCGAGCTACATTTTTCTTTACACTTGGCCAATAAAATTGACTCTCAACTGCTTTGATGGTCTTATTTTGCCCGAAGTGACCGGCGAGACCACCAGCATGAAGTTCCCAGACCATAAAATCTCTCACAGAAGTCTGGGGCAAACATAAGCGATGATCGCGAAAGAGGTAACCATTGTGGACGAGGTAATCTGGGTACTCACTAGTTGGTCCCGAGCTCACCATCATGTAAATAACTCCAAAATCGGGGCAATCAACATAAGTCTCCTTTAGCCTGTCAAACCCGACAACCTCGATGCTCATCGTAGTCAATAAAGAGATTTGACGACTCAAAGCGTCTGCTACTTTATTCTCAATTCCTGATTTATGCCTGAGTACGAAAGTGTATTCTTGAAAAAATTCAACCCACTTGGTATGTCTTGGGTTGAGCTTCTTCTGTGAATTCAGGTATCTCAAAGCTTCATAGTCGGAATAGAGGGTAAACTCCTGGGGTAGGAGATAATGCCTCCAATGTCTGAGAGCCTGAACTACGACATAAAATTCTTTATCATAGGTGGAGTATCGTTGCCTAATGTCATTTAATTTCTCACTGAAGAAAGTCATAGGATGACCTTCTTGACTTAGGACTCCACCTATACCAACTCCGGAGGCGTCACAGGATACCTCAAAGACTTTAGAAAAGTCTGGGAGTCGTAAAATAGGAGCTGCAGACATGCGAGCCTTAATTTCAACGAAGGCTCTTGTTGCTGCCTTTGTCCACTCAAAAGCTCCTTTCCGGATACAGTCCGTAATAGGAGCAGTGACGGTGCTAAACCCCCATATGAATCATCGATAGAATGTAGCTAGGCCATGAAAGCTACAAACGTCATAGATGTTCTGAGGTTCTGGCCATTCAGATATGGCGCGGACCTTCTCAGGGTCAGCTGAGACACCATCTGGGGAGACGACGAATCCCAGGAAGACTACACGGTCAGTGAGAAAGGCACACTTCTTAAGATTCACAAACAAACTTTTCGCTCTTAAGACTTGAAAGATTTGGCGAAGATGGTCTAAGTGGTCCTCCCTAGTTCGGCTATATATCAAGATGTCGTCAAAGTATACGACAATAAAGATGCCAATGAAAGGTCGTAATACTTGCGTCATCAAACGTATGAACGTACTAGGGGCATTGGATAGCCCAAAGGGCATGACTATCCACTCATATAGCCCATCTTTCGTTTTAAAGGCTGTCTTCCACTCATCCCCAGGCCTGACTCGAACCTGATGGTAACCACTCTTTAAATCAATCTTCGAAAAGATAGTGACTCCAGCCATCATATCTAACATGTCATCTAGGCGGGGAATGGGAAAGCGGTACTTCACAGTAATCTTATTAATGGCGCGGCTATCCACACACATCCGCTATGAGCCGTCCTTCTTGGGAGTAAGAAGGGCTGGAACAGCACATGAGCTAAGACTCTCTCTAGCGAACCCTTTCCGTAATAGATCATCAACTTGCCTCTTTAATTTTGCATGTTCAGTAGGATTAAGGCGATAATGAGGTAAGTTCGGGAGGGTGGATCCCGGAACAAGGTCTATAGCGGGCTGAATGTCACGCATAGGAGGGAGACTATCTGGGAGATCGTTAGGAAAGATCTCAGTGAACTCACTTAACAGTGGGATCACCTCAGGTGGGTGTTCAGCGTTGGGGGCATCTTGAAGTTCATGAATGACAACGGCACAAACAAACCCTCCTGATGTGATCTCTCTCTCGACCTCACTCGCACTAATCAGGTGGAGTTCTTTCTTCTTATCGGACTTCTTTGGTGCGACTACCGCTCGCTTTGTGGTCAATCGCGGTGGTGATGGGCCGATCACGATACGATCACCCTTGTACTTAAAAGCATAAGAGTTCGAGCGACCGAATAATGTAACATCTAGGTCATATAGCCAAGGCCGACCTAGAATCACACTTCCTACCTCCATCGGTAGTACATCACACCAAATATCCTCCTGATAAGAATTGAAGCTGATAGGAACTCGACACCTATGCTTAACCTCGATGGAGGAAGCATCGATCCACGCTACTCAATAAGGATGTGGGTGATCAACCGTGGTCAATCCCACATACGAGACAGTCTTAGTGGAAATTGCATTAATACAACTTCCGCTATCGACAAGAATTTTGCAAATCTTTTCATTTATTTTAATGTATATATGAAAGATCGACGTCCTACGCTAGTCCTCGCTTTCCTTAGGTTGTGCCAGAGCACACCTAACTACTCCCAGAGGAGTAGAATCAGTAGTATGATCGTAGACCTCTTCCTCATACTCCTTAAATTTTTCGCATATATGGGGCCAGCAACATAAGTTGGCTCTATGCCTTCAGCAAATAGAGGAGTATCCTCAGGGACCTGCTCTATCATCAAGGCTTTGGAGGCACACTCAGCAGCAATATGGCCAATACCTTGGTACCGAAAATAACGTAGTGGACGTCCGGTATTGCCACGTGAGGACTCACCGACTACAGCCTTGCCCTTTTCCTTTTTAGAAAAAGGTGGGCGACTAACAGAAGCAGAAGTTGCAGACGACTTAACACCTATAGTGCTGGTCTAACAGAGGTATATCCCTCCCAAGTATCAGTACGTCAGGGGACAAAAAGCTTCTGAAATCGCTCGTAGTCCTGGGCCATCTGATAAGCCTCCTCGAGCATAGCGACACGACGTAAATATAGCTCGCGTTATATATCCTCCCTTAATCTAGCTCTAAACCTGGATAAGGTAGTCGTGGGACTCTCAGCCTCACCATATCGCATCATAAATTCATCAAATTTAGCGATGTACTCAGTCACAGAGCGAGTTCCTTGAGTCAAGCGCTGCCACTGATCAACGAGTCGATCATGATAAGTAATGGGAACATACTTTTCCCTCATGATCGCCTTGAACTCGTTCCAGTACTGAATTGGCTCTAGGCCACGACACTGGCACAGACTCTCAACGTTGCTAATAAAAAGTCTAGCTTGCAAGGTGAGCTTCATTTTAGCAAACATGAGCTTTCTTTGTTCACTAATAGTATATCACTGAAAATAGTAGTTCATACTATCCTCCCACTCTAAGTATGCCTTGGGATCTAATATTCCAATGAAGATAGGGGCTTCCACCTTAATACTACGTAGGTAATTTTCATCAGGATCACGGGGCTAATATGCCTGACCAGTAGGCTGGTGAATAGTCATCTTAACAGTAGGCTCTCTCTTAGGCTGATCGACCTCAAATTCTGAGGTATGGGTGCGTCGTTCAACCTCAAGGCGGGTGACTTGATCACTCATCTCATCCAGTTTATTTTTCATATCATCCAGACAGTCTGTTCTAGCCATAAGAGTGGTCAACATAGCCTCTAATTTGGGATCCATGGGAATAGGGGAACTAGACTTAGTATATTCTAAACCAGACCTAGTGGGCATATACAAATAGAAATAAATATGCGTAAATACACCCTATTCCAACCATGCTCCGATACCAGATGATACGGGATAATATACGTGATGCAATCCTGATTAGAGATCAATAAATAAGATAGCAAATAAACATAAAATTGATTCGAAAATATTGCTAATGATGGTTATATAATAATTAAGAAATCACAGGTTCGAGAAGTAAATCGATTTCAAATATTTAGAAATAAGCGCAAATAATATCTATTAAATTTACCAAATAATTTAGGGCAACCATATCTCAACACGTCAGAACCAGGGTATAAAGTATTATGGGTATCCTCAGAATGTAATATTACTCAACAATAATTTAATCACACAATAATATTCAGGTCACACGGGTGAGCAAATCAAGCCGTCCCAATAGCAGACACCACTACAAGATCTTGCAAGATATTCGAAATATTCAGCTGATGTTNGTGAGGCGGCGGAACGGATCTAACCGGCGCCGACAGTGAAGTCGCCGGCACTCGCCGATGGTCAACGGGCGGCGCGAAGGCGAAGGCGGAGGCGGAGGCGGGCGGGGCAAGGGTGGAGGCGGAGGCGGGCGCTTGNTAATTAAGAAATCACAGGTTCGAGAAGTAAATCGATTTCAAATATTTAGAAATAAGCGCAAATAATATCTATTAAATTTACCAAATAATTTAGGGCAACCATATCTCAACACGTCAGAACCAGGGTATAAAGTATTATGGGTATCCTCAGAATGTAATATTACTCAACAATAATTTAATCACACAATAATATTCAGGTCACACGGGTGAGCAAATCAAGCCGTCCCAATAGCAGACACCACTACAAGATCTTGCAAGATATTCGAAATATTCAGCTGATGTTCAAATTTACCTCAAGTCAAGATTTCAACACGATAAGGACGAGTCAAAGCGATCCAAAGCGGATGGTGTCGAGGCAGACGAAAAGAAGGCGATGCGGGGGTGTGGGTGAACAGAGCGATGAGCCGAGAATGCGGAGGTGTTCCACGAGGGTCGATGAGCTTGCCGGCCAGTGGTGNAGGCGGAGGCGGGCGGGGCAAGGGTGGAGGCGGAGGCGGGCGCTTGCCTGTTGGCGCATGGGTTCGGGCCGAGCCGACAGAAGGGAGAAGAAAATGGATTTTAGGGTGAAAATTTGCAATGAGAGGCCTGGATTTCTTTGAGCTTAAATTATTTTAAAATCTGAAAAAAGTTGGGAAAATACCTTAAATTACTTTAAGGTATTTAGGAATTTTCACCCAAGGCCCCAACATTTTTCTTCACCGGGATATAACACGCAATAATTCAAACTTAAGTTGATTTTATTCCAGGATTAGGATAAACAGTACTAGTTCTTGCCCTAATATAGGCAGTTACAATCGAAATTCAAATTGCAGAAATAAATGCGGAAATAAAAACTGATTACAACATGCTAAATTCGAATATCTAAAAATAGAAGGAAATAAACGAGATCAGTCCAAAATTTGGAATATTCTCATTCAAATCAATAAATTGATTTAAATGGGGATTTCCATTCCACTGATCAGCCACCAATTGTGCCTGCTGCCAAATCTGCAGATATCAATCCTCCATCTAGATCGACACTACGTGGTGAGATCTCGGACGTCGAGTGTAGACCCTGCCTGGAATAAATAGACGGTCCAATGTTATGTCCCCACCAAAGTGGGTGACCAACTATGCATCCTAGGGGTCATATATATCAGGATAATCCAGAAAAAACATTGGTACTATCCAAAAATAAAAAAAAAAAGCATAAATGAAGGAATAACCAATACTTGTGATGAAAAAAATTAATCAAATAAATAAATGGACAAAAATAGTTCTACCAAGACATTAATTTGAGATGACTTACCATGATCGCCTGGACAGAGCATCAACGTACCAAACCGAAGCTTATTTAGTCAATTTTCTCAAGGCATGCAGCTTCTCACAAAATAATCATAGCTGTAGGTGCAAGCAACAAAAAATAGCCCTGCACCAGTCGTATTTGGTAAAAGATGGTACAAGTCCTCAACTATCTCAGTAAGAGGAGGGGAGCAGACACTTAAAAACTGACTACTAGAAACAATAAATTGGTAAAAATAAACTTCGCAACATGAACTGCCAATTTCCATTGCTTCTGAGCAACTGGTCATGTCAAATGTTTATAGGTCATTTTTTATGCTCTTCGATGATTTGTGGTCCACCTGTCCCCACCTAATACTATTAGAAATGTCTATAAAAACCATCCATCACTTGGAAGGCGAGAGAGACTCAAAAACTAGTGGAGAGATACTTTGTAATTCACCCTTGGCAAACTGTCCTTTGAATTTTAGTGAAATCCTTTAGTTGAGCTGATCGGTGGATGTAAGAGAATCTCTCCAAACCACCATAAATCATTCTCTTCCATTCATCTTCTTTATATTATTTCTTCTTCTCTATTGTCAATAACTCTTTTGCAGAAGCAAGTAGTGATCCTGTTATTTTTCGGACTCTTTTGAAGTTGATTTTCATCAACATTCTTTGGTGTTATCATGCAGGATCAAACTACGGACCAGAGAAAATGTTGAACACTCGCAGCAATGCTTCTTCCTCGGCGTCCCGAGTGGTTGCTAGACCGTCCCCCCAAAACATGTGTGCCTCTCTATTTCGCATTAAGATGAGGATTGACAAATTCTACGGCTACCACTTGTGGTCAACAGGTGGCACGCCTCCAAGGAATGGTAGACGAAATGTAACAAGCACTGGGGAGATTTCCTCCCTTAGCTGCGTCGGATGATCTGGCCTCCCATAGCCGCGCAAGAATATTCGACCTCTCTAGCATAGTTAAAGCCCGGAATGATGCGGGTAGCCCCCGCTCGTCAAGCTCTGGCTGCCTCCGCTCTTTTGTGCGTCGATGCCCCATCGGTCGCTCTGAACATCGACGCCCCATGTCCCCGTATTGACAATGGATGAGGCAACAACACCGACTAGCGACCCTTCCACTGTCCGACGCCTCTTTTCGTTCCTTTACCTCTTGCCTACAACAATCGGCAAGCCATAGGTCCCGTCCCCCAACTCGTCATCTGCTTCGCGTCAGGACTTCCTCCTCTTTAGCTTTATCTACAGTATTTCCAGCCACAACAAGGAGGAGAATTCCTCTTCCATGGAGTCAATTTTCTAAACCCCACTCTCTTCAAACTACTCGGAGCCGTCGACTTTGACGCTCCTCTCTCCGACTATCTAGGAATTTCCTGTCTTGGAAGACTACAAGTCACCAAAATTTGATTCCTACAAGGGTGACTCCAATCCTCAAGAGCATATTCAAGGCTTCGAAGTTACCATCCAATACTCACAACTCACGAATGCAATGAAGTGCCACTTAATGGTCTCAACTCTTAAGTCTTATGCTTCACCTAGTACATCGACATTTCTTTTGTCGTTATCAAGCAAAACAAGGGCTAGAGCATAAGAGATTATACTAACAGGTTCTTTACAACAGCTAATCAAATCAAGGACCTCAACTAGGCAATATCAATATACAATTATTGCAGTAGGAGCAGAAGGCTAAACTGCAATAGGAGTTTGCAGTTTACAAGTCTGCAATGGGCGCACTGAAGGCGGACAATAAGACCCTGTGAGAGAAGCTGAATAAGGTTGCTGACGACCGGGAGGCCACCATTACGGCGAAGTCTGCAGTGGCTGTGGAGGCCTACAAAATAAGCTTGCCCTGCAAAAAAGAGAGGTTAGAGGGGATCAGGAGGGCATGGGAAGGAGTGGTCTCCTCTATAATCCAAGAGAGCAAGATCACTGCGGGTGATCTCACGAAAGTGGAGCCCATTTCTTGCCTAGCCAATGATCCTATTTATAAGGAAGAGGGGCTGGACTTAACCGACGACTTTATCTAACAGATGCTTGATCTTTTGGATAAGGCCGGTAACTGACCCACTCCATTGTAAAATGAGCGCTTGTAACCTCCATTTTGTATTTTGAAAATAAATGGGAAGTTTGTTTTTCTTTTACGTACTTGTTTACTCTGATATGAAATCATTTTTGTGCACACTTGCTGCCAAAAGGACTTAGGCCGTCTGAAACATCATGAACGGTGCTTGCACTTGAGGCATGTGCTAATTAAACAGAGAGAGTATTTGGGGCTTTAGAGTCGTACTTCTTCATAAACCTATACAAGAAAAAAGTAATGATAATAGGGGAGGTCCTGCCTAGGAGGAGTTATCTGACCTGATGCCAAAAGGACTTAGATCGTCTTAAACATCATGAACGATGTTGCACTTGAGGCATAGGCTGACCTCCCTTAGGGCGACAGATCCTAGTGGGAGGCGAAGACACTCTGCTTAGGGGGAACCTGTATCATGAGTAGATAGCTGAGACTGCCTTAAGGTTACGAGCAGGCCTTCGGGCTCTCCGCTGGCCAGGTGGGCTTACGAAAGGTGTTGATAGGAGACCTCGTCTGCCATCGATGTTAGCAAGGGATGATTCTGGACCGTCGTGGACGATGATAGACCGAACCCTCGTGGCCGAGGTTGGAGACCTGCAAGAATAACAGCATTAAAATAAAGAGTTAGTGCCACTGGGAGCCACGTGTATGGCTGTGATGCAGCACTGGAACCACGTGTTAACATCAGCCCCCTGCATTGTCAGGGCGCGAATATTAATGTGGGTCCTGGAATGCGAACCATCGCGATGGTGGATGCTCTGCCCAAGGCCTGTTAGGATAAAGCTAGGGCGGGGACTACGCCGATTCGCATCCCACTTCACAAGCTTCTAAAATCCTGCAAAGGGGAAATCTATAGAGATTGAGGGTCATCGCGGATGGAAGGCTTTGTTCGGCCTCTCGAAGAGAAGGAGGGCTGGCAGTTCTCCGGCCAGCGTTCTTCCTGCTGAGAAGAGGAAGCAGGCAGAGCTGCCAACGGAGGAGGCAGTAGCAGCAAAGGTGACCATCAAGATGCCTCGGGAAGGAGAAGTGAGGACCCTTGCCGCGATTCCTGCTGATATGCCGCCGGCGAAGGATGCTGATGTCCTGGTAGAAGCTTTGAAGCCTGTACAGGGCTCTGCAAGGGAGGGAGGAAATGGTTGCAATGGTGGATGTTACTGATTCGCCGGACAGACCATCTTAGAGGGCGGAGGTGCGAACGGAGGTAAGCGTAGTGCGCCAGACGTCTACGGGGGTGAGCCTCAAGCCGGGAAAGATTCTGCTCAAGGACGAAAAAGTTGAGCAGTTCCTTCCCCGCGTTGGGATAACCCTCACAAAGGAGCCGGCGAAGATGCCCTTGGTAATCTGCGGCCCTGCCTTTCCTGAGAAGCTGATTCCCCCTCCTGTTGAAGTAAGGAGGCCCTCTTTCCCCCGTTTCCTTCCGGTGAGTGCTCAGGGAGAGGAGAAGAAGGAAGAAAAGGAAAAAAAAAGAAGGAAAAGGGCATAATGGAGGAGGGGATTAAGGAGAAGAAGGGGGCTCCCCATATTGTGTCTGAGGTCGCCCTTGGCATTGATGAGCAACTTGGGGAACAGGTTATACAAGATAAAGAGGGAAGAAGAGAAGGTCCTGAAAAATACCTCCCAGATTTTGGAGGTGAAAAAAAATGTGAAGGGCCAGAAAGAAGGGGAAACTCGCCTCTTTGGGAAGATGATAGAGTTAGAGGGTGCTCTGCTGCAAGCTACGGAGCGCTCTCAAGTTGGTTTCAAGACGGAGCTAGGGGAGTTGAAGAAGTTAGAAGACAGGTTGGCTTTCCTAGCTTCAAGTAGTTCAGAATGGGCCGGTAGAGCGGAGGCTGTGAGGGGAGAGTACCACCGCACTATCCTGGATATAGAGCAGGCCCACTCTCCTCACATTAAGGACCTCCAAAAGAGAATAAAGGAGTTAGACGACGAAAAGAAGGCCTTGCGGTGGGAGAGGGAGAAGTTCAAGAAGGAGGCCATGGATGCAAAGCAAGCGGCTTTCGAGGCTCATTGCAGAAACGAGCTGCTGAAAGCTGAGATGCACTCCATGCGCGCCTTGGTGGAAAACAACGCTGGATAGAGGGGCAGCGCATGGAGGATCTGGAGAAAGCGGTGAGAAGAGCGGTGAACATCGTCAGGGCCTCGCCGGTAGGCCACCACGTGAAGAGTCAGGTAGCCTTTGATCTTCTCCTTCAGACACTGGCTGATGTAAGTATCTTAAATCAGGAGAACATCAGAGGTTCCATGGTTCTTCCCTTTTGTGGCCCCAAGGGACCAGACAGGTTCTTTGATGCTGGAAGCCATGGCCCAGAGGAGATTCCTCCCACTAGCTCCTACGCAGGCTGGGGATTCCATCTCGCTCCTCAACGTAGAAGTCCTGAAGAGGGCCAAAATGTTCCCCCTGAAGATCAGTGGCAGGGTTGGCCTGGGTGCCAAAAATGACTTATTTCCGTCCTCACCTAATTCCTCAGCCTCATCATCAACATACTTTTGAAGGAACGATAGAAGAGGAGAGAAATCCTGGTAGCCCCTAGGTGATCTGCTACTAGTTGGAAAGGAGTGTAATAGGTCAACCCAGATATATGGCTCGCCTTGTATTTGAGATTGACTTTGTTGCTCCAGGTGTCTAAGTTTTCAAGCCTTGTATTTTTCTTTGACTCCTTTGTATGTCCTGTATCCAATAGAGAGACATGTGAGAGAGTAAGGAAAATAAAATTTGTAACAAGTTTTATCCTCAATAAAATGTATTTTCTTTCAAAAACTTATTCTGGATGAATCTGTGCATTCCGTTCATCTCCTTTTTCCTTTGTAAAAAAGATAATAAAGAACAGAACAGGAATTCATCAGTGAAATCATAAAGCCAATGGTAAAAACAGAAGTTCAAAGATTTCCGGCTACCATCGTGGACGATGTTAGACTGAGGTAAAATATCGGTGAACGATAGTAGGGGAACAAACCTAGGCAGCATGGCCTGATGTTTAGAAACATCGGACACGGGCATAAGAAAAGTGTAGATAGAGGGATGCTTCGATATCCGTGCACCGCTTCAAATTTCAAAACCATCAAAAGAGTGAACGGTTTGATCGCGCTTGTGCGCCGATCGAGGAGATTAGACGGCCAGAAGGCAAAGGGTCGTCGTTGTTTCCCATAAGGCCGTAGATCAAAAGGGGGAAGGAAAAAGGGAAAGTCGAATCATTCGCCCTTGCCTCCATCTCTGAGAGAAACCTTCTCCTGCTTGCTCTACTATGGAATCTGATCATGGGGGGAAGTGAAATCGAGTGGGCCGGACTAGATGAACAGTTCCAAAGGGACGCTAGCTATCAGGAGTCTCTCCTGATGGAGCACGAAGTGCACAACACGACAAGGGGGTTCAGGGGAAACCCCAACCTAGTGATTATCCAGCCTACCACTGACCTCCGCCTGAACAGGCCTCCCGAAGGGGCAGTGTGCGTGTATCGGGCACAAGTGGAGTACGGGATGATGCTCCTGCCGCAGTCGGAGTTCAGGGAAGTCCTGAACTCCTTCTAGATTGTGTCGGCGCAACTCTCCCCTAATGTTGTCGCATACATGTACTCTTTCCTGAAGTTGCTGCAGGGCCAGGAAATACCATGGAGCTTGACGCAATTCAGGACCCTATTCAGCTGGATGGCAGTGCCGGGGTACGGAGGATGCTAGGCCCTGCGGTCGAAGATGAGGAAGGCGTTGTTTCCTGGGGCGAGTAGCTCTCAATCTGACGGAGAGACTACTACTTTTTTGTCGGGGGGGATTTGGGAATCCCCATAATGCCCGGAGTCTGCCCTCCTGAGTACATTGGCGACGCCAAGTGGATGGCCGGAGAGGGAACCCTGAAAAATCTAGAGAGGCTGAAAGGATAAAGATGGCCCCTAAAGAGCTTCCTCAGGCACGTGAAGAATGACATATCCCTGTACGCCAAGACATTGGGATATGCCGTCTTCAAGGAGGTTGTCCCACCCCCTGGCGCAACTCTGATGAAGAGGGTCAGGAGAGGGCAGCCCCCTGCAGTCCAACTCTATGGCGGAACCGCCATCGACATGGTGTCCTCACATGAGGACACCGCAAATGACAAGATGACACTGGCCGAGCTATATGCAGGTAAGGGGAAAGAGCCTGCAGCGGTGGCCTAACCCAAGACGGTTCCCAAGAGTGATAAGGGAAGAGGGATCGTCATTGGGGGAGAAAAAAGAGAGGAGAAGGAGGAGGGCCAGGAAGGAGCCCAAAAAGAGAGGGCAGAAGTTGAGACTGCGAGCTCTGCCTGGACTTGGTACTCAGTGAAGCCCCCAAAAAGAAGAGGGGTCTTCCTAAGAACACACGTCAAGAGTCTCCTTCGAAGAAGGGGAAGATCTTGGCGGAACAAGAGGAGACTGCCAGAGAGGAGCATGACTGGCAGCGAAGTGTGGAGCCCTCGTTCAGTATTAACTTCATTGGGGAGTTCGGAGGCGAAGGTTCGAAGGTTGATGTGAGTGCGACAGGGGAAGAGAGAAAGGTAACCATCGTCTCCCAGCAATCGTCTGACCGAAGCAATGCCGTCGGGGAGATTTGGGGCTAGCCATTGGAGGCGGACTGGTGACCAGGGACCTGGAGGAGAGGGTGGAAAGATCCTCCACAACGGACCTCTATGCCGACATCATCAACAGGGTAGCCACTGTAAGAATTTCTTACGTCTTTTCTTCTTCTGTTAGTCTGCTAGAGAGGTACTAATTTCGTCTTGCTCATCAGATATTTGCTCGTCTACCTCTGGCTCTGAATAGGGCTTTGAGGATGGAGGAGCAGGTACTGGAACAAGGAGGCCAACTTCAGTGACAGGCCGAGGAGATTGAGGCCCTGAGGGTGCAACTTGCTGTGAAGTCTTCTGAGCATGACACTCTACAAGAGGAGTTCACAGTCTATAAGTCTGCCATGGGAGCGCTAAAGGCTTACAATAAGGCCCTGCGGGAGAAGCTGACTAAGGTTGTAGAAGACAGGAGGCTGTAGCTGCGAAAAGATCTGTCGCAGCTGTAGAAGCCTACAAAATAAGCTTGCCATGCAGGAGAAAAAGGTTAGACAGAATCTGACAGGCCTGGGAATGTTTAACTTCTGCTTTAATCCGCAAAGGCAAGATCACTGCTCATGACCTTGCGGATGTGGAGCCCATCGGATGCCTAGCTGAGGATTCTAATTACAAGGAAGAGGAATTTGACTTAGATGATGACTTTGTCCATCAGATGTTTGATCTTTTGGACAAAGCCAGCGAAGACCAACCTGCTCCGATGTAAATAGAGGTGTAACATCAACTCTGTAATATGATTGCATATGAATGAAAAAGAAAAGAGATTTTTCGCATACCTATTTTTTGTATTCATAAGATAAACAAGTACCTTGAAATGAATGTAAATTGTATTGTATGAGGCTTGTATGGAATTTTGATTAGAGCAATCTGAGCTAAGCGTAAGTTGAGCCCCATAATTTTGAGATGTATGAATGTAAACACCGGTTCGTGAGAACAAGCTCCATAATAAGTTGAATCTTTATAGAGCACCTTGTGAGATCTCTTCACCTTACATATTTGATATGAAGTGGAGTCGATGATCTCAAAAAGGGATCATCAGACCGAATGCTAAGACAATTGCAGTAGCTTGAAATGTCGTATTCGACATTTGAGTTTGTAGGATGACTGATTTGACGGCATTTGGAGCTTCGACACTCAAACCACATTCCTTCATGCAGTTGTGTGGAAAAAAAAATCACACAATAATGGTCATGACCCATCCTAGGAGGAGTTATCTGACCCAGCACCAAAAGAACAAAACGTCTGAAAACATCGTAGTCGATGTTTGTACTTTAGGTGTGGGCTGACCTCTGTGGGGGTTTGATCCGGAGATTCATTTTAGAATTATTCCTCTTTACAACCCTGCACAGGAAAAAAGTGATGATAATAGTGGAGATCTTGCCTAGGAGGAGTTATCTAACTCGATACCAAAAGAACTTGGATCATCTGAAACATCGATTTCGATGTTTGTACTTGAGACATGAGCTGACCTCCGTTAGAGCAGCAGATCTTAGTAGAAAGCGAAGGCACTCTGCTTAAATGGGACCTGTATTATGAGTAAATAACAGGGACTGTCCTAATGTTATGAGCGGGCCTTCGGGCCTTTCGCTAGCCAAATGGGCTTATGGAAGGGTTCCAGATGTAGGTAGGAGACCCCGTCTGCCAGGCATAACTAGGCTAGGTGACCTCCGTATATGAAAGGTGAGTATAATGAACTATCATGTACGGGGTATGGCAACCTCGGGCACGACAGCTGAAGGTTAGAATCATACCTGGGACACAATACTTGAATAAAAGATGAGTCGATCGTACTTTAGATAATATAAATGCCTCAGTATAAATATCAATGTCATAAGAGGTCCCAAAACATATGATGCTTGAACAGACGAAAGAAACCAGGAAGAAAATGTCTCCTTAATCTGTACAAAGAATTCCTGAATGATTCTGTACAAAGAATTTCTGTGCGGGGAGAATAAGGATAGAGATTAAGCATAAAACTTCTTCCTCCAAGTCCTGGGAAGCTGAGTGCCTTCAAAGGTCATGAGATGGTACGCGTTAGGTTCTGCAACCTTGCACACGATGTAAGGACCTTCCCAGTTTGGTTCAAGCTTGGGAACCCCCAGATTATTGCCAGCAAGTAATTGCCATTTGAGCACCAAATCACCTTGAATGAAATCCCTGGGGTTAACCTTGAGGTTGAAATACTATTCGACTCGACGCTTGTGCTCCAGACACTTGAATGCGGCCAATTATCTTTTATGTTCCAAGAGATCTAGATCAACTCGTCGTGAATCATCGTTCTCATTCATCCAGGTTTGTAAATCTTCAGGATCGAAGTTAGCTGCAGCCTCTATTCTGGGGGAGAAGTGTTCCAGCTCAACATGTATGATTGCGTCCATTCCGAAGGATAGGGAAAAGGGCGATTCCTGAGTGACTTCGGAGGGAGCTGTATTGTAGACCCAAAGAGTGCCTGGCAGCTCTTCTGGCCAGCGAGTTTTGGCATCATCGAGGCGCTTCTTCAAGATATTCAGGATGTTCTTATTAGCGACTTCTGCCTACCTGTTGGTATGAGGGTGCCAGACAGATGTATATTTGAGATTAATTTGGTGCTGGCCACAGAAGTCGCGAATCCGCTGATTGGCGAATGGGGTGTCATTGTCTGTGATAATCACCATAGGCACGCCATATCTGCAGACGATATTCGCCCATAGAAAATTCTCGATGTTCTCAGCAGTGGGTCGAGCAAGAGGTTTAGCTTCTATCCACTTTGTGAAGTAGTCGACCGTAACCAGAATCCACTTATAACTCCTGACAGCAGTAGGCATTGGACCCAGAAAGTTCAGCCCCCAAACAACGAAGGGCCAAGATGAATTGATGGGCCTGAGATAGCCGGCGGGCTGTCTTTGCATGTCGGCGTAATGTTGGCACTGAGGGCACTTCTCCACGAATGACTGAGCATCTTTGTGGATATCGGGCCAGAAGAATCCTTGGCGCAGAATTCGCATGACCAAACTTCGGCCGCGGGCGTGAGTTCCACATTCCCCTTCATGGACAGCTTTCATGACTTCTTGTGCCTCTTTTGGTCTCAGACATTAGTGAGGGGTTTGGCGTAAGACCTTTTGTAGAGTTCTCTATTGATAAGGACGTATTTGGCGCATTCAAGCTTCAGTTTTTTCGCCTCCTGCCTGTTGTCAGGTTGTGTCCCATCTTTCAAGAAATTGAGGATCTTATCCATCCAGCAAGGCGAATGCTCCTCGGAGTGAATTTTCACGCACTCAAAACTGAGCTTGTCAAATACTTGATGTCGGCAGAGGTCGGGGAGCCCCCCTTTTGCTAGCCGGTCTGCCACTTGATTTTCTTCTCTAAGAATGTGTACCAGGGAGAACTCTTCGAAGTGAAAGATCAAGGACTGGGCTTTCTAATGATATTTTTTCAGAACCTCGTCCTTTGTTTTGCAAGTGCGGTTCACCTGGTTGACGACCAGTTGCGAGTCGGTGAACACTTGTATGCACCTTACGGCCATGCTGAGTGTGAAATTCAGGCCCGCGATGAGGGCTTCATACTCCGCTTGGTTGTTAGTAGCCCTGAACTGAAGGGTTACTGCCTAGTGCAAGGTGGTTTCCATTGGACTGGTTAGGAGAATTCCAGCCCCCTGGGACTGCGATCCAGAAGCACCATCTACATGGAGAGACCAAGGCGTAACCTTGCTCTTAGTTGGTGATGGCACTGAAGTAGAGAGTTCTACTACAAAATCCGTCAGGGCTTAAGCCTTGATTGCTGTTCGTGGAACATATTTGATGTCATATTTTCAAGATGGACCATTTGAGAAGCCTTCCCAAGACTTCGGGAGTATGTAGTATTTTCAAGAGCAGTTGATCAGTGACAACCTAAATGGTGTGGGACTAGAAGTATGATCGTAGCTTTCTTGCCCATTAGGAGAGCCAGAGCGAGCTTCTCCAGCATAGGGTATCGGCTCTCAGCATCCAGGAGTATATGACTGATATAGAAGATAAGATGTTGTACCCCACTATCATCATCGACGAGGACCGCCGAGACAGCAGTGTCAGATACGCCCAAATATAAAGACAATACCGCCCCTTTCTTCGGTGCCACCAGTATCGGTGCTGAGGTAAGATATCTTTTCAGCTCTATGAAAGCAGCTTCACATTCATCAATCCACTGGCCCTTTCTGCTATTGCGCAAGCTTCAAAAAAGTGGCAAATATCGGTCCTTGGCCTTTGAAATGAATCTACCCAGGTTGTTGATCCGCCCTTCTAGTTTTTGAATTTCCTTCACCGTTTGAGGTGAGGGCATGCTTAGGATCGCTGAGATTTTGTCTAGATTGGCCTCTATCCCTCTAGCTGAGATCAGGTAGCCCAGAAACTTCCCTGAGGCGGCGCCAAAGGTGCACTTGGCGGGGTTGAGTTTGAGGTTAAACCTTCGGAAGGTATCGAGTGTCTCCCTGAGGTCGGTGAGGTACCCCTCCATGCTCTTGCTTTTTCACTAGTATATCATCGACATATGCTTCAAGATTCCTGCCCCTTTGACCTTTGAAGACAACATCGATCATACGCTAATAGGTGGCGCCGGTGTTCTTGAGGCCGAAGGCATGACATTGTAACAATATGTGCCGAAGTCAGTGATGAAGGCAGTCTTTTTTTCATCCTCTTCAGCCATCCGAATTTGATGATACCCGGAGAAAGCATCTAGGAAACTCATGACATCGTACCCGAAGGTACGATCCACCATCGCATCAATTCGTGGAAGAGAATAAGTATCCTTGGGGCAGGCTTGATTCAGTGTGCGGAAGTCTGCGCACATTAGTCATTTTCCGTTGGCCTTCTTCACCATAACAACATTGGTGAGCCATTGAGGGTACTGAACTTCTTTGATGTATCCTGCTTTCAGCAATTTGTTGACTTCATCTTCGATGGCGCTCTGCCTCTCTCCTGCCATAACTCTCTTCTTCTGTTTTATGGGAGTGGCGGTGTCAAATATGTTTAGGTGGTGCTCACAAACAGCTCTGTCAACACCTGAAATATCTTCAGGAGACTATGCGAAGACGTCAATGTACTCGGAAAGCAAGGCAGTGATCTCCGCCTGCTGCTTGTCATTCATGAAAGAAGATATGTTTATAATTTTAGAAGAATCTTCTCCCCCTAAGGTTATATTTATAACTCCCTCTTGTAGTACAACTTGTTGGGATTCTCTGGGGTCCAGCTAATCGACAATGAGCTGTGCGGCGATCTGAAAGCATCGAGTGGCTTGCCTGACATCTCCTCTAATGGTGACAACGCCACTGGAGGTAGGGAACTTTGCGCAGAGATGTGACGTGGAGATCACCATCCCGAAGGAATTGAGAGTTGTCCTTCCTAGGATGGCGTTGTAGCCTGATTTAGCTCTGATGATGGCGAAGTTCACCATGCTTATAGTATAGCCGTTGTCATCACAGAAGGAGACGGGCAAGGAGATGAATCTCAGGGGTTGGACCCTCTCCCTAGAGAAACCTAGCAAGGTGGTTCCCATTTGGAGGAAGGCAGATTCGAACAGGATGTCAGCCACGCTTCCAGAGTCGAGGAGCACTCGCCGAACGTCGAAATCGGCGATGCAGGCAGTGACCACGATCGGGTCATTGTGAAGGTTGCCTTGTTGGGGGAGATCTCCTTGGCAGAAAGTAAGTGGGATGGAGAAAGAATGCCGCTAAGAGATACCGCCGACCTCAATTTCCTGGCGGCGAGCGGCAGCGGGATCAACGCTAAAGATGACGTTAATTGTCCTCGCGGCAGGAGGATAAGGGCGCCCTAGCTGACTGGGGCCTGGAGATGGCAGAGCTTTAGCAGGAGCCCTAGTATCTTCGAGGGCCTTCCCTTTTTGGGCAGCATTGAAGGTCGGTGCCATCTGCATGAACTCTTCGAGCTTGCCCTGATCCGCCAGTTTGTCGAGCAGAGCTCTGAGGGCTTGGCACCTGTGAAGCCTGTGCCCGTAGTTCCCGTGGAACTCACAGTAGTTGTCAGGGTCCACTCCGATCGGGGGTGTCGGCTTGGGTCCGGCAGGTCGAACCCAATCTTGTTTGACGGCCGCCGCATAGACTTCAGGAAGCGGCCGAGAGAAGAAGTGCCTCTGCTGCTGAACCTGCTGCGGTTTCCCCTCATCTCTGCCACGACCTTTGGCCATGTGCATTGTTGTGGACAATCGTTCGTCGCTCCAATGTTTCCTCTTCTTCTCCTTCTTGGCTCCAGAAACACCGGGGGGAGAGGACTCAGTATCCTCCAAAAGCATGAATTGGCTGGCCCTGGCCACCAGCTCTGGGTAGCTTCGAGGTTTAGCTAGCTGCAGAGACTTGGACAAATCCCCGAACTTGAGCCCCTTCCGGAAATTGTGCATGGCCACGGCAGGGTCGACGTCTTCAGCTTCTGCTGCGGCGGCAAAGAAGCGATTGGTGTAGTAAAGAATTAGTGCCACTGGGAGCCACGTGTATGGCTGTGATGCAGCGCTGGAACCACATATTAACATGAAGTAAAGAGTAATTTAAGTCTTTTTTCTCATAACAATCCTTGAGTTTTGTATTCAATTATTACAAGTTTCAAAATTATATACATCACGTTTAGAGAAGTAAGCATTTTCTAACATTATAAGCTTGCTCTACTGTATAAGAAAATACATCATCACATATTCGAACTCTAGCTTCTAACAAGCTCTGTAGTACGCCAACATCACAATCTATAATGTATAGTATGATGTGATTTTAATAGGTGATGATCAGGAGGAGATACAAATGGATGGTTATGTTCTTCTATAAAATTTTCATTTGATCAGTTCAAAAAAAATATCTATTTGAATAGGATAATCATGTGAAAATCTTTGTTTCTATTTTCTTTATCTCATTGTTATTATACCCAGTCTTTATTTCTTTATTTTATCATTATTGGTTCTTAGCTAAACATTTGTGAGTTTTTAGCAAGTGCAGGATATAGCTAGGTAGCACGAAACTGAGAGGCTGGTAGCTATGTTGGTGCTCCATATAAATTACTTTAAGCGATATAGGAACATATAAGGGTAAGATATAGTTACATATGTAAAATAATTAGCTACATAAGTAACAGTAGCATGGACTTATTAGCTAAGCATGAACAAGATATGCTTATGCCTCATTTGGTCTGAACTTTTTTTTTGATAAAAAAAATATTTTATTTTAAAATTAAAAAAAAAAATATTTTAATATTAAAAAATATGTAATCTGTGAAATAAAATTAATTTTAATATTCATATTTATATTAGATGTGAAATAAAATTAATTTTTATTATTAAAATTTGTGTTGAGTCAAAAAAATATCTCGAACTAAAAACAAAGAAACATATATGACAGGTCAAAATAGGTAAGATTCTATGTAAGCAAACATAATACTTCCTACATACGTACTATAGGTATGAGCAAACCCTTTCACTGCAAAGTTCTCCTAATTTCTGTTATCGAAAAAGGTGAGGAAGAAGCAACATCAATAACAATGAGAAGAAAATGGAAATATGATAGCATGCAAAATCTGCCAACCAAAACTACAAAATCTGAGTTTCCTTTCAAAAAAGATGTACGCCAAGTTCAATTTCTGGAATTTTCATCGCCACAGTTAAGGGTGGAAAATGGGTTATCGTTGTTAACACAGTTAAGGGTGAAAAATGGGTTAATCAAACCAACCCAAATCCTTCAAAAAAAAAATTTAAAAATAATAAAAATAAAAAATTAAACTACTTCTATTAAAATTTTAAATTAAATCAGCCTAAAAACTCCCTTAACTGTAACTAACACATAATTATATTAAATCAATAAATATATTATTTATATTTAACAAATAAAAATCACCTTAAATTTGAGATATTTATCATACCAACTCAATAAATTTACTAAACTTGAATCGTGCTAAATTCAAATTAAATATCAATCTGATCATTAAACTATTATTTTTCTTCCTTCAAGCCAAACCATTATTGATCTTTAAGCCATGCTCGTACCCCCGCATGCTATTATCAACACTGAAAATCCGGTGTTATGCCTCCAATAAGCTCTCAGTGCGTTGGCAGAGACGTGGAGCGTGCCACGTGCAATATTGGCAGCAGCACAAAGGAGTGGACACACAACTTGGGTTGTGTTATCATCATCTCTGATAGCAATTAAAATAAAAATCTTTTATTTAAAATAAAAGACTACCATTAATTTATGGGTAAATCGCAAGTAAGTCCATATTATTTGATCATATGTGCAAATAAATTCATTTTTTTTAAAAATTACTCTAATTAGTCCATTAATTTTAGATAATGTGCAACTAGATCAAAAATTTAATTTTGACAGTAAAAAAAATATGAAATGACATTTTACTCTCTCTCTCTCTCCCACTCCCTCCCTCCCTCGCAGATTCAGTTCATGACTCCTAAAAGATTTCATCTTTTGAGTCGGCTCCGACGAGTGATATCGAAGGTGAAGTTTCTCCTCTCCTTTGAACCCCGGCGGTGGTTCCTCTCCCCGAACGTCAGAGGCGACAGGCAGCAGTTCCGACTCAAAAATCGGCCGCGGTTAGCGCCGGCCCTTGATTCCGTCTTTTTTTGCTTGCCACCAACGCTAGCCGCAGCCCCGCCGCAGCCCCTCGGATCCTCCGTCTACCTTCGTCACACCATTATTCTCTACCAATTCAAACTCCAAAGCAAGACGACGGTGATTCTGTGTTACGCCGCTGATGCCGCTGGAGGCGCCGACAAGGGCAAGAACAAGGGCGATTTTCTCCTCTCTCCCTCTGCGGCAGCCGGATCTCGGCCACCCATTTTCCCATTGCCGCTGCCTCACTCCTTAGGAGGGAGAGGGGGAGAGAGAGAGAGAAAAAAAAAAATTTAGGATAAAAATATCATTTCATACATTTTTTTACTGCCAAATTAAATTTCAGACCTAGTTGCACATTACCTAAAACTAATGAACCAATTTGAATAATTTTCAAAAAATTAGACCTACTTGTACATACGATCAAACAACAGGGACTCCCTTAATTTATTTAACCTCTTATTTTTAATTTGAGGTAATTCATCAATCTTAAAAACCTACTAAAAGCAATCAGATAAAATAAAAATAACTCATGAATTCATCAAGCATATATTGAATAGAATCAAATGCTTGAACTAAATTTGATTTAAAATGGCGCAAGCAGGCGAACTTAATTGCATGCCAGGCATTTCATCTCTCTAACACAAGCATCTTCATTTATATGCACAATCAAGAAGTATATTATTTAATCTAAGCTAATATAAAGGAAAGAAGCTGAAAACAACTTAATAAGAGGAAAAAGTAGTCATGACAGACCATATTGGGGGAGAGGGAAAATGTTTGGGTTTCCGCCTACAAGAAGCCAACCTTGTTCTTCACAATTTGTTGCCTAACTTGTACATTGTACAGCGGATGGAGATCAAAGAGAGTTGTTTAACACTGTTGTCATCACAAGTATTAAAGTGTGTCCCACGCCCCTGCTTTTGCCTCACGTTGTAGAACATCCTCAGTAAATTTCATTAGTATTCTTTCGTGCACCACAGAAAAGCAATCTACATTTAGACAAGTAAATTATTTATACAAATTTACAGAACCGTGTACCTCAAATCCCTTGCATAAGAAAGATCTCAATAGAATTATCGCCATCACCCGCAACCAATATCCATACTCTATCCATACTCTGATACAAATTCGTCCATGAGTGTTTGAGGTTCCCATACCATGCAAAGGAACCAGGTGTTTCAGTCATCTAAACTATACTTGGAAATGACAATCTAAAATAAACGCTACAATTTCTAACCATAGTAAATGAAGCTGCTTACAAAATTTTTGGCATCCGCAGAGGATACCTTGGCCTGATTTCGCATCTTAGGAGCCACTTTTGGGTGCACATCGACACTGATTTTGGAGCCTCCTCAAGCTTGCAGAGAAAACCTCCAGGTTATTCAACATTTAACCATCTCATTTTCCTTAGTTATAAAACAAAGCAAGAATGGAGCCCCACACATGCTGATGCAGTAAAATTGGGTTTTTCCATCCAAAAGAACAGCCTCTTGATAGTTTGCAGTATTTTTACCAGGGTCAGTTTCAAGCTCCAACTTCCTTTCGCTCCCTGAATGATGCTAGGACCTTGAGCCCTTCAGATCACCGAGGAAACTGTCCTACTTATCCGCCTGGCAGAATCCAGGAACGAACCTAGTCAACAGTGCCTTGAAAAGGCCTTATCAAGCTGCCAGCTTCTGCCACTGGCGATGGCTCTTCCTCCCGCTCAGGCTGGATGTTCAGATCAATCCTTGTCTTGATTGGAGACGGTGCAGCCCACTTTTTCTCGCATTCATCATTAGCAACATCATTATTTGCCATTGGCATCTCAAGGGAGTTGCTAGGCTCCATATGCTCAAGAACAAGAGCTGCTGGTGGTGCCATTGCTTCTGGCTGATTATTTGGCAGATCCTCTTTCTTGCGGTTCCCAACACCCTCAGCTTCCTTCTCAGATTGACGCTTCTCACGTCGCAGCATTAGCGTTCGGAAGCGGCGCTTGACAGTGAGGCAGACATTACATGTGCATGTCTGCTTGTGCTTGGGACCTTTGCCACTGGGGGGTTGAATGCAAACAATGCAGGTGCATCCAGCACGGTGGCGTGGGTGCTTTGTGGTTGCCTGAGAGGAAGCAGGGAGCGACTCGCCTTCCCCAAGAATTGCAAGATTTGCAAGCGTGTCCAGCCCATCCGAGACTTCAACAGTTTCATTCTCAACCTTAACTTTTGATCTCTTGGAGGAACCTAATCATAGAAAATACTGATTCTAGTTGAATCCCGACAGGAGAAGCATTAATACAATAAAATCACATGCATAGTTGAAAGCGGCAGGTACTTTACCATCTGATATGAATACAGTAACTTACATTATTATGTTCTAGTATCTTGCCTAACCAGATGGTGGATTAACAGACCAACGACTCCATCAAAAGGTCAGAAACATATGGATAGAGAACGTACCAGTTTTAGTGGGAAGTAAATGTGCTATATCTGAAGAAATTTCCTGAGGATCTGAGCATGAAGACCTGAATGTCAGAAACAATGGAATAGTGAACAAACAGACTGTGATTAACGCTATTAATAGCAACATTCCGACAAAATACATAAACTTTACTATACACAGTAAATCATAGACAGCTTCACAACACTGTTGAATGTCTATAACAGCAAAAGATTTTCTACTCACGAGCAACTATATCGGCGCACTAACAGAGTGGAGTTTGAGTAGTTCAGTTGGTCAAATGTCCAAACTAGTTTTTCCTACTAGAGCCCAAATACCACTATCTGTGAAACATTCAGCAGATATAAAAAGTAGAGTACATACTGATGAGGTATATGGGTTGCTGCTAGGGTTTGGAAGAAATAAGAAGAGGAGATCCAAATAAAATTAGGGATTTAGGCCCTACCCTCTAACATTTTCTTTCAGTAATTTAAATTTAATTCTACATCATAAGATGGATTTACATACAAGACACTATTTATTAAAATTTTGCATTCACCAACAAATTTTAAATATCACGTCTTTCACACAATTCTTCAAATATTATGCAGTTCACAAGCAATTCACACCACTGGTTAAATTCCATAAATACCAAGTAAAATTTTCCATTTTCTAAATGGAATGTTTCATTGAATTCAAAATTCTCTCCCAAAATTCAAATTTTTGTCATGGTTTACCTCCTTCCCTCCAACTCTGGCGTGATCTACCGATGACCGCTGGCTGATAACTAGAGACCAACCGGCAGCCAGGAGACGACGACTTGTGGCCATCGACTAGGAACTAGCAGCTTGGTTTCCCACATCCTTCCCTACTTCTCAACTTCGGTATAACTGATCGTGGCTCGTGGACAATAGTCGATGACCACCGACCAGCGTCCGAGGGATGACGACTTGTAGATGGTGACTGGTAGCTTGTAGGTGGTGGGTGGGGTTCATAGGATGCTGATTAAGTGACACCAACTTGTGGCTAGTGAGCGGGTAGTGACCGACGTGAGAGGTCAACTAAGTTGTGGCCGATGACTTAGACTGGAAAGATCAAATTTAAACCAATTGACTTAATCAAATAAGTTTGACTAGTCATAATTATATTTTCAACACAAATTGATCTAACAACTAAATAATAAAGCTCAATCCAACCAAATATAAAGTCTAGAATCAACACTTGTGCCTTCAATAAACTGACCATAATAGGCAATATAGTTGTTCACACCAGTAGTCCCAAAATAGAAAGAACTCAATCTCATTAAGTAGAGATCATCTCCACTGTGGTATCTCTATAGTATGTTTGGATCAATCTACTGTAACTCCTCTTTGGTAACTCATGAATCCTCCAACAAGTCTAAACCTTTCTATAGAACCAGATACTGTTATATCTTCGAATTCGAGTAAGTACTACCTGCTCACTAAGAATTTGTTCAATTTATTTTTTTGTAGATTTGATTAGTGGACACTCGAGTGTACATTCTCTCTCAAAGAGAATAAAAGGCCTAAATAAATCACTGGATATTACTGTTGTTTTCCTATAACTCACTAAGTCTGAAATATTGAAAGTCGAACATATCCTCTTATTCGATGAAAAATCCAAATTATACACTGTAATGAAACAAGCGAAATACCTAGTCCATCTCATTAGGTATATTTATATACAAGTAATACGGGCCAGGCCCATTACACAATTTATAATTATTCATTCATAATACATAATACCCCTCCTCAAGCTAAGACACATATATCAATCATAGTCAGCTTGTTACAAATATACATAACCCTAGGACCATTCAGAGATTTGGTAAATATATCAGCTAATTGCTCTCCGGTACGAACATGAGACAAATCAATTGTTCTCTTCTGAAGCTTTTGGCAGACAAAGTGAAAATCAATCTCAATGTACAGGATTGGAAGTTATATGAATTGCAAACTTGCTATCACACCAAATAGAACTAAGTTTATCAAGAACAAATCCTAATTCAATCATAAAATGACGTAAATATATCAGCTAATTGCTCTCTGATACGAACATGACACAAATCAATTGTTTTCTTATGTAGCTCTTGGAGGACAAAGTGACAATTGGTCTAAATGTGCATAGTTCGTTCGTGAAGGACAAGATTGAAAGTTATATGAATTGCAGACTTGCTATCACACCAAATAGAACTAGGTTTATCAAGAACAAATCTTACTTCAGTCATAAGATGATGTAGCCATAATAGTTCTAAAGTAACAAAAGCCATAGCATGATACTCTACCTCAACACTACTACGAGCAATAACTTCATGTTTCCTACTTTTCTACGAAATCAAATTTCCTCCTACAAACACTAAGTAACCAGAGATGAATGTTTTGCTAATGGGGCAACCTCCCCAATCACAAGACAATCTATGAAAACTTCCAAGCTCACGAAGAAATTGTTGGGATGAATTGAACAAATATTCACTACCATGATCAGACTATAAAGCACAAAGTTTCTTGCTAAACTGACTTAGAATGGTAGTAAAATTCAACAAAAATGGAAAACAACTCAGAATGATTTTTCATCAAATATACAAATTTCATATGAGTGTAATCATCCACAAACCAATATGAGTCACAATGGGACAAGGTCCCCAAACATCAGAATGAATAAGCTGAAATGAGGCTGTAGTCCACAGACTAACCCTAAAAGAAAGTGGAGCATGACAATGCTTAGCATAGTAACAAGATTCGCAATCTAACACAGATCAGATGAAAAGTGAGAAAATAGCAATTTTAAAGTAGTTAAAGAGGGGTGGCCTAGCCGCTTGTGGATCTCGAGAAGACGGATCACCATAGCAACCCCGGCTAGTCGAATTGAGGAATCAAGTTGATAGATGCCTCCACTCACATATCCTCTACTTATAGTTTTCTGTGTCGAAAGATCCTAAAAAACACAATAGTTAGTGAAAAATGTCACTTAGCAGTTCAAGTCCTTTGTAATGCGACTAACTAATAGTAGACTTAATGATATATTGGGTGTATACAGAACAGACTGCAAATAAATGCCTGAAGTGGGTTGTGTAGATCCACTTAATATTATGTAACAAAGAAGAAGCCTGATAATCAATAAGTATACTTTTGTTACCTATCATATGCTCACCGACACCTGAATCAATTACCCAAGTTGAGCCAGGAACAGTGGCGAAGGAAATATCAGTCTGGGCAGTCGAGGCATGAGAAGATGAGGAGGCTCCGCCACATGCTTGAACCTCTATAAACCTCTCGTATTCCTCAAAATTCATAGTCACAGTCTTCTTGTCTACAGTCGCAGTTGGAGACTCAGTAACACCATGAGCTAGAGAGCAAATAAATGGTTAGCTACTCTGCATCGCCAACAACAACAACAACAACAACAACAACCAAGCCTTAATCCCACCAGGTGGGGCAACATGAATTTTTTGTTTCCATTGCACTCTATCAATTAACAAATTCTTACCTACGTCTAAATAACTTACTCCTTATAGTTTTTTGCCATAATTTTTTTGGTCTCCTTCCTCTTTATACATGGGCAAGATTCAATAACTTGAATTGGTGCAACACCAACTTTCTTTCGGATATACTCATTTCTCATTCTATCCTTTCGTGTATATCCACACATCCACCTTAATATTCTCATTTTTGTAATATTTATTTTATTTATATGTTTCTTCTTTACAGGCCAGCACTCAGCATCATATATCATCACTAGTCTTACTACAATTTTATAAAATTTACCCTTAAGTCTGCAAAAAAAATTCTATCGCACAACACACCAGAAGTCTTTCTCCATTTTACTCATCCTGCTTGAATCCTGTTAATAACGTCATTATCTATTTCACCATCATTTTGTATGATTGATCTAAGGTATCTAAAGCACTCATTCTTCTTGACAATTTGATCAATTGTTACATTACTAATATAAGTGTTTTTTTTTAACTAAATGTGCACTCTATATATTTAGTTTTTGATCTACTGAGACAAAAACTTTTAAATTCTAGAGCATTCTTCTAAAGCTCGAGTTTCACCTTAGCTCTCTTTAGTTTTATCAACAAGGACAATATCATCTGCAAGAAGCATACACCAAAGCATCTCATCTTGGATATGTCCAGTCAAAACTTTCATAACCAAAGCAAAAGGATACGAACTTAAAGCTAAGCTTTGGATGTAATCCAACTATAATAAGAAAATCTTTAATCAAACTTTCTTGTGTTCAAATACACATAATAGCTCTTTTATACATGTCTTTAATAACTTGAATATAAGCAGTGCAAATCTTTTTCTTTTCTAAAACTCTCTAAAGTACTTCACTTGAGACTTTATTATAAGCTTTCTCCAAATCAATAAAAATCAAATATAACTTTTTCTTTCTCTCCTTAAACTTCTCAAAAAATGAATAACTTCTATACTAGATCTACCTCGCATAAAACTAAACTGATTCTCTGATATCTTAGTATTATGGCGTAACCTATGTTTGATCACCCTCTCCTAAAGTTTTAAAGTCTGACTCATTAATTTAATTTCTCTATAATTAACACAATTCTGTACATCGTCTTTATTCTTATGAATAAGTACTGATATACTCTTTCTTCATTTATTTGACATCTTTTAATTTTCAAGATCATATTAAATAATCTAATAAGCCAAGAAATTTTTTCATCTCCTAAGCACTTCCAAACATTTATTGAAATGTTATCTGGTTCTACTGTTTTTTTATACATCAACTTCTTTAAAGCTTTCCAGACTTCAGCCTTACTAATACGTCAGATGTAAGAGTAATTGTTACTTTCTTTTGGGATGCTGAGTTCAGTAAGATCAATTGAATTTTCATAACCTTCATTTAAAACCTGTTGAAAGTAACTCATCCATCTATCTTTGATATCTTCTTCCATTTAATCTTCATCCTTAATACATTTTACTTGAGTCAAATCTTTAGTTTTTGTATCTCTTGTCTTGACCATCCAATATAGTCTTTCTCCTTCTTTAGTGTCAAGCATTTTTATATAAATTCTCAAGAGTCATATACTTTGCATTGTCAACTACTTTCTTAGATTCTCGTCGAGCTACTTTATATTTCTCTCACTCATTCTTATTTTTATTTTTAAATCAATCATTATAACAAATCTTTTTCTTCTTAATTTTTTCTTATACATCATATTTCTACCACCAAGCATCTTTATTATTTGAAATCATTCCATTGAATTCTCTCAGCACATCCTTCGCCACTTTACGGATGCAATTAGCAACCGTCAATCACATAAGATTAGTTTCTCCATTAATGTTCTACTGTCTAAGTTCTAGAACTTTCTTCTTAAATATACATCTGTTCACATTCTTTAAATTCCACCATCAAGTTCGAGGATAAGGTTTCGGCTTAATTATTCCTTCTCTAATACTTTAAACCAATCTAAAACTATTAATTGATGCTAAGTGATCAAACATTCACTTGGAATGACTTTACAATCTTTACAATCCAAGTGATCTCATTTTCTTATAAGAAAATAATCAATCTGAGTTTTTGAAGTTTCATTTTTGTACGTGATAACACTCATTTTTTTTAATAAAGTATTAGCAATTACAAGATCATATACTGAAAAAAAACTCTAAAATAATTTTACCCTCCTCATTTGTCTCTCTAAAATCATATCTAGCATAGATGTTATTGAATTTCTCAGCAACATTTCCAGCATGTTCATTTAAATCTCTTTCACATCATTCCAAAATTTTTCTTAATACATGCATTCAAACCTACTTGAGGGACATATTAATAATCATTCTATTGATTATAATTTTTAAAGCCATAGCTCTATCATAATTTCTTGTAATTTCTACTACGTGATCCTTCAAGCTCTTTTCTAGAATTATATCCACTTCATTCTTATTTTTATTCTTACCAGAGTACCAAAGTTTAAAACTAAGCCATCAATTTTCTTAGCTTTCTCTTCAATCTTTTTTATTTTATGCAGACAAAAAATATTAATCTTTTTATAAATCATAATATCTACCAAGTCCATTAGTTTGTCCGTCAAGCTGTTTATATTCCAAGTTCCTAATCTAATCCTACTAACTTGAGTTCAAGTATAATAGACTAGCTCCTTTACCTGCATCCATCCATGATGTGGAGACTCTTGTTAGCTTTTCACTACACCTGAGCGTCGATGTGGCCCTTGCCCATTTCTCATTATATTCAGGCAATCAACGCATCGCTTCTAGGGAATGCCCTACCTTTAGCGTAATTTTCTAAAAGATTCATGTCATGATTGATAGACTTGGGTTATATAGCAGGATCATTCCAAAAATAACACGTGAACCATATATCCCTATTAGAGATGATAGACTTGGGTAAACTATGCAACCTCACAACACCATAAAGGAAAAGAATTATAATCCTAAATGTGTCCGAAGTTTTTGAACAAGGTAGAAATTCACACCTTCAAAAAGCGAACTACCACAACACATAAGGAACCGTGCTAGTGACAATATGGGCACGGGGTAACCCCAAGAACAAAATCCATAGTAATGTCCTGCCAAGGACAACTAGACACAAGAAGATAAGTTTATAAACCTTCATTATGTTTCTACAGTTCCACAATAACACGGGTTTTATAATGAACACAATAAGTGTTTCAATACTGTCAAGACTTGGCCAATAAAATTGATTTTTCAATGGCCTTAATTATTTTATGCTGCTTAATGTTAGCCTCACCATAAGTGAACACATCCAGCCTTTTTATCTTCATAACCCTTGTATTCTTTAGCCACATTAGGGTAAGCTTCATAAGTAGGTTCTAACTCGTTCTTGAGTATAAGGGTATCCTGAAAAGTCTAACCAATCTTTAATATCTTAGAACATTCAAAAGCCATATGACCAATTCTCTAACAGATAATATCACAGTACATGGTTGGCTATAATGGCTTTAACTTTGTCTTCCATCGTCGTTGAGGGTCAACCAATAGGAGTAGCAATGTTGCTTGGTTTTGCCGTAGATGCAAGCTTAATAGGAGCAACCTACTAATTAGGCTGTCAAGATGGTTGGCGTTTATGGAATTGCTCATAGCTATGGGCCACATTATATTATATATCCTCCCTTGAGCCAGTTTGAAATCTAAACAGTACTATCAAAGGGTCCTCACTTGAACCACACTGCATGTGATACTCATCGACCTTAGCAATGAACTGAGAGACGATCTTCGTCGAGATCTAAAAAACGATCAAAGTAGATAGTGCGAACAAACTTTTTGCTCACAATTGCTTTAAGCTAAGGCTAAGTCCCTATCAAAACACCCGAAGCGGGACAATACGCTCTGATACTAAAATTGATGTAAGACAAAGCACTCTAACACCAAAATTAATGCAGGACGACAAAGATGAGACAGCTAAGATTTAAAAGATAGAAAAAAATGATGGATAACTAGGGTTCCAAGAATTTTCACCTAAGGTCCTCTACCTTACCATCCTTTTTGGGATATCGATCCTTTCTGGAATACCTAAACTAACCCATTTCAAGGATAAACTCACACAAAGTAAATTTCATTTATCAAATGTTCTTCAAATATGTAAAGATTTCAGCTTATTTATAGGCAAATAAATTAAAATAAAAATAAGAAAAAAATAGATAAATACGACTCTAGATAATTATCCAAATTAAATAATTTCAACTAATTTAAATTAATTAAATTTATTCATTTAAATGGTATTATCCAATATGACTAAATCAATTTGAATAAAACTTAGTTTAGACAAATCTAACCAATTTAAATCTTAATAAAAAAAATATAAATAATCTACATAATCCATTAAAGATCAGGCTATGACATCCAATCTGGACTGTCCATCATCTAGATGTCCCTATCAATTCTCCCAAAGTGGGAAAAACTTAACCCCGTCGAGTAAGAATCTAATCTGCTATAGCATCTTTCCATGGCATCACTATCAATCTGTATCTCCAGTGATCAAATCGATCTATGATGGCTCCTCCATCAGTATCACCAAATCACCTAAAAATGATATATATGTTCACCGAACCAAATATCATCGGTATCGTGATTTCAAATAAAAAACATCAAATCAATAAGAATTATTTATTTTACTTTTGATTTAAAGAGGATTTCACAAATGGACACTCAGGTGTAGGTTCGCTCAGATAAAAATGTAGAAAGAAAAATCTTAGTAGGTATTACTGTTGCCTCTTAAAAAATACTAAATCTAAAATACTGAAGATATGACAAACCTTAAAATCTAGGGGTAAATCATAACTTAACTGATCAACTCAATCTCATTTAAAATTTTAAATTAGGTTTCTTCACAAGTTTAAAATTTACTTAAATTATCACAAAATTATTTTCAGAAACATTTGGACTAATATGTAACAATTTTCTCATTAAATTCATTGACCTTAACAGGTGAATGAAAATGCAAATATTTATTTCATCCAAAAACAATTAAGTAATATGCAATGAAGAAATAAAACGAAACTAAATGCATGTAAAGTCACCAAAAAAAAAACTAAGTATTACTAAAACTCAGTTTTATCATAGAAAAGTAGGTAATAGGTAGCAGAGTAAATGCACGTGCTATCTAACAGGTGCCAGAGAGTTTTTCAGAAATCATTAGAAAACATGGCAGTCCAACCCCTCGATTTATCAATAAGAACTCAATCATATTCATACCCAAGACGATGTTCTTTTCTCTTATTCTTCTTATTTTTGTTCAATGACTTTTTTAGATGAATGTTTATTGTAAGTAACATGCTTAGAAAACTTATTACCCTCAAGATACTGCGTGGATATAGGCCTAACATTATTATCATGATCAAAATTAATAATCACCTCAACTGATTTAGATTCTATAATCTCTTCCTCAACATTTTTCTCAAGAATTGTAAAAACTTCAATGAGATTCTCAATCTTGTCCTCGAAAGAGACAGACTAATAGAACAGACCTTAGTATCTACGGAACACTCTACTAGGTCCTTTTCACAAGAGGTGGACCAGCAATAAAGAGATATGCAATAGATGTCGTAACATAAGATATAACACTTAGGGAAACACAGCTATCTTGAGTCTCGGGAAGTTCAACTATTAATGATCTCTCATAATATCTAGCCTTTTGATAAACTTTATCAAGTATTTTGAATGAACATCAAAACCACTAATTGGGCATATGACCTATCGGCCAACTAAAAATCTAATTATTCATGTTCTTAAATTCTTAAAAACTTGACATCGTACATGATAGTATTCAAACTTTGTTAATATACTCGAATATTACTCTCGTCCCTTGAGTCAAATTCTCAAACCTATTTAAAAGAAACTCATAATAAGATTGAAAAAGGTATTCATTTCTTAAAATACATTTAAGCTCATCTCAAAAATTAATCGAACCCATTCTATAACGGAGATGATCATTCTTTATGTCGTTAATATAAAATTTGATTTGCTTGGTAAGCTTCATTCTAGCAAAAGCAATCTCTTTAAAATTAGACATGAGATAAGGCTTAAAATAATAGTTCATATCAATCTCCCAATTTAAATAAACCACAAGTTCTAGATAATTTTAGCTATTATATTATCTAATTGATCACTTAAATCAGAATTCATTCCAACAAAATAGATGTAAGCTAGTGCCAACACAAACTTAGATTAGCTGAGATAATAAATATAATATTAATATGAAATATTATGCAAAATCAAATGAACACAAAATGACTTGAATGAATGAAATAATACGAGATAAATTAAAATGATATGCAAATTTGAAATCAGTACACATAAATGATAAATTTATCTCTAATAAACACAAATATTTTCTAAATTTAATTATAAAATAATTAAAATAATTTCAAATTTCGCAAATTAAACTAATTCAACAAGTTAAATAAATTTTAATCAACCACAAATAAGAGTTTACCAAATAGATTTAAGCGTCACTTAAATTCAATAAATCAGATAAAATTCTTCAGAAATTATATGGAGTCACTCTCAAAATATCGATTAGTAGTAATTTTCTCTCAAATATGATTTCGGGTTCACATATTCGAGCAAATCAGACAATTCAAATGAAAGATAATTATAATTGAAATTCAATTAACTAGTAATTATTTAATTCAAATCAAAAATTATACCTTAATCAAAGAATTTGTAATCTATAAAAGGCACAAATGCATTAATGAGGTTGCAATGACCAGATAATAAAGACAAGATTGTGAATCTTGTCTAAGTGCAATTAGGCAAGCGACTGAGCGCATGGACCTGGGTGATGAAGCAGCGCTAACGGAGCAGCTCGCGCAAGGTTGGTTGATGGCAAGAGCAGAGAGATCACGTCGTTGGGAAAGCAGCTCACATGGAGCAGGCCGGGCGAGGCCCGTCCCGATCACAGGAGACCCGCCCACTTAGGGGATAGAGGTCTCGCGCGAACCGTGCGAGTGGGTGCAAAACACGCCTATGGTCGGGCATGAGCGTGCAACACGTCTGTGAGAGTTCATGAGTGCTATGCACTTGCGAGCATGCATGCGCGATAAGCCTGCGAGATTGCGAGCGCAACGTCGCCCGCATTTTGCGGGCTCAACGTCGCTTGTGTTTCAGCAGGCACGACATGCTCTTAGCAAGGTGAGGCGAAGTCAGGCTCGAAGGCTTATCTCACAGGCGCGACGTCGCCTGCATTTTGCTTGCTCAACGCCGCTTGAGTTTCAGTAGGCCTGACATGCTCTTAGCAAGGCGAAGCGAAGTCAGGCTCGAAGGCTACAAGACGAAGGTGGAGTTGGAGCAGTTGTGCAACACCAGAGACTGAGGCAGAGGAGGAACTGGTGCAACGACGAAGGCAAAGGTGGTAACTGGTGCCACGACGGAGGCGGAGGTGGTACCTGGCTCTAATACAAAACTAATACAAGACAATGTACTCTGATGCCAAAATTGATGTGGGACAAAGCACTTTAATACTAAAATTGATGCGGGATGATGAAGATGAGGCATATAGGATTTAGAGGATGGAGAAAATAATGGATAATTAGAGTTTCAAGAATTCTCACCTAAGGTCCCCCTACCCTTCCATTCTGGAATATCAAACCATTCTTAAATCTTTAAACTAATTTATTTCAAGGTCAAATACACACAAAACAACTTTTATTCATTAAAAGTTCAAATATGTACAGACTTCAATCTATTTATAAGCAAATAAACTAAAATAAAAAATAAAAAATAAAAACTAGATAACTATGACTTTAGATAATTATTCAAATTGGATAATTACAACTAATTTAAATTAATTACATTTATCTATTTAAATGTTATTATCCAATATAATTAAATTAATTTTGATAAATCTAACCAATTTAAATCTTAATAAAATATATATAAAAAATATGCATAATTCATTAAAAAGCAAGATATGAAATCTAATCTGGACTGTTTATCATCTGGATGTCCTCATCAACTCCACTACAAAGGTGATGAGTATTTTCTAACATAACCTTACGTTAACCATTCATAGCAGACTACCTAAAGCAAGAAGTCGCGCAAGAAGGTCCAGCAAGGCTTCAAGTCCGAGCTATGCAAATGTGCAAAGGCACACTAGGGTTGGCACGGCTACTCGAAATTGTATACGATGTGAGTGGCAACGAGCAAGAGCAGTGACGGCCATGACAACAATTAATAAGGTGGGAGGTAGCACAGAGGCGTTGGGTGGCAACACAAAAGCACATATGGAACCTGGTTCTGATACCAACTTTAAAGCGGGAAGTTGGCAATGCAAAAGCATAAAACCACAGAGGAGAGGCAGCGGCATATAGGTAAGACTAAGCACAAAAGTAGAAGTAGAATCTGGCTTTCATACCAAATTTGATATGAAATGTCTGTGGCAGGTAGTGTTTAGAATAAGGAAAGAAGGGGAACATTCAAATAAATTAGGGTTTCAGGGATCCTCACCCTAGGCCATAGCTATAACCTTCCAAAATTTAAAATCAATCTATTTTCATAAATCAAGATTTAATCACATGAACCAAATGAGATTTTTTTTTTTATTTATAAGGCAAAGAAACATGTACAATCTTTAATTCTATAAATAGAAAAAATCTCCAACATCACAACTCTAATATGGTGAAATATGACTAAAGAAAACTGAGTTTAAAATAAACTAAAATACCCATATTGAAGCAAAACAGTTTAGTCTAACTAATAAATAAAAACACCCAAATTTAAACTAAATTGTCTTATTCAAACAGACTCGACTAGTCATAATTAAATCAATTCAACCTAAGTTGATCTCATAACATTTGCGATCAACTAAATCAAAACTAATAATACTCGATCCAACCAAATATGAAGTGTAAAATTGATTGTGATATGTCTTATAAACCTGACCGTAATAGGCTCCGTAGGTGTCTACTCTACATAAGTGAATGTTAAATTGAAATCTTTTCATGGCATGCATGATATAATAAATGTCAGTTAGAACGTATGTACACCTAAATTTGTTTCATAAGTAGGATAGATGCCCAGCAATAAACTGAAAGATACTCCAAGAGCTAAATAAACTCACTGGCTCATATTTCCAAAGACCATTACATTGAAGATGAATAACAAAAACTACATGAATTTTTCGTTTCCATTGCACTCCATCAATTAACATATCCACATTTAGCTCTAAGTGTGTAAGATCATTTCAGTTTCTTGCTAAGCCTTTTTTGGTCTCCCTTGTCCTCTTTTTACATAAGCAAAGATCTAATAACCCAACTTTTCTTACTAGACCTTTAATCGGCCGACGATTTATATGTTCAAATCATCCAAGCCAAGTCTCTCTAGGTCAATCCTTAAATGTGTTACTTCAATTTTCTTGCAAATATACTCATTTCTTATTTTATCCTGTCATGCATACTAATTAACCCACCTTAGCATTTCCTTTCTGCAACACTTATTTTATTTATATGCT
Source organism: Apostasia ramifera (assembly GCA_019297695.1). Taxonomy (NCBI): domain Eukaryota; kingdom Viridiplantae; phylum Streptophyta; class Magnoliopsida; order Asparagales; family Orchidaceae; genus Apostasia; species Apostasia ramifera. Next base: position 129,805 of record JAEMOT010002858.1, on the reverse strand, counting down.
TCTTTTTTGTAAGTCTGCATTCACCATATATCATTAGTCTAGCTATTAATCTATAAAATTTACCTTTACATTTAAATAGAATTTTTTTCTATCACAACACACCAAATCCAAAAAGTTTTAAAAAATAAAATTAAAAAAAAAGGACGAGCAAGTTGACAGAGATGTTGGACATGCAAAATTATTTCATATCCTTCCTATAATATAATTATCCAAACTAAAATAGAAATATATGAAGACGGAACATAATTTGGAACATTGAAAAAATGCACGAAGTTACTAGAGCGTCACAAATTTCAGAGAAAGCTTAGGGAACAACCAATTAAGAAACAGAAGACTGCCAAATCACCTATCAGAATCCCATTTGTTATCAGAACATGTCCATCTATGACGGAGAAGTGCATCCAATGGCAGCTTGCGCCACTTTGAGCAATCCTCACACTGTCCCCATCGACTATTAACATCCCTGGTGTTGAAAACAATAAGCAGTCATTGGCAAAAAGCAAGCTTGTTAAAGATCAGTGAGTTTTCAGATGATAGAGCACATGGAAAGCAAGAAAGAAAGAGCATTAACGGTCAAGGAGTTTTCACAAGTGAACATGAACAAACCAGATAGAGCAAACATATCATAGTTGTACAAACTATATAGCGGCAGTTTATGAGTTCTTTCTCATTCATTCTAACCAGCAAACAGCAACCCCCAAACTTCTTAAAATGTGGGATAAATGTGATTAAAAAATGATTTAAGATCAACAATTTAATGTCATTTTCAAATTTGTAATTATGAATAATTGGAAAGTTTCAAACCCAATGAATTAACAAATTTAAAATTCAAAGTACAACGAATTGGCTGTAAAAAAGAATTTAATATGGCCGCTAAATTTGATCGAAACTTGATTTTTTTTCATGACTCAAAATAGCTAACTTGAAATAGAATCAATACAACACAAACTCACAGATATTTTTAAATGAAACATATTTAATTATTATATTTATATGCAATATAAGGTAATGAAAGTACCCGCAGCTCATAAAGTGCATTTTGATAAGAAAATAAGTTATTTATGTACAAAGACATTTATCATTCAATAACAATATAATTAGTGACAAGCATAATACTTGAAACACATTTATATTTACACAAAATATTGATCACCTAGCTTGAATCAACTCGAAACTCAACTTCAACTTGGAAATTTTCTACTCAGGCTCAAATTCGAAAAGCTCAAACTCAAAATGAACTCAACTCACTCAGTCTCAATTGAGCTCATTTTAAGTGGGTTTCAAAGATGAATTGGGTTTTTTTAGAATTTAGCATCAACAGTAGTTTTGCCCACAAATTGAGCCGAGCAAATCTAACATCAAAATGACACATAGTATTCATCAAAATCAATCAACCAGTAATAAGTGAAATAGGAGAAGAAATTGTACCAAAACCAAAAGAAAAAAGTCCTTCAACGGTAAGAATGAACGAGGTCATGTGCTGCTTCTTCAAAAAAGCGTCACTGCAGCATAATGCTACAGTGATGCCTGAAGGATTCTATAAAAGAAATACCTGCATGTTTCTTTCCACAGTTCCATGGTTCACAACCACTAACCTCAATGTCATGTGCTTGTTTTCATGGAAGATGCATGAGTAAAGGATCCATAATGTGAATCGCCAAATTCCCATGTGAAGGGAGACAACAGTGGCGATGATTGTTGGTGTCTGAAAGCTGAATCATAGCCCACTTCATACAGGATTTGGAAGCTAGGGTTTCAGAGGACTTCCATTTTTTTATATTTTTTCTCAAAATAGTTTAATAGAAGTTCTAAGATTCTCACCCAAGATTTCTCTACCATTTCATTCTGGGATCTCACACTGACCATCCCAAAATTATATTTCAAACAAACTTAAGCTTTCATTTTTCAAAAGTTCATCTGTAAGTTCAAAGTGCAAATCTGTTTAAAAAGGATCTAATCTAATCCTAAAACAAATTAAATAATATTAAACAAAACAAACTCACTAATTAAAATTGATTTGACTAGTCCTGACTGTAGCAACCTACGAATAAAATAAAATAAGGATCATTTACACGAGGGATACCTTAATTACAAAAATTACGTATTTCACCATCAAAAATGAATTATATATATGATATACCACAACAAAATCTTACAAAATTATAAATTTTACACTATTTTTTAATAAAATCACACGATACATAAAATCCCGAGACAAAACAGTAACGTATAATCGAAAACATTAAATCTTATGCCCTATATTACTTTAACACTAAAAACTAAACTTTAACAATATACTTCAAATACCGTTTGTTTCATATATTAGCTATATATATAAACCACTATAAACTTAATTTAATGAGATGAGAGCCTTTATTATGAACCTTCGAATCGTACATAACAGGATAAAATTCATGAAAATACATCAATAACGTAATTCATACTCTTTTTTTAAAAAATGTTATGTGAAATATATAATTATGTAAGATTTTACATAATATTTTATTTTTGATGATAAAGCACATAATTTTTCGTAATTAAAGTGTCCTCCATGTAAATTGCCCATAAAATAAATGATAAATTATATTCAGATCTCTAAGTTTAAGGTATAATATCACATAGATCCATAATTTTAAATTTTTTATATTTGGGTACCTCAGTAACATATAATATATCAATTAACTCTCATCTCCCTTCACTCTCCTATTTTTGCTGAAGAGTAGGCAAAGGGGACCGCCCCCTCTCCCTCTCTCTAGCTCTCTCTTCCTTCTCTTTTCTTTTTGTCCTCTCTTCTCTCTCTTATATTCTCTCTTTTGTTCTCTCTCTCCTGTCTCACCTCTCTCCTCCCCCCCTCCACCTGCAACACTACGAGAGGCGAGAGAGGGAAGAGGAGAGCAGAGAGTGGGGAGAGATCAAGAGAGAGAGGAGAGAGTCACACCCCGGGCCTTTTGCATGCTCTACAACTAGAACAAGAGAAAGAGACAAAGAGAGAGAGGAGAGAGAGTTAGAGACAGAGTGCAGAGAGAGTGGGGGAGGGGACAAGCAACTCGCTCGCCTTTTGCCTACTCCCTGGTAGAAGCAAGAGAGAGGAGAAAAAAGTGGAGAAGGATAAAAATGGTATTTAAAAAAAATAATAATAAAAATTAAGAAAGGACCTAACTAGTATATTATGTCACTCAGGGACTCAGATGTTAAATTTTAAAGTCACAGGCCAACATGATATTTTCCCTAAACTCAGAAACCTGAATGTAATTTACCCTAAAAATTAAATCTACATCATCCATCGAGCATCATGATGCAAGCATCCCTAATACCGAGTCTGTAGTCAACCTCAAGCACCACCTGTGGAGTGATCCTATCGCCATTGCATACTTTTTTTTATATTGCATTTTATTTTCAAACTTCTATATCATTGTGTCATGCACATACAAGAGACTTTATGTTTTGATGTGCTAATTCATAAGGAGTTTTTTTATGGAAAAAATTTGTAAAGAGTTATTTGGGGTTTTTTTGAAATGGTGACCCAATAACCCTCATAGTCCAAAACCCTCCTTTAATCTTAGCCCTTAAATCAATTTATGGTGATCTAATAGTGTAGAATGTTTGACTATAAATAGCATAAGATAAGAGAGATTAGGAGATATTTGAGTTGGTACTTGCCTAATTAAGGTTGGACAGGAGTTCCCCCGCACCATTGCCACTAATCCCATGGAGCCCACTGCTGTCGATCAATGTTGATGCTGCCAGTACCACCCATGCCCGCCACCTCCACTATGCCCAACGTCATCGTCCCTAAATGCCGACGCTGCCACCTTTGAATGTCGCTGTCGCCGCACCCTTAAAGCCACCACTGCCCCTTATGACCTTCGCCATTGCTTGCACCTTAAGCACGGATAGCTACGACAAGCCATCACTGCCACCTCATTCACCGAATAGAGCTTATCTTCGTTGACGCCTCATTCCCCTTGGATTGAGAGTTTGAGTTATCTTGGGTATCTACTCTCTACACACCTCTTTCCCCTCCTTCTCATAGTCCTTTCCCCTCTATTTCTTACCTTTATTTTCTATGAAATCCTCACATATGGATACATGAACCTATTTTACTTGTAACCTACATTTCTTTTGCATGTTTATATGTTGGGTCTTGATGTATGTTGTTGGTTCACTGTTTGTACATCTAATATCTTGGAGTTTTACTTAATTTCCTTAAGTGTGTTTGGGCTTATGCTTGGCAACTAGTTGCTTGTAGAAGTAACCTAAAAATCTCTTCATTAAATTCCTGTTAGCTTGCTTGAATATATTTATTCCTAAGCCTCAAACTCTAGCATAATTTCATCTTATTTTACATCTAATTTGTATGTGAAGCTAATGGATTATGCCATTTAGTCTATTTAGAATATTTCAATTAGGGTAGCTTGTCATTCCGCTTATCAAGTGTTTGATGAAATGTCTAAGTTGTTTTCATCCCTTTTAAAACACCAAAATTACTCAAAAAAGTATTAGTGGCGTTATTTTCCTACATCACATCATGACACAGGATCTAATTTGAGTTTCAATAACCCTGTCACCACCCTTCCACCCTAACACCACCTTCCCCAAACAAAGAGAGAGAGAGAGAGAGAGAGAGAGAGAAGATGAATACTAAATAATGAAATACTAACCACAATGGGGAGTAGAATCTGGTAGGGTGGAAAACAAACAGAGCTGAGTATTGGCTTGTTAATGTCAATTTACTTAGCCTAAAAAATTTTGTTCAGGCTTGTTTATTTAATTCTTTATCAAGCTTGAGTTGTTAACCTAGGTACATTAACAAGATTTTCCTAGTTCATCTATTTAGAAAACAAAAAATAACAAGGTCTCATTAAATAGATTTTTCACAAATTTTATTATAACAAATAAGACTTTGTGTTTGTTTGCCAAGGTCAACTTAACTAGTTGAACTTGAACGAGGATTCTTTTTATCGAGAATTATATATAATATAAAATAAAATTAATTATTATGTTGAGATGTATGAGAGATGTAAAATTAATTGGACATTTTTTTGTGTATAGAATGTGAATCAGTTAGTTATTATTTTGATATAAGTGTAGAATGTGAAATAAAATTATTTTATTTTAAAACTAGTGTATAATATAGCATTGAGATTTATGTATGATGCGATATATTGGTTAAAATTAACAAGTAGCTAAACAACACACCAATCATTAAAATTCTCGTGTGTATTCTGAAAGTGGAAATAATAAACTGTGAACACAATAATATAAACCACCCTAACCAAATCTTAAACACTAAATCCTACCTAACATTTGGTTCACTTGCATCCCTATTGTTCAGCTATTGTTGCCTAGGCTGAACATGATAAAGGTAAGTGAACGTGATCGCAAGTAAAAAGATGTGGGTAATAGCTGAAAACAATAATACAAATGCATTTCTTTCAAAACTTTAGGTACTTGAAATAGTACTGTTTGCTGTTCAGTTTCAAATTCCACACCATTTGGCATATGACGGACTGCACTTCATGGCACATAAAAAGTTTCGAGTTGAAGAATCTATGCAAAGCTTATGGCATAAGGCTTTAAAAATGAGGATGTATTTGGCAAAACCATTGGACTGCTTCAAAGAGCTAACACACGATTTTCTGAAGAATGACAAGTGCACAGTAAATAACTTTTTGAAGTACAAGAGAAAATCTGAATTAATTTCAAAGAGTTATCACATGATTTTCTTAGAAAAGAAAAGTGCACAATTACATAACTTTTTGCAGTACAAGAGACAATCTGCAATTAGCTTCCTAATATTGTTTTTAGTTAAATGGCGGTAATGCAGCTTTTATGGATAAGCTTATGGATAATGTATTTTGTTTGCATAATACCATAAAAATCATCAAGGAAAAAAAGATTAATTTTGATGCCAATAGTACAATAATTCAAAAATACTTCACCATGCGTTTAGCTTCTTCAAACTTATTCCAACTCTTTAATGCATACATCCACATTTCACTTTAAGGCAAAGCAAGCATTACTTAAGACTTAAATCTAGATGGTCAGCTCTTTGTCATCATACCTAATTTCAGATATGAATATCTTTATCCTTCAGAAATTAAGCGCTAAGATCCTAAAAGATTGTATGCAGTTACAAGTATGTATTATGCATCTTTCATGTCACTTGTCCCAACATGTTACGAAAATCATGAAACCAATAACGATTTGAGATTCAACGCCAAAGATTGGAGACAAGTTAGAAGCCTTGAACTCCAAAGAAAAGTTCAAGCCTGGTCAAAGGAAGCAAACAAAAGTCCAATCTAAGCTATGCTCAGCAAACCACATACTTAGAAGGATTGAAGCCACCAATAAAGTGAAAGTTTGGAACACTGATAAGAAAGGTGCAGCTAATGTTCTGATAGACTACATGTAGATATAGCGACCACGCTATCCGATGTAAATTGGCCATATGCCAAGGGAGGGAGTTAGGCAAGGGCATCAAATCTCTTCCCAATAATCCAACCACCCACCCACTCCTTCCCTGCAGAATTGGGAACGAAACATGTGACCTACTCTGATACTAATTGTTAAGATCATTGGAGCTAACCAACTCTCCCAAAGCTCAAACTAGTAAGAAAGACAGTTAATGTTTTAATGGATTGCCTACAGATACAGCACCCATAGCATTCGAATGTGACTTGGTCCCACCGACCTACACGTCACCACAAGGAGCTTGGCAAAAGCATCCCCACTCATCCTGACAATCTCCTAGGATGCGAGGCAAGACGTTCATCTTATCTGATCATAATACCAACTCCAAAAGAATATAAATAGGGGAATAACCAAGTGAGAGCAACACGACGTAAGATAAAGAAAAACAACTGACAGACAAGGCCTGAATAGAACAAAAAGGTTTGAGATGGAGCATGACTGGTTAGCATACAAAGCTTAGAACCATACATACATCAAGCTAGTATTAACAGTTTTGAAAATGGGCATGCACTTCAGCTCCAATGAAAGAAAATTGATGCAAAAGAAAAGTGTTTTCTCAAGGAAATTTTGTACCAGTTTACTATGTCAATCTTGATCTGCACTGAATAGAAGTGCTATTGTAACAGTACTAGTAAAAGGTCAAAGATCTGAGAACTTTCTACAACAACAACAACCAAGCCTTAATCCCACTAGGTGTGGTCGGCTACATGAATCCTTTATTTCCATTGCGCTCTATCAGTTATCAAATTCTTATCTAAGTCTAAGTAACTAAGATCACTCCTGAGAACTTTCTACAAAGGATCAAAATTTAATGTGGTTTATGAGCACGTAAACTAGTTAACACAAAAACAAGTTGAAATTTCCCAGTTAAGGAAAAAACTGACAAAGCAAAATAGTATAAAGCTGACACTCAAGATAAACAAGCACCTGGCATACACATCAAGCAACAAAGGCTATACAAGAACATAATTTTAGTATCTTCCAAAATACTTGAACGAAGCACTTTCAAAATGTCAAATTTCAACTTTCAAATTAATTAAAAATAAGTAATAGGAGGAGTAAAAATTACCCATCTTGATTTTTTGCAAAATATGTAGGCATTCCCAGAACTGGTGCTTCCTGCTATTCATAAAAAATATCATATACCAGTACTCATATTACTTTTAATATTAAACTAATAAAGCTAAAAAAAATCTATAAAAAAAGGTTTAAAAAATTGCATAGATATTCTTATCTGCATATACTTCCTCAGAAACTTAAACAAATTAATATCAGAAATGTAAACAGGTGTCCTACAAATGGAAATTACCTAAAGAAGATGTATGATGTAGATATTATTATTTTACTGATTTAATGTCTCATCATGGTCAACATGTATAGATACAGAATATTTCACAATAAGCTAAACAAAGCACCAGGAACACCAACACACCAAAACCAATACACCATGTAGAACATAAATAAGAGTAAAGGATTGAAACTTGGCTTATGGTTCTGATTCTATGACGCCCGTAGTCGAAGATGGTGAAGAGTGATCGTCGGGTGATGTCCCAAAAGAAAAGAAACACTGAAACAAAGTACAGCTCCCGGTAGGCTTCTAAGCCGATAAATAGTGATGAGACGGGAACAGGAATAAATCTTCCCACATCGAAAGAGGGGTGATCCTGAGCTATATAAGTGCATAACGTGATCCCAAATGGTAGAAACGTCTTTTGAGACAAAACCGTGAGGCTAATCATGGAAACTTCGTCGCTAAACATGCTTGGGTTGGAATAGTACTGGGATAAGTGACCTCTCAGGAAATACTCAAACTGCGCAGTTTCCAGAAACGAAAGCGGGCAATATCTTTACATTAGAATCACGGGATGTTACAATATGATATCAGCGCTAACCTCTCACAGTACGATGTGGTTCGAGGACGAACCAAGCAGAAGCTAATAGGCTTGTGATGCACGTGGCCAAAAAGGGTGGAGAGTGCTCATCGGGTGATGTCCTCATAGAAGGGAAACACTGAAGTAAAGTGCAGCTCCTGACAAACTCTAAGCTGATAAATAATAGTGAGAGGAACACAAGAATGAATCATCTCACATCGAAAATGGGCAAATCCTAAGTTGTATAGTAGATAATATGATCCCAAATGATAGAGACATCTTTTAGGGCAAAATCGCAAAGCTAATGATGGGAAACTCTGCAGTTAAGCATGCTTGAGATGAAGTAGTATTGGGATGGATGACCTCCTGGGAAGTACTCAAGTAGCGCAGTTCTCTAAAGCCAAAGCGGACAATATCTCTACATTAAGATTGTGGGATATTACAGATTCTCTAAAAGGTTGCTTATAAAATGATGGTATCGATGAACTTCCAGGACACCTCAACGAAATGCAGCACAAAACTCCATCTAACCAAACGCAACCATGTTGCTGTCAAGGTCAGAATATGGAACAAAGCTTCATCTACACAATGTCGAGCACAAATGATAACTATCACAGCTTTTGGGCACTTAGGTTAAATGAACATTTTGAACCAATTCCAAGAAAATTAAGAGAGGAAATCTTTCTGTGACTCTGTCCTAACCACCCTTGCTAGTGATCAACAAATTGCATTGGAAAAAAAAAACTACTGCAAGATAGACAGTCAATTGATTATTTGACCACTTACCAAGAATGCAGTCTCTCTTTTGCGCCAATGACTGGCACTTATCAAAGACCAATTCATAAAACATGTACTTGCAACATGTGTTATAATGCAGGTTCTTCTACTGGTTTTGCAATAGATATCTTCATTACCATTGATGTTCAGTCTCATGTTAAACACTCCCCTAGGCCTAAAAACGATAAGGGTAATACAATTATCGGAGAGACCTCACAATGCATTAATAGTCGCCCCACGTGCTTCCAATGTCAAGGATTTAGGCACATGGTAACTGAGTGCCCCACTAAAACCATGATTACAAACCAGAGGCATGGACCACTAACATGTGAGGACAATGGGCCTACTAATGTAGCTGACCCTACGCTCATAGATGAGTTCAATCAAGAAGATAAGGTTGTAGGCTACATAGGATACACTTGTGAGCTTGAACCTCCAAGTGATTTTAGGATTAGGGTCATTCAGTGTACACTGAGAGTGGTGATTCGAATAAAATTTCCATCTTCTATAATGATAAGGTGTGCAAGGTCATCGTCGATCATGGAAGTTGTGTTAATATGATTTCCACTAATTGTATCTAGAGTTGGCATGACCATTAAAATCACCCCAACCCATATAAAATATCTTAGATCAATGCCTCTTCATTAAATAGCAATAAGTCCCTATCCAATTTACTTCATATCAAGACAAGGCTTGGTGTGACATACCATCCATAGATGTTGATAGTATTATCTAGGGTAAGTCATGGTAATATGATTTCAATGTCGCTTATTGAGGATGATCCAAATTCTGTGTGTTCACACATAAGGGTGAGTAAATCAAGATAGGTCTACCCTCTAAAGCCATTAGCAAGAAAGAAAATTCAAACAAGGAGGGCTCAAGAAAGAAAGACCTCCATCTAATTAGTGTGTGAAAGTTCATGAAAGAAGCGAATGAGAACTCATTTGGGCAGTTGCAATCAAGGAAGGATAATGATAAGGTTGAGCCCCCCTAGAAGTGGCTCCTGTGTTGAAGTTTTCTGACGTATTTCTGGATGATCTCCCAGATCAGTTGCCCCCAATGTGAGACATACATCACGTGATTGATCTCGTACGAGAAACCTCTTCCATATCTACCCAATTAGCACCTAAATTTCACTAAGCACACAAAATTAAAGAGATAAGTGAATGAACAACTTCAAAAGAGATTCATCTAAAAAAGTCTTAGTCCCTACATTGTTCTAGCATTGCTTTCCCCAAAGAAAGATGAATCATAGAGGTTGATCATGGATACTAACGCTATTAATAAAATCACAATCAAATATCGCTTCCCCATTCCCCAGCTTATTGATAAGCTAGATATGATGACTGAAACCACTATCTTCTCAAAAATAAATCTAAAGAATGACTACCATCAAGTTGAATCCATCCTGGGAATGAATGGAAAACAGCCTTTAAAATAAAGGACGGTCTCTGTGACTGGTTGGTTATGTCCTTTGGGCTATCCAACAGCCTTAGAATCCTCGTGAGACTGATGACCCAAGCCTTGCAACCATTAATCAAAATTTCCGTGGGGTTCCTTAATGATATTCTAATTTATAGAAGAACTAAGGAGGACATCTTTGTACATCTTATTCATGGCATCTATCCATCCCTGAGGAAAGATAGGATGCATGTGAACCTCAAAAACTATGCCTTCTTGACTTATTAAGTGGTCTTCCATAGTTTTATTATTTCATTTAAGGATGTTTCTACAAACATTGAGAAAGTATCATTTCCAGTTGGCTAGTTCCCCAAAATATCCACAACATGCAAGCTTTCATGGATTAGCAACCTTTTATCTAAGATTTATCTGTGAGTTTAATACCATCATGATCATGATTTTTTTTTGCGTAAGATGGTACATTTCCTACCTAATCTCCAAAACTTATGATGCCTCTAGAATCATTCATTTATTATTTGATGAAGTCATAAGATCACATAAGTTGCCCAAATCAATGTATCAAATCGAGACACCAAACTCACTGATTGTTTTTTGAAGACCTTGTGGCACCTTTTAGATTTGAAACTAAAAATCATGCCTTTCACCTGCAGGCTAATGGTCAGATAGATAATTAATAGGAATTTTAGAAACCTGCTCGATTGTTTGGTGGACGAAAATGTCAGGACTTGGTATATTATTTTACCTTGAGTTGTGTTTGCAGATAACAATTATGCAAACAAATCAATAGTCGATGAGCATAATTACAAACCAATCATTCCCACTCCATCCCTTTACCAACGCATGCTACATCGTTTAGTCTGTCGAATCATTTACACAGCATATTAGGGAACAACATATTAGGAAACTCGCTCGAACTGGACTTGTTATCAGCCGTAACAATGACAACAACGCCACCAATGTCGCCTCAACAACTACTAGCCTTGTCCTTCGTGGCCAAGCCAACATCCTCCACCGTCCATTATTCAACATCTAAAGGTGAGAAAGAGCCGCACCGGAGAGGCGTCACGTGAGAATTCTGCAAGGCCCACGTGTTTCCCTGTGCATCCGGCCACACCACATGTCGATCTCCTCGACATCACTACTGGCGCAGGACAGTGATCTACTGATTAACTTGTTGAACAATGGTTCCACTCTCCATCTCATAAGCTAGATTTGTTGAATGTGTACCCTCAATGTGTGCCAAGTTGCCAATCAACTTAATGTTGAAAGAGAAGAAGAATTCTCTAATTGTCCTTGCGCAACGGGCATACAAGTTATTTGAAGCCGAACAGAGGACCGCAGTTACAACCACCATTGGCTTAAGCACCTCACCGCAACCTCACACTGCCTTCCATCACCATCATAATGGCATACTACTCTTCTTATCGGCTTTATCCCGGGCTCTCTCTCTCTCTCTAAGATATCTTTAGGATCTACAACTCTCTCAATATCAACAGCTATCTCAGTGACCTCACTAATCTCTACAATCTGGGGGCTCTCTCCTTGGATCTCCCCTTTGTCTCTCCGGGATTGTGATGCTCTATCTTATCTCAAGCAACCAACCCAGCATGATCCTCTCTCCTTGTGATTGAGGTGCTCGTTCAAGATGTGAAGCTGATCTTCTCTTCCTGTGATCCCCTCAATGTTGATCTTTATCCTAACAATCAATCGTGGACTCTCTATCTCTTTGCACAAACCTCTTATGGCAATGATTATAGCGTTAACTGTTAATCGTGTTCTCTCTCAGCTTCTCCTCTTGCAACTCTTTCCTGCAACTACCCAACTTCTCATCGTCACCATGCACATAGTCCATGTCTCATCGCAACTATTTTACCTGATCCTTATTGTCGCTTCTCTCTCGTGTGTATTATCACTTGCGCCTTGAAACATAGTCTTTGTAGAGCTCCTCTTCTTGGTTGCCCCATTCTCAGCTACTTTCACCATCCCAAGATCTCAACACCTCCCCTTTAAGATCTCACAGACAATGTTCTCAATTCTCTCTCCGGCTTATTGCCCTTCTCTTAATAATAAAAAAGGAATGTGCTTATTGAACTCTCAAATTTTTGCGATAGGCTAAATCTATAAAGACATGTAAACTCCAACTAAAGGGGAGTGTTGAAGAATATTATAAAATTATTTTGTTCTTATTAATATTTAAATCTAGTCTTATCCTCTATTTATTTGATCCTCTATTTTATAACCTCCTATGCCTATAAAGAAAGATATTTCCCTACTTATTTAGTTTCTTTTATTTCATTACATTTATCTCCAATATTATAAATATGTCTTTCTCTCTACTTTAGTAGAATGGAAAAATTATCATAATTCTCTCAATAAGGATTATGTGATGATTCAGGTTCACTTCAAGCGATTCTCATCAAGAACTGTTAAGAAACAGCAAACTCGCCAAGCTGTTCCATTCAAGATTTTAAAAGAATTGTTGATTTAACACCAGACTAAGAAGCATGGACACTTCTAAGAAGTAGCCGTGGCGGTGTCGGACACGGGACACGCCACGGACACGACGGGACACTTGTCTAATTTTTTAATTTAAAAAAAAAATTTAGGACACGACTGGACACTTCTCGGACACTTCTGGACACTTGTAGGACACTTGCAGGACACTTGGACATAGCTCAATTATTAATTAATTAAATTAATATTTCCAAAAAATTGTTTCAAACAGTTTGCCCTAGGTTATCCGCGTGCGTCCTCTCTCTCTCCGTCGCGGTCGCAGCGCCAGCGCTAGCTCTCTGTTTCTTTTTTCTTCTTCCGTTCTGTTTTCTTTCCTTCATTCACTGCTTTTTCCTCCTCTTCCTCCTCCTCCTTCCTCTTCTTCCCTTCTTCCTCTCTGTTTTTTTCTTCTTCCTCTCTATTTTTCTTCTTCTTCTCTGTTTTTTCCTTCAATCACTGCTTGTTTCTCCTTCTCCTTCTCCTTCTTCTTCTTCTCTTCTTCTTCTCTATTTTTTCCGTCATTCACTGCTTTTTCTCCTCCTCCTTCTTTTTCTCCTTCTCCTTCTTCTCCTTCTCCTTCTCTTCTTCTTCTCTGTTTTTCTCTTCTTTGTTTTTTTCTTCTCTAGTTTTTTTTCCTCTATTTTTTTTTTCTTCTTCTTCTCTTCTTCTTCTCTTCTTCTTCTCTTCTTCTTCTCTGTTTTTTCTCCTCCTCCTCCTCCTCCTTCTTTTTCTTTTTCTTCTCTCCCCCTCCTCCTCCTCCTCTTCTTCTCTGTTTTTTTTCTTCTTGTTCACTGTTTTTGTCTCCTCCTTCTTTGCCCCTTACAGTTTTTATATTTAATTAGTCCTGTTAAATGCATTTAACTTTTTTATAATTTTTCTATCACATATATTTGATCAATTTATAGTTTCTTTTATTTTTATTAAAATTCTAGTGAATAAATAATTTTATTTATTTTACGTGTCCTAGAAGTGTCATGTCCTATTGTTTTAAAATTGACGTATCCCCGTGTCCGTGTCGTGTCGTGTCCCGTGTCGTGTCCGTGCTTCTTAGACACCAAATTATGGTATTAGTACGACCCTCAACACTTCAAACTTTGTGGCAAACAAGGAGCCAGCAGTGATTTCTAATGACCCGTTTTACCCTTCTTTACCCCTTGTGAGTGAACTATTATTTGAGTGTCCACCAACCAAATTCATTTATTAAAAAGAGCAAATATAACAAATCCTCAACGAACATTTCACTAGGAAGCAAAGATAGCAGTAATATTTGATTTCTTGGAAGGGTCTACCTTTGACGAAAGACTTGTACATCTCCCGGGATAAGCTCTAGTGCCTTGATCCTGATCTTAGAGAGAGATCATAGTAGTGAAGACCCTTATTAGACAAAGGTCAAGCCTTTCCCAATCAAGAAAAGTTGGTGAGGGCACCATGAGTGCAGAAAGTCAATAAATGCTAGAACATGGCTCATGACAGACAACTGAGATGTGATTGTGTCGCTTCAATCTAGTTCCATTGTTGGTCAACAACAAATTTTGAATTATGGATATTGAGTTTTGATACTTTGCAGATTAATTATCCTTCATACCAAGATGGTTTATATTGATAGGATATTCTATTTTTAGATGATTTTATTTTATAGTACTATTGTGATATAATTTACTTTTTTTTTCAAGTATGTACGAGAAGATTATAGTTTGGTGTATTATTTTATTGATTTTATTTTAACATCATGTAAAAAATCCGATAATGCTTTTATTTAGAATGATGTATTTTTTATTGCTTTTATTTTATCATAATGTAAAAAGTCATATATAAACATCTCTTTGGCATTGTATTGAAATCACTGATAAGTTAAAAAAGAAACTTTTCACTTCCCTTGGGAGATCTACTTCTTTGATTTGGCATCTCTAACAGGGACAAACGAGGCCCCTAGATGAGCTCCTAAAATTTGGTTAGAGACCATTTTGAACAAGGACTTTTTATTAAAAAATATATGAAATAAAATTAATTGATGCAGTAAAAATTATGTAGGGTGTGAAATAAAGAATTTTTTGTATTAAAATTTGTGTATTGATGATGAAAAATAAAATTTTATTTTATTTTAATTTTTTTAAAGTTGGAGGCCATATTAGCCATGGCCAACAAAGCAGAGCCTAAATCCAAATCACTTTAATCCACTCTTTAGATCAATTCTCCATTCCACATTATTCACTTGTTTGCATCGAGGGCAACTCAATAGCATATATGTCCTCGCGTGACCTTTGTGCTGCCTAGTGCCTCCTTTTCCCTTATCATCAGCCCACCATCGCCTCATCTTCCTCCGCCCTTGGTCGAGAAGCCCTGGAAATGCTATGCAATTTCATCACGCGATTACTTGATCTCATGTCATTCTTGTTGTCCCGCTATGTGCTCACCGCATCAAGTCATGCCACATGCATTCTGCACTGAGCTAAGCCACACCCTCCATCCTTCGCTCAATAAACGTCACAACCACGTCCCACATGGGACCTTCTCATCCAAGTTGGGTGACAATCGTCACCTTGGTTCAACCGAATGGTTGCATCTGGCTTAGCACCATTCTGAACCCTTGACTTTTAGGTTCAATTTTGATCCTAAACCTATTAACTTAGGTATGAAATTCAGTAAATCAAGTTAACCTAGTTATTTGATTTCAGTTAGAACTATCTTCATTTGGTTTTGCTCGAAATCACTTCAAACACTTGTGACCTTACGTCGTTGAGAGTAAAGAAACATTATTAGTAATATTTGTCAAAAACCCACATCATGTTCCTCTATTTTTGATTTACTGAAAATCAAATTTTTTCCTAATCTGAGTATGTTATTTTTTAATTACCTGTGATTTAATTTATTTAAAAATTTTACAGATTAATTTTGCAAGCTTAAATAATTTCTTAATTACCATAAAATTGATTCTCAAAATTTTACATCTAAAATTAATCTGTTAATTCAACTTGTTGATCTCTTGACATGCATGCTCAAACCACTTGCTAGCATCACTTCAGTAGACAATATTTAACAAATTTAGTATGAGTCATGCAAACCATCTTATACTACAAATGGAACAATCACTATATATATGTTGTACACCTGTTCTCCTATTGGATGAAAAGCCGAGGAAGCTGTACCTCAAATTCTTCAAAGTCATAACCTTCAACACTGATAACAGTAGCACCTTCATGAGAAGCTGGACGCAACAGAACTTGGGCCTCCTCCCATGTCAAATTTAGCTCAATTGACTCCTCATTTTCAATCCTTAGGCGCTTACTTTTTGAGCCAAGATTGCCGCCTTTCCTTTTAAAATGATTATGTGAAGACTTGGGGATAGAACCATCCTTCTGTATAAATCCACCCTTGTCATTCCTAGCCCAGCTTGCCCTGTCTGCTGTATTACTTTGATTTCTTGATTCTGTGCTTCCTTTGTGGGGTCTAAGAGGAAGATTTGCAATGAAATCCATAGCATTAGTTTTAACATGCGAAGTTACTGAAGAACTGTCTCCAGCTTTAGCAGCATGATTCTCCTGTCAATCATTATCAAACCATGTAATCAATCTAAAAGGAAAACTTTATTCTTGATCAGTCACTTTTTGCACCCATTACCTATAAAGTCGTTTTCTCATGTCAATAAATTAATGAAATGAAAAGGCGTCTCTGAAAGGAAAAGACATAGAAAGCAATGATGTCACAAAAAAAGTTAATGCTATAAGTGCATGCACCACGTCCAATTTAAGGTTTAGGATTTATGTTTGGGGTTTTGGGTCTATGGTTTAGGATTTGATGCCTTCAAAAAACTGTCTCAAACATTGAACAGATCCATAAGGGACAAAAGAACTATTTAAAAAGATGTTGATAATAGATGACTCTGAAAACAACATTCAAAGAAATGTTTTACAGAATCCTCACAGCAACACAAGTGATTCAGAGACCTTGAAACAGCATCACAGTTTATTAAACCACGACCAGATGTACCTTGTATAAATTGAAACCTTACAGAAAAGGAACAGAAGATTGAAACAGGTGAGTATATTGACCATACCCTAAAAATGTTAATGTTGTTATCATAATATGCATAGAGGATGTCTGGTTTCAGCAACAGTTTCCCAGAAAACAGCAGAACTAAGTTATATGTAATTTTACAAGATAACAATACAAACCTGCTCACTGTTAGGTGTACTAGAAGCCTTTCTGAAGCCCATAACCAACTTCCCTTCTGGATCAATTCGGCTAAATGTTACTGCATAAATATAATTATCATAAGGTTTAGGAAACACAGAAGCACCTTGGATACATGCTATGGACTAAATTTAGATTTCAAACAAAATAATTTTACTATATACATAAGAAATTAAGATGCAATAAGAAGGTGAAATCAGCAAAAACTGTAATAACAGGATGTGCAGAAAGGAGGAAAAACTCAAACCACAAAATGATCACTTCATTAAAATAATAATAAACTAAATTTTTATCACATTCTACGCATAATTCAATATACAAAATCAACTTTACTTCATATCCTACAATGACTACACTATTTTTCAATACAATCAACTTTATTTCATACCGTACACAACTTTAACATAACTAGCCTTATTTCTCATCACACGTATCTCAAGAGAAATTTAAAATTTCAAGACATTACCAAAATGCCGTTAATGCAAACAGGCCAACAATTTTTTAATAAGTAAAGGGAAACAACACATAAACTGTCACCCAAAAAAAAACACACATAAAATGTCACCTTCAAACTAATGTTACATTAGGACATAAAAAGCCAGTTGTCTAGTTGTTAAAAGTAAACTTGGAAGAAACTATACACAAGAAATTTAATGTATGTGTGTGTGCGCACAAGCGTATGTGTAGTTAGAACAATAACTTCTTTAATATATATTTATGTGCATGCAGTCAAAATAATCAGACCTCAACAAGACTAATTCCAGAAATTATAAAAGAACAAAAAAACTTCCGAGGCTGAATGATGCAAGGGAACTTCATAAAGAACAGAAACACACAAAAAAGAGGGTGCTCCACAAAAAAGATAGTTAAAAACAACAGCCTGGGCCAGCTCACTTTCACAGACCATCAATCACATTCAGAGATTGATGGTCTGTGATGGTATGTGAAAAAGTTTTGATAAGCACTTTGCTATGCAATACAGTATAAACTCCACAAACACATTATAATAAACCATGTTGTTGATAAGCATACATGTCTACAAGGATTAGACGATCCAAGGCAAAACAGAAATCTGGGACACAAGTTGTAGAAAGACAAAACAAGCAATAAACCTGTGTCACCGGCTTGCAACTGCATTGACTGGATGCAAGGTGTCACCCCTTCTAGAACATACATCCTGCTGTTGTTGTTTGGCCAAAAACGAAACTGAAACACCCACTCCTTGCCATTCGCATCTTGCATTTTGAGTGGAAGACCTTCTGGCTGAGAAATTAAAGGGAAGTATGCCTATTCATAAGAGAAAACAGTTTTAACCGATGTCTTCTATAAGAGATGGATGGTACACATAAACAACATCCATCAATGGAAAAAATGATTTAGAAGAAGAACACAGGAGGAAATAAAACAAAATCTCAAATGGAACGCCAAAGTAAATTGAGATAATAGTGACACGAAGGTTAGAAACCATCTGGTACAATGATTATGCTAAGTCTCAAGGTAAACGCTCTTTTTTTAAACAAATAAATTCTTACTTCAACAAATGTTTTAAAGTACCAAATGTGTCTCAGCTGTTTGAGATTATGGCACTTCATTACAAGGTAATTCACAATAGCTTCAGTCATCATACTGTATAAATAATGACTAGCGAAGAATTTTATTCTTCAAAGGGCAAAAAACTCAATTAGCTTGAAAAATGGACTTCAATTTTCCTTATGATTATAAACACTCAAACTAACTATAAGCAATATCAACCAAATATATTGTGAAAAAAGAACTATGGCGTTTGATTTCACAATGATCAGTATCAAACGGAGAGAAGCGTTAGAAAGGAACTTGGGATTAGTAGAATGAAGGCTGAGTTCATGGTATATAGTTCTAACGTTAAGGAAGTTAAACAATTATTAACCATTTATTACAGAGGATAAAGGTAATGCAAAAGTTCCAATATATTAAAAATATCTTGGCTGAGGATATGAACATTCAAACTCAGTGGCTAAAACACATAATCCGAAGAATAGAGTTGAATATAAAATAATTTATACAATACTGACTTTATTTTTTGAACTGAGGATCAAGAAATAAAAACAGAATCACAAACAATGTAATGTATTGCAGTAATGCTCTAAATATTTTTGATAAGAACTAGTTGTATAAAGGAGAGTTTTCAGATAACATCAAAATAAAGATGAATTTATAGAAGATAGACTTCGATGCTTGGCTGGACCCCGAACTACACATTGTGATTGGGGAGATACCATTATTGCAAAAGAAAATTAAAGAAAAAAGATAGGCAAGAGGCATCTTGATTAGAAATTATCCAAAAAGTATGCATAAATTAGCATTAACAACACATAAAGAGCTAAATGACAAATAAAAGACTTGAAGACAATCCAAATAGTTAGATAACAGTAATAATAAGAATGGTATTATGACTACTAGCATATCATTATCTTGACCTAAAACAGAAGACACAAAAAAGAAAAAATGTAAGGTAGCTTATGCAAGGACTTCTTGAATATGCTTTAGATTTTTAACCTAATTAAATCACCAGACACAAAGATAAAACCACAGAAGTTCCGATAAACAACATTATCAGTAAAAGCTTCAAATTTTAGCTTGACGACTTCCATGAATCCATGGAAAGAAATTCCAGAATTGACAGAATATTCTATTACATTTAAAATAAAAATCTGACCTCAGCGCATTTTTTTGGAAGCACAAGACGTCCAATCCGGCCAGCATCACTGGCGCTCAGCATTTTCTCAAATAGAGGAGTTATGACAGAGTTTGAACTTTCAAAAATGTTAAGAACATACCAAGCTAAACTACGAGGATCATCTTTGCTTCAAGAACAAATATTACAAAAAAGCATCTAAATCAGGTCAAAATATGGTCATGGTGGCAAAAGTGCAATGGATACTCTCCAGATATTTTCTGTAGTTCCTGATCGGTTATCCTTGGCCAATATCGAGGAAGCAAATGCGACCGTGCCTTTGGATCCGCTCGACCTCTCCCATTGCGTGTCTGAGATTGTGATTCATTGCAAGACTCAACACTATTGGTAGTATTGGGATAAAACTGTTTTGCTAAAGATGAAGGAGCTGCTTGTCGATGTGGCTGAGTTGTTGAAATCCTGGCTGGATCACTTGTATCATTAATGCCCGAGAAAGGAGCAGCTAGGCCAATAAGTAAAGCTGACGAGTCGCCTTTCAGAATTGTTGATGGATTTCCTTGTGAACTTTGACGTGCCTCAAAGTTAACACCGGAGGGACCAGTAGAGCAGGCTTCTGAAGTGGTACCTTTTCTCCCAGACATTGAATCATTATCTCCTATAAAGTACCAAGCACAACACACAAGATTAGAAAACTTTTTCATCCATGAGTTCTTGCAAAATCTGAATACAAACTAATTCTTCCTTTACCATATCTATCTCTGACAACATGGCTTATACCACCAGATGTGATTCTTTCAGAAAGTTCTTCAGCCTTCTTTTCCTGTGCAGAAAAAGAAGAGCGTGTTCCAGCCAGCAATCTCTCAGCATTAGGCCTGTCAAACTCGAATGATAGTCGTTGGTGCAAGTCAGATTGGATGCTTGATGAATTCCATATGTTTGCTGGGTGACGCCACTGTCCTGGATATGAACTAACTGCTTGGTTCCAGCTTTTAACAGAAAAATCTTTTGATCTCTCAGATACTTGGGGAGAAAGAGTCACAGGGGGTGACCATATCTGATTTGGTACCTGAGCAAATGTACGCATACATAAAGCTAAAGTTGAATGCTAAGTGTGCTAGAAGTAATATAAGAAGTATTTTCCAAGGTTAATATATTGATCTTATCAACACAATAACCACACAGGAATATAAAAATTCTTAGCAAACAACCTAAGATAAACAAGAAAGATATTTTAAACAAATGTAAGAAACCAGACGAGCATAAATTTCAAGAAGAATTTTCATACCAAATAAAACAGTTCAAGCTAGAATTTCTTGGTTAAAACTATAAAGAACATGTGAAATCACAATTTCAGAAGAATATCCAGCTGAACATGGGAGTGATAACCACAATTATGCATAACCATTATTTTTCGGGTACCAAATTATGTATAATCACTTGTTTATAGCTTAGTGGACAATTTATAAACTAAAAAAGAAAGAGCAGTGGAGAAACCACTAACATGAAGGGTGTGTGGAGTAAGTTCATATAAGGAATGCTTGCGTGCAAAGCCCAATCAGGGGAGAATTGGTAGGGTTTCGCCAAATACAACAATACAAATTATAGATGTTAGAATATGATATGCTAAATGCTCTTTAAATTGTTCTTAATCTTCTCGGTTATCATTCTTAATTATTAATGCTTCAGCTACCTGTTCATTGCTTAAAGATAGTATTTAGTTGACATGTAAATAGCATACCAAATAATTTGACTTGTATTTTATTTACAATTTACTTTTGGGATAGGTGAAGTGAAGCTCTCAAAATAGCCATCCACATAGCAAGTTTGACTTTCCAAGTAGCTTCTCCAGTTAGACTAGTGATGCATGTTAAGATCTGCAGTCTTTGCTTGAGTCTCCAACCTCAACGCCTTCGAAGCTTGACCCCTAAGATCCAACGTACTTATTTGTCAGCTCAGTTGCCACGAGCCACCCTGAGGATCCACTTAGCCTAAGAAGGTCACCCCTCAATATGGTCCTCAGTCCTCAACGTAACCGAAATAGATGAAGATCTTTTAGAGACGTAACTGCATTTACTAATTACCGGAATGATTATATACGTAAAACAATTTACAATCCATCATCAATAATCTCTGTCTCACCAATGCAATTAACATCTCCAAGTAAATCAGATCATGTAAAAGCAGTTATTATTTTTCCTAATGATCAGAGATGAAATTTTGGCTCGCATTCAAGGCTAACCATTACTTCAAAAAAGAAGTAGGATCAGATACACCTAGGCTTCCACAAATACTCTTAACCAAGAAGTAACAAGGCCTTCTTGTAGCATTTTATGGGACCTGAATGCTTTTTTTTATTCAAGAATTTAATCCCTCACAATAACCTCTTTTTCAACTATTTTCATACTAATGAAACCTTTCTAGATGCACCCATGTTTTTTCATTTCCAAAAGTCTTTTCCACCTAAAATTAGTGCATAAACCTCTCTCTCTGTTCTCTCTTTATTGATGCCTTTGGGAATCATTTGAGAATATGATCTCCTCGACAGTAGACCAAATGTCTTGAACGGCCATACAAAATCTTCCATCAACAATCAAAAATGCCTTCATAGAAGAAAGCCCAGCACATGTAAACAAACCATTCTAGTTTTGGACAGGATATTTACTAGTATGATACCAAAAATGGACAAGTTTTTACATTGGCCTTTCTCTTTTGTTTTACTTTTAACTTCAGACAATGCAAAGATTTAACCTAGGTATCTATATCTACAGTTAATATGAATTTGAAAAAAGCGTACCAACTGGCAAGGAATATAACTAGATGTATCTTAAAGTATGAGAAGGAAAAGGCAAAATCCAGCTAATACAAGAAAGATCAATGTAATGAAATGAGGAGTCTTACATGTACATAATCATAACCAAAGAGATGAAGATTAAGAAGAAGAAGAAGAAGAAGAAAAAGCATGAAAAGAAGAGAGATCAGAGGTTTTCCTAGCTCCAAAGAATAATTTTCACAATGCCAATAGTAATCAAAGTGCAGATTACGGATCTCACCGACGAGTAAGCCTTCCTAACGCACACCATGCACTCAACTCCTCCTGCATCCAGAAGCATATAGGAAGGGATGGAAACTATGCAGCCACAATGTATCCTCTGTAGAAAGTGGTCCAGACTTACATATGAATAACACAGCAATAATAGAAAACATTCAATCCAAAGCAACATTTTCATTATTCATATCGAACAGATTGTCCAAAAGAGATGAATTTCGATACATAACAGACTCCGACAAACTTCAGCTTACCTTGCCGCAGGACTCGCACTTCCTCCAGCCAGTAGCACCCGAGTGGAAAGTCTCACAGAAGCTCCCTTTATCAAAAGTAGAACTGTCCGGAGCGGAAAAAATGAATTACATAACGCCGTCAGAAGTATAACAAGATGAAAATTTCGGCATAACTACTCAGTAACCATGTAATCAACAAAAAAAAAAAAAAAAAACTATACCAACAACCAGCGACGAATTAAAGGTTTAGTTGAAACAATCCAGAATCACAAAAAACTAGTAATCAAGTCACCGATGGAAAAAGGTGTTATTAACCGCCATGTTTCCCAAAGCGTACAAATAGAAGTATAATTTCCCCCCCAAAAAACAACTTTTTGACTCGATTCCATCAATATCCTTTGCACATATAGATCGTACCAGGAATAAGAAAGAAATCAAAACATGGAAATCTATTTGACAAACAAAACACCCCACGAGCACTTATCCCCCGATAACGCGAGGACAAGACGGCAAAGATTGATCAATCCGAGAGGAAGAAGGGGTACGCTGGCGTACTAGCAACGTTCGCAGAGTTCGGCAAACTCGCCAGACCGCAGCTTCCATCCTTTCCGGCGAACCTGATCCGTTATCGCATCTTTGCAGTGCACGTTGAAGCAGATCTTGGGACCCGCCGCTGCTGAGGATGAAGACATATCTCTGAGGTAAACCGATCGGCGCCACGCTGCGTAAACCAAAATCTTGAGAAAATCACGACGTGCAGCTCCTAAATCATGAGGAGAAGAGCGAAAAGGGGAGAGGAGGTGATCGAAAAGAGAGATATCGTGTTTTGGGGTTCGGGCAAGGAATCGAAGTAGACGAGAGTTGAGCAAGAATTTTAAAGAGGCAGAAAAATAGTTTTGCATCCATATCCCAATCAAATGTTTTATTGCAAAAATAGCCAAAATTTTCAAAAAAAAAATTCTTCAAAAAGTCAGCAGTCCTCAAGAGCTTCTCGTTTGCTAATCAGTAGAATCATTTATCTTATTAAGGAAAAAAATGCTCAGGAAATTCGCGACTGGTACCCATTATATTCGCAAGTAAATTTGACGCTGAACTGTCACTTCTTAGAAATATATATATATATATATATATATATATAGTTTATTATGAAGCTAATAAATTATCGACATTTCTGACATATTATTTGCATAATTGTTGATACAAACAGCACCTCATAATTTGGAAAAAAACTTAGGTTCGGAGAGCGCGCCACGTCACATTTTCATACTTGCTTGTTACAGGTATAAAAGTGCTTGTTATAGAGCTAAAACTGCTTGTTATAGAAAGTGTTTGTTATAAAAGTAGTTGTTATAACAAGCACTTTTATACCTGTAACAAGCAGGTATGAAAATATGATGTGGCGAGCTCTCCGAACCCAAAAAGTGCTCCATAATTTGAGTCTTACACTTGTTATTGAGATAAGTCAACAATCAAAAAAATTAGGTTGAACAATAAGAAGTTATATTCCAAAACCCTTTCATGAGGATGCACGATGGCTAATCTCATGGACAGCTGATGAGGCGGCACCACTTGAGCTATCTACAAAATTAAGCTTATTAGCCTTCATCATGAGCATAGCTTAGAATTGTCTTTAGCAGCAGTGAGCCCACACTTAGCATTTTCATACACTCCTTTATATGCAAACAATGTAAAGATGAATTATTCTTTTAGAAGCCCTAATATATATTGAGGCAAGATTTATTTTTAAAATTTAGTACATTAGACATATATCTTGTGACATCTATGGCCGAAGAGGGCGGGGAGTGATCGTCGGGTGATGTCCTAAGAGAAAGGAATCACTGAGTTAAAGTGCGGCGTCTGGCAAACTTCTAGGCCGAGTAATAAGTGATGACAGGGGCACGGAATAAATCGTCCCACATCAAAAAAAGTATGAAGATTCTGAACTGTATAAGTAAATAATGTGATCTCAAATAGTATAGATATTTTTTGGGGAAAAATCGTGAGGTTAATGATAAAAAATTTCGTAGTTAAACGTACTTGGACTAGAGTAGCACTAGGATGGGTGACTTTCTGGGAAGTGCTCAAGTCAGTAATTTTTCTAAAGTCAAAGCGAATAATATATCTACATTTGGATTACGAGATGTTACATATTTACTCATAAATCCTCTCCCAAGAACAACTTTGAACTTTTCGTACAAGTAAGAATGAATTGCCTAAGCTTAGGAGGTCATGACATCTTTTACCAAAGAGGTGTCAGTCAATTTCAACTTTAGGTGTAAAGTAAACAGAATATTGACACCCCAATTTTATGCAGTAATCTCTAATCACCAAAAAAGTCTTTGTTCCTATAATAATGACAATACTTTTTAGTTAGGAACTTCTATATAATAGACATTTGTTTGCAAAAATTCCCAAACAATTAATATAAGGACTAGAAGAGAAAAACTCCGTCACTCTACAGATCACTAAAGGAACATCTCATCTCAAAAGAACTTTAATTATCAAGTCACACACTAGACATGTAGCTTAGATCACCCTCACTTTTAGGCTCTGTTTGGTAATAAAAAAAAAGAAGATTTGGTTAGAATTTTTAGCTTTTTTTAAAAAATATGTATGATGTGAAATAAAGTAAGTTGGTTATATTAAAAATTATATAGGATGTAAAATAAAGTTGATTGATTTATTGAGAATTGTGTTGGATGTGAAATAAAGTGATTGTTTTAATATTGAAATTTGTGTGAGATGAGATATAAAATAATTTTTTAAGTTTTTTTAAAATAAATTTAAGATTTTGGTCATGGCTAATTTTAGCCATGATTTTTAGCCCATTGCCAAACAGGGCCTTATAATTGATCATCATGTGTGATTTTGAATCATCCTGTGTAACCTCTCTTTTATAATCAAACAAGTATAGTGAGCTCATTAATCACGAGCATTGTAACTTTTTTCTAGTTAAGAAGTTTTTCATATAAATGAGTAGTGTGATTATCATTTTTTTTAGTATTCTTTTCTTTTTTAAAAAAAACATTCGTTTTTTATCTTTCTTTTTAATTCTCTCCTTCATGATCAGGTTAACTATTCTTGCGATTGCTTATCCTCCGGCCAAATATCAGCCACATATCTAAATTGATGGCAACAATTAATTGTGAATTTACAAGTTTCATTGGACTTAAAACAAGTTGTATGTGCAATTTAATGTTTCTTTTTTTTGGCAGATGAACTTCAATGTTTCAAGTTTTCAGCGGTCGTGCAAAAAAGAAAATAAGCAGGAGGTGACTGCAAAAGAATGAGTCTCATAATTTAGCTAGAAAATCACAAATCATTTGATTTTTTGCTTGAATTGAGGTTTTTGAGCTAAGCCGCAAACTAATTTTCTAGCTTGAAGAGTTTTTCAAGCCGACGCTGGATTGAATCAAGCCGACTCAGATCGAATCGATTTAAACAAAAAAATAATAATATGCATATGTTAGATATATAAAATAAATCTCATATAACTAAAATAAATAAAATAATACTCTCCACTCTGGCAATGTTGCTAATGGCTACACCTCAGAGATGGGAAAGGAAAAGGTAATTTTTTTTATAATTCTATAAAGTTATAAACCTACTTTATATCGCCAAATCTCAGGGACCAAATTTTTTAAATATAAATTTTATTTTTAAAAAAAAATTATTAAATTAAGTTAAAAAAAGACTTGTTTGAAATTTATTGTTAATCTTAGATATCTCATTAAAAAAACTTTAAAATTATAAACCTACTTTATATCGCCAAATCTCAGGGACCAAATTATATTTACTTTAGAAAAAAATTATTATGTTTAGAGTTTGAGCTATTCAGCACTAAATTATAGAATACCACATGTGCATAAGATCACTTAAATTACACATATAACACTTAATAATTGAGCTCCAAATAATACAGACTTCAAACCCAATAATTTTTGTATGAGATGTATCTACTAGCACATAGATAGCACATAGATAGCACATAGATTATCTGTGCTCCATCTGAGTCGAGGGGTCGGCAAAAGTTTAGAATAAATTAATTATCATTTTATTAAAATATGTATATAATTTATTAGGCGCTCTAGAAAGCGAGAACTTATTGCAGTCGGACAGTCTAACACGTAGATTTTGCGGCAGCCAATTCGGCGTGCGACACTTGTGTGCGGGTCACCATCACAGCTCGGCATACGTAGCAATTTTTATTACATATGTATTACAAAATATCTTATACGTAACCGATTTTATTATATATGTATCATAATATATCTTATACGTAACAAGTTTGCTCACATATGTATCATAATATATCTCATAAGTAGTAATTTTTATCACATATGTATCATAAAATATCTCATATGTAGCAATTTTGGTGGACTATTATAATATATATGTGATAAAAATTGCTACGTATGAGATATATTATGATACATATGTGAGCAAACTTGTTACGTATAAGATATATTATGATACATATATAATAAAATCGGTTACGTATAAGATATTTTATGATACATATGTGATAAAAATTGCCACGTATGCCGAGCCGTGATGGCGGGACCCGCACGCAGGTGTCGCATGCCGAATTGCTGCCGCAAAATCTACGTATTAGGCTGTCCGACTGCAATAATTTTCCCTAGAAAGCACATCAACCACTCAATTAATTTTTATATTTACATTTTACGTAATAATATAAAGTAAATTTTATTTTAGTTAAATATAAATTTAACATAAAAGCTAGAAATAACAAGGCTAGATTCCATAAATATTAAAATGGATTGTTAATATATAAATAAGATAAATTTCAAGTATTATAATAAAATTTCTCAAAAAAAAAAAAAAACAAGGTAGAATTATAAATCAAAACATGATGAATGACATATTTCTAAATTCATTAGGAGAAATCTAATAAATTTAGATTTATTTCATAGATTTATAATTCTATGAAATATGTCATATATCTTATTCTGAAAGAAACTACTAGAAATTGAAAATCATCGAAATCTAGATTTATTTCATAAATTTAGAAATGTGAGGTCGGTTGGATTCTATGGCAAAACATCAATTTATTATTTATTTCTATATTTTTTTATTTCATTTATTTCTAGATTTTAGATTTAATATTTACTTATATATCTCATATATATTATTTTCACGCATATTGATGTAAAAATTGAACTGGACATCAAGTTAGAGCAGCATCTTATTTATGATCTAACCAGTCAAATAAATTTAACAGGTGACGTCAGCACAATGAGACAATATTTTTATGCACATATTTAATATTAAAAATATTAAATAATATTAAAAAAAAATGTAATACATTAGCTCTATTACATAGCTACAAATATTATATAATATTTATTCAACATAACAATAAAAAATCATTGATGCAAGAAAATCAATAATGTGAAATAGAACAAAAAAACAAGCGAACAAAAGTTACAAATTTCTGAATATTTTTCTTTGTTAAAAGAGGAATGGATGCTATTCTTAACAAAAAAAAATAGCAATATTTGCTGTAGTGTCATCCTGTATCAAAATAACATGGAAGTCCTCTAAATCACAAATACATATAGCAAATAAGAGTAATACAAGTAGATATTAAATCTAGAAATCTAAAGGTGAAGAAAATACAACATATCATTTCTAAGATTCACAGAACAAATTTTACCTTTGTTCATGTAATATATAAATTAGTATATAATCCTCACTTAGTAGAATAAAGACTTAATTATTATATTAATCGAGCATTAATTTATAAAAAAATATTTTATCTCTATCAATTAGAGAGATGACTATAACCCTATATATGACATCGCGATACATCCGGGCATATGCATAAACAAACATTTTTTTTTTCCACAGATTAGCTTCATGAGAAATACTTAGCTTAGTTGAACGTATATTTGTAAAAATATAAAATTTCTTTTCACTTCGTGAAATGTGTACAATAATATATATGATAAGTTATTTGTAACACTTCTTAATATTACTAATATTTTTAATTCATTTTAAATTTTTAATTAATTAGTTATGTTTTTGAAAAAATCCATTAAAAATATAAACCAAAAATGTAAATTTAATATTCGAATTAGTAGGCTTTCGGCTATAATCAAATGAAAATTTTTAAAAAACTTGTATAAATTTGCAATAAAAATATTAAAAGTAATTACTCATAAACGTTTAAAATTTAAATTTAAATCAACTATAAAAATGATTTAATTTTCAAATTAGTATAATAACAATGAGATAAAGAAAATAGAAACAAAGATTTTCGCATGGTTATCCTATCTTAGTATGAATTCAGATAGATATTGATGCTAACTAATCAATTGAAAACTTTATAGAAGAACATAACTATCCATTTGTATCTCCTCAGGATCATCACTGGCCTATTCAAATCACATCGACATTATAGATTGTGATGTTGGCGTTCTACAAAGCTTGTTAAAAGCTAGAGTTCGAATATTTGATTATGTATTTTCTTATACAATAAAACAAGCTTATGTTGTTCGAAAATGCTTGCTTCTCTAATTGTTGTGTATATAATTTTGTAACTTGTAATAATTGAATACAAAACTCAAGAATTGTTAGGAAAAAAACAACAATAAAGACTTAAATTACTCTTGAAACTTTTATATCTTCTGATCATTAAACATGTTATCCTAATATCGTGTTTAGTTAATGTGCTTTACAACGAAAAAAATATCAACAAGAAATATGACCAAAATATTGTCATGACTCTCATACAATCTGTACTTTCACAACTTGAAACAGATGAAATGTGTCAAACTAGTAAGTGACCTTAATTCTGACATTCTTAGAGAATTGACGTTATTTGTGGCATGTAACAAAGACTTCTGTCTAAGATCAAATGCAAACTATTAAAAATCATGTATACATTTAAGATAAAAAAATATTAAAAATAATTTCTAATAAATGTTCAAAATTTAAATATATATCAAATTAAAAATGGTAGAATTTGTGATAATAAATGTTAAAAAGATAACTTCTCAATACAGGTTACTATACAAGTGTCAAGAAGCAAAATGACATTTCACATTTTCACGAATATATGTTCAATGCAGCTAAGTATTTCTCTATCTTCATGACGAGGTAAGAGACTTGGCCGGACTGTTGTGATGAACTATTAGGGCATCGTTCAGGCTTAGACCTAATTTATTAAAACTCCCACAATTAGGCGGAGACTTCGACCTTTAAGATGGGTCAAAATCAGGCCCAAATTAACATGCATGTAGATGATGAGTTCATTTTTTGTGTCTTACGTAAATATTCTTTTTGTGCTGGGATGCTTTCACCTTCTGGACACTCCAAGGGGTGAAATCACAAGAACTCAAGACCAATTTCCTGAAGCACAATAGTTAAATGAAAACTTGTGACTATCCAATCCCTAAGCATATGGAGGTAAGCCCTGAACTCAAGTGCAAGAGCCTACTCGAGGTGAAAGGCACAATGAACAACTCGTAGGTACTCCAACGACAGGTGTATAGCCAACAGAGGCTCGATAATCTCTCTCTTGTCACCCTGTCCTTGAGCGCATGTTATATTTCATAATTAGATATAATTAGTTAGTTATTTTTTTATAATAAATAATTTAAAAATATAAAATTTGCATACCTTAAGAGAAAAGTGCTATGTCTGTAAGATAAAAACTTCCAAAAATAGCACAATAGTGACAAACTTTGAACTCAGAAGAGAAATGAAAGAGGGAAGTAGGAGGTGGAGATTTGAGGAAAAATAGATTAGGATTTAGGGGGTCATAGCCAATGGCTAGTTGAGCATCAACTAGAGCCACCCAACCTTTAGATGGCTCCTCCAAAAATTAACAGATAATTGCGACAGGCAACATTCAGGTCATCGTTGCTCCGCAGTTGCACAATATTTGGGCAACTCTTGCTTGCGAGTCACCCAAACTTTGGACAACTCCACTAATGGTCACCTGATTATTATTAAAAGGGCATTTGGTTTAATGTTATCCTAACGTTATGTAATTTTATCTACAGAAAATGATTATTTAATTTAATGACATCTATAAATAATCTTCTATAAAATTATAAAATTATAAAATTATTAGTCAAAAGATAACATCTAAATGTCATGACATCTAGATTACATAACATAACACAAAAATAACAACAAATCAAACGCCTCTTAAACGAATTTTTTTTTGAAAAAAATAGAAGTCACTCAACTTCTCAGAGAAGTCTCTCAAGGTTGGGCATATTTAAGTTTAAGGCCCCGTTTGTTTAGGAGTTTAAAATTAACCTGGTTTAATTTTAACCAGGCATATCACATCACACATAAAATTTAATATTAAAAATTAAATTTATTTCACATCCTACACATATTACTAAAATAATAACTAACTTATATCACATCCCTCACATATTCCAACATAATAACTAACTTTATATAACATCCCTCACATATCCAACATAATAATTAACTTTATTTCACATCATTCACAACTTTCAATAAAAAAATATCTCCATCCAAATTTAATTTTAACCTTCTTAAATTTAACCTTACAAACAAACACACCCAAGTGTTAATTAATTAATTAATCTATTAGAAAAACTTCATCCGAGCCCACCACACCGCTTCAGATCGAGTCATGAACCAACGCGTGGGATAGAGCAGGAAACAGCTTCGCATACCAATAGAATTTTGGAGCTAGCTAAGAATAAACACGTGTCACGTCAGGATAGACATTTCAATCGCGTTGTAGAGTCTCTCGGCCGCTGATTTAGCGCCAGAACTGTGGACGCACCTCCCATAATTCCATCGGGAGATCCTCCCAATGGCAGTTGCAACACGTAATAATAATATCTATCTACTATCAAAATAATAATAATAATAATAATAATCACAAAAAATGTGTAATAATAATGGCAAAAATAACTTTTAAAAATAATAATAATCATAATAATAGAGAAAATAAGGATCTAGCACCTACATATATATACAGAATAAATTCGTAGATATCCGAATACCTCCATGCCCATCATTAACGGGGCCCACAAAACTCTTTGGTGAGTGAACGATGCGGGTCAATTGCAGCCCTCTCACCATCCAAAGTTTTGTGGGTTAAACAATATTCACATCCACTCAGCTTTTTTTTTTTTACTATTATTCGTACTTATTTCACAATAATAATAAATACTCAATTTAAATATTTTAATTTAAAATATAAAATAAAATTAATATTTTTATTAAAAATTATTAA
>JAEMOT010002858.1:1701-74407 GCA_019297695.1 Apostasia ramifera | reverse complement strand
TAATAAAATTAAAATATTATTATTTTATTAATTGGCCCATTTTTAGGGCTTTGCCAAACAAGCTAATATATATATATATATGCATATCTCACATCCTCTCTCCCATCCTCCAGCGCCTCTCTCTCAGCCCTCTCTCTCTCCACCGCCCCTCTCCATCTCTGCCCTCTCTCTTGCTTTTATTCTCAGCTGACCCCACACTAAGGCCAAAATCAAGTTATTCGAGTTTAAATTTTTCGATTAAAAACTAAAAATAAAAGGTATATTTAAGATTAAGTTATCAATTTGAGAAATTTTTTTTATATTTTCATTATATTTTGAAATATTTTCCATGAATTTTAGATTAAAGAAATATTTCTAATTATTTCTTGAAATATATTTAAATTTGTAACTGTATTTAAATTTAATTTGTATATACACATAATTTTGTGTATATTATTTAGATTAATTGGATATTAAAAAAGTATTAAAATTACTCGAATAATTTTTGGGGTAAATAATTAAATATATATTTGACTTTAGGTTTGACGGACGTTGAGGAGACAGGAGATTCAAGGTGAATCTTAAATCATTTTGGACTTATTCAAGGTGAGTAGTTCTTAATTAAGTAGCATTCCTATATATGTGTATACGTCCTCCTAATTACATATATATTTTATTGTATTTGTATAGCATCTTAAAAGAGGTGACCATAGAAATACAAATGCTTTAAATATCCTTTGATATCTGATTATTTGATCTGTTTGTTACTATTGAAACCTCATATCTTATTTACTTTATCATGTATTCACTTGATATCTATGTAAATTTGATAATGTGTATATATAATTTGTTATGTTTAGAGCACATGACCTGTTATGCATGCTTGAGATATAATAGATCGATATGTATAATTAAGTACTTTTGTCTGATGCAACTCATGAGTGGGGCTGACGAGTCCTCATAGTTTGGGATTGACAAGTCCCCATAGGAACCGACAGGTTCACTTTGTTAGGCTTTAGCCTAATACCTCAGTGGATTGTTGTAGCATCGATCAGTATAGATATGAATATATGTGTGAATGTCATGATGTGATTATCTATTATCTTTTAATATACTCTATATATTTGTCAGTTTCTACTCAATACTTTGATGCAATTACAATAAAAATTGTTTGATATTTTCTATTGTGATCTATTAGAAACTTTTATTATTGCATGCTTTAAATACGTTTCGCTTTGTTATCTTAATCTCTACTATTTATATTATTATTTATCTATTGATGTGTATATAATTTCTCTGCTATCATACAGTAGTCATTTAAATTCTGATCAATAGTATATGTTGTTTAGTCTCCGAGTTTACTTATTCATTTAAGTATGGACTATTCACTGAGTAATATATACTCACCCCATTATTATTATTATTATTATTATTATTATTATTATTATTATTATTATTGT
Source organism: Apostasia ramifera (assembly GCA_019297695.1). Taxonomy (NCBI): domain Eukaryota; kingdom Viridiplantae; phylum Streptophyta; class Magnoliopsida; order Asparagales; family Orchidaceae; genus Apostasia; species Apostasia ramifera. Next base: position 72,968 of record JAEMOT010002858.1, on the reverse strand, counting down.
TTCAGATTATTGTTGAGCTGAATGTGATGTTTTTAGAAAGATTAGTTAATTTTTATTGTATATTCTGAACAATGATTTTTTTTTTTAAACTACTAGATTTATAATGATATTATAAATAGTAGTTTAGTGTGAATGTATAAGGAGTTGATATATTTGTAGATATGTATATTTTATTATGGCAGATTATATAGAAATTAAAATTTGTGATTTTTTTGTATTTTTTGTTATTTGTTTCCGTCGCCCCCGCTTAGTTGAGATGCTGCAGAAATTTTCTATAAATTCGATACATTAGAGCGGGGTGTGACTATATTTTTATTAAAAATTATTGAGTATAAAAAATAAAATAATATTTTTGTATATTAGAATTTATGTGAAATGATTAGAAAAATTTATTTATTATTATTATTATTATTTTTTAAACTAATACTATTTTGGTTCTGATTTTAATCCTCACACTAAATAGGTCCTAAGTGTATACCGCTAATTAAGCTTTTTAATTCTAACAATTTCTAAATATTATCCTTTGTTGGTTGTGCAAAGTACAATATTGCTCAGCTCTCATGCTAAGAATAATATTGCACAATTAATTAAAACACAATAATTAGAGTTGAAAAAATCTCTTCGGAAGATGTTCATGCTCCTATAAAAGTTTCTTTCAAGTCAATGGTGGCAAGCTAGGCATTATCCAGATCCTCTTGTTGTATATTATCTTGTTGGCCCTGACTGCTATTCTAAGAAAAGACCAATTATGTGACGGCCCTAGCCATCACACTAAAAATTTATTTAAGTTAGGAGAGAAAGAAGATTAAATCAATAGCGGAAGAAAACTAAATAAATTAAATGCTACTACAAGAGTTCACAATACTAAATCTTAGAACAGAATTAAACATCTAACTAAAGCAAATGAAGCAAAACTACTATAGTCTCAACCGAACACATAAGCAGATAAGTCACTCTCTAAGAAAATAAAGTAATAAACTAATTGTTCTCTTGACTGGCATTCTCCTCATTCTCATGATTAAGTGCTCCAGTACCTGCCACGTTAGTGACAGAGTCTGTTAGAACAGACTCGTAGGTTGTACACTAACAAAGCCTTTAAATAAAAATATTAAACAATAATAATAATAATAATAATAACATATTAACATGATGTAATAAGAATAACAAACAATTAAACATGTATAATATGTATAACATAGATTTCAATTAAGCATGCATGTAGGATAAAGAAATGACATAGCACAGTGTGAACAGTAATATTAAACAACCATATCATGATTTGCATAGAAAATATCATGTCAGCATGTAAATAGAAATGATAAAAATATAAGAAACGGGTAAATTTCTTTTTTATTAATTTCACTTTTATCTTTTGGGCCCGTGATTTCTCGTACTACGCCTCAGCTGCCTTTTACACATTTGGGGATCGTCATCCCCTGGCCCCGTAGGCTATAGCCCATAATGGCAAAATATGAGGTCCTCAATCAGTTTTGGGAGTTTTCACCCCCTAACCCAGAATGACAATGGACGCTGTCGCGCCTATATATATATCATATGCTCGAGCTAAGGAAGGTGCATAATCCCACAGAAATCACATTTAATTTTTAATCCATTATCGTCTTTAAAATCTTGATTATAAATTTAGTCATATAGCGAGCTCATACGCTTGCCTAAATATTATATTATATTTTTAAATGTGACGACAAGTCCGTATACTTGCCCTTCCGTAGGTGTCACAAACACAAGTCAACATATTCTTATCGAATGTGACGACAAGTCCGTACACTTATTCTCCCGTAGGTATCACAAACACAAGTCAATATATTCTCATCGAATGTGACGACAAGTCCGTACACTTGCCCTCCCGTAGGTGTCACAAACACAAGTCAATATATTCACATCGAATGTGACGATAAGTTCGTACACTTGTCCTCCCGTAGGTGTCACAGTCATAAGTCAATATATTCTCATCGAATGTGACGACAAGTCCATACACTTGCCCTCCCGTAGATGTCACAATCTCAAGAATAAATCAGCTATATGAATATAATTAAATAGCATATAATTGATTTGCATATATTTAATTGATCAGACGAATTGCTTAATACCTGCAATAAAACTTAAGGTTTGTTCTTCGATATTTTCAACGTCAAATTGCACCCAAACCTCATATTTATTCAACTATTATAAACACTATATTATATTTATCAATAAGATAAATAAAGCTATAGCAATAAAAAGGATATATGAATTGCAGCATGATAAATAGATAACAAAAAAATATTTGATTTTCATATCTATTATTAGAATTTTTAGGAGGCACATAACATAAATTAAATAAACACAATTTCAATTAATAATTTAAATTATCACTCATGAATATGAAAAAAAGAAAGCCCAATAGCATACTTAAATCAAAATATTTCATGGGTATATAGCAATCATGCACAGAATCGTGAAACAAGTTGTACGAAATAGCAAACTTCAATCAGAAATTTTTCAAAAATTATAAATGAGATGCAGCCAGAATGGAATTTCAAAAATAAATTTCAGATCTTTATATAAAATATTAATTTCATTCAATATATTTAATTTGATAATAATCTGAATTTAATTAAGCCATGTTAGGGAAAAACCTACCTCGAATTCACCATAGTTCTAGGTTTTCTTGAAATCCGAAAAGAAATATCACTCCAAAATCACTAGATCCGATCCAAGGCATAAGAAAACGTGTAGATTGAGAAGAAAATGAAGAAGAATCGTCAATTTTGAGGGAGATCCGGCTTCTTTCTCTCTCCAACTCGTCACTTTCTCTCTCCTCTCTGTAGGCCGGCGGCGGTTATAGAAGGGGAAGAGTTGAATCGGTGTTTTAGGGGCAGAAATTCTATTTCTTTCCCTAAATAATAATCTGAGGGTATTTCTGTAATTTTTCTTTAGCCTTAATTTAAGGAGATAGTTATGGATATTTAATGGGTAATTAAACTCATTGGATTTGAATTTTAAATAATTTGATTTAATTAAATTAAATATTAATTTCAGTCATTTTAAATTTTGAATCGCATAACAAACATTTAATATTTCATATATTTAATCTTAAATAATTAATCTCATAAATAAAAATTAATTTTATCATAATAAATTAAATTAATCAAAAATCTAAATTTAAATTTTACCGAAATGTTACAAATTAAGTGCCTAATGAAGCTGATCAGGTCCTTCAATTCAACGTCATTAACTGTTTCTCTGAATGCTTTCATGATACTTGTACGTACCTTGGTCCGAACTGTCATGCTTTTCTGATAGATGAGATGGACTGTTAAAGTCCCTCATTACCAATTACTAATTAATTAGGACCATTAATGGAATGTGAGTGGAGCTTGCACGCATAATAATTCCTTATTTTATATTAAAATTTATATAAAATAACTAAAAAATTTTATTTATTATTATTATTTTTTTTTTTTTTAGTATTATTTTAGTACTGATTTTGGTTCTCGCACCAAACAGGGTCTTATGAGTCAAACATGATGCATGACACTGTAGAATCTTTTTGGGACATGTGATGGCAATCTCTTGGCTTGGAGCATATCAATCTATAAGTGCGGTGGCATTAAGGTTCAGTTAGGGTGACATTGAAGTATATGGATCACCATTTTGTGTTTTGTATTTGCATGAAAAGTAAATAAAAAGTATCATATAATAGAAAAAAATTATAAAAAAATGATATTAAATGGTGAAAAAATGATATTTTCATGCAGTTGTACATGCGGCAAGCACTGATGGGCGTCTAATGTATAATTTTCGAAGCCCCATTTTGATAGAAATATTTTTATTAAAAAAATTTTAATAGAAATATATAGACCTGGATGGAATGTTTTTATTCCAAAATCTGCAATGACTAAACTTGTAGCCACGAACCTGGATGTAATTTATCATTTTAAATATAAAATCATGGTTGCGCATCGCCATTGATCAGTCATACATCGAATGGAGAGCTAGCTCCTAAATAGAAAAAATTATTGGGTTCGGATACCCTCGCCACGTCACATTTTTGGAGCTGCCTATAACAAGCACTTTTAACTTATAGATGCTTATTATAGAGATTTCTATAACAAGTACCTATAACAAGCACAATTTTTAGATTTCTATAACAAGCACATTTATATCTATAACAAGCACATTTATACCTATAACAAGCAGATTCGAAAATGTGCTTGTTATGGGGTATCTGAACCCAAGTTTTTTTCCCTAAATAGACCGCATCGCTAGAACTGAGAGCGAGAGAGAGAGAGAGAGAGAGAGAGAGGGAATTTAGTATATACATTTAGGCCTTTGGAAACAGCAAACCAAACCCGGCCAGTGTGATTCGTAATTATAACTGCTGCTTAAAAACAGGCCAACTAATTATAATTAAGAAATGAGATTCATTGACGACGTGAAGTCCCATGAGGTCCAGCAGCCGAGGCCTTAAATTCGATCCACTGTTTGGCGGTATAATATATAGTCCCCCCCCCATCACCATTCATCATTATTTCCTTCTCCCGTTGATCAACCGATGAATATGGCTGCTTTGATATTCTACTCCTCTTCTGCTGCTGCTGCTGCTTCTCCAAGCTCCATTCTCTTCAAACACAATAGCAGTAGTACTACTGGTCGATGCTGCTCGTCTTCTTCTCCTCGCTTGGCGATTCCCTTGGCCTCCAACCTTCATTCTGCTGCTGGCGCCGATCATCAGTAAGCGAATTAAGCTACATACGTATATATATACATATCTTAATTTCTGATATACATATATGTGTATGATTAAATATTATCATGAGGGCAGCATCAAGAAGGCGTTCAGGCCGCCACTCCAAGTTGAGGATCAGGTGACCCACTCGATGCCGGCGGAGAAGGTAGAGATGTTCAAGTCATTGGAGGATTGGGCGGAGAAGCACGTATTAACTCTGCTGAAGCCGGTGGAGAAATCATGGCAGCCGCAGGATTTCCTTCCGGAGCCGAGCTCGCAGGGCTTCTTCGAGGAGGTGGAGGAGCTGAGGAAGAGGGCGATGGAGATCCCCGACGCCTACTACGTCTGCTTGGTCGGGGATATGATAACCGAGGAAGCTCTTCCGACGTACCAGACGATGCTCAACTCCTTTGACGGCGTGAGGGATGAAACAGGGGCGAGTCTCAGCTCCTGGGCTATTTGGACCAGAGCTTGGACCGCAGAGGAGAACCGCCATGGCGACCTTCTCAGGCACTATCTCTACCTCTCTGGAAGGGTCCACATGAGGCAGATTGAGAAGACCATACAGTATCTCATCGGTTGCGGCATGGTATATACACACATATATATACATTCTAATTAACTATGATATGCATGATAAAATAAAAATGTGAAAAATCGATTCTTTCGTTCTTCGTACGTACTGATTAATTATTCTGTTAATTAATACTAACTGCATATATATATATATATATATATATATATGACATGACGATCGAATTAATTAATGATCGATCGATCGATCGATGATATGATTATCAGTACATAAAAACGGAGAACTGCCCGTACAGAGGATTCATCTACACCTCATTCCAAGAGCGAGCCACGTTCATCTCCCACAGCAACACCGCCCGCCACGCCAAGCAGCACGGCGACATGAAGCTCGCCCAGATCTGCGGCACCATCGCCGCCGACGAGAAGCGCCACGAGGCAGCCTACACCAGGATCGTAGAAAAGCTCTTCCAGATCGACCCAGACGGCGCCGTCATCGCCTTCGCCGACATGATGAAGAAGAAGATCGTGATGCCAGCGCACCTCATGTTCGACGGCCGCGACGGCAGACTCTTCCACCACTTTTCCGCAGTGGCCCAGCGGCTGGGAATATACACGGCGAAGGATTACGCAGATATTATGGAGTTCTTTGTGGGGAAGTGGAAGGTGGAGGGGCTGGTGGGATTGTCCGGCGAGGGGAAGAAAGCGCAGGAGTTCCTCTGCAGTTTGGCGCCGAGATTCAGGAAACTGGAGAAGAGAGCTGAGGAGAGGGCTAAGCAGCAGGCTTTACCCACCATGGTGCGCTTCAGCTGGATCTTCGACAGGGAAGTCCGGATTTAAATTTAATTAGGGAAATATATATCATAAGATTAATTCTTCTGCAGGTTCACACTAATTAATTTCAGCAATATTATATATATCAATGCTATCAAAAAAAACAAAAATTAACATATATATATATATATATTATTTTATTTTATTTAGGATATTATATATATATAAAATGCGTAAAATTTAAATGAATATGGTGTGATAGTGGTAATATTTATGAATTGATGGTGAAATGCATAATTTTGTATAAATTTCATGTCCTGTAAAACCCCCAAATTTTATATATATACACTAAGGGCCTGTTCGTTTGTGAGGTTTAAATTTAATAAGATTAAAATTAAACTTGAATAAAGATATTTTTTATTGAAAATTGTGAATGATGTGAAATAAAATTAGTTATTATGTTGAGATATGTGAGAGATGTGATATAAAGTTAGTTATTATGTTAGAATATGTGAGGGATGTGATATAAATTAGTTATTATTTTAGTAATATGCGTAGGATGTGAAATAAAGTTAATTTTTAATATTAAATTTTATGTATGATGTAATATGTCTGTTCAAAATAAAATTAGGTTAATTTTAAATTGTCAAACAAACAGTGGCTAACTGTACCTGTGCTCATTTTCACGTACATATATATGTTTGGTAGGCCTGTACAAAACTGTTTATTTAACTGATCAGAATTATTGCTATCGCTATTTTTATTATATATAAAATTTCTATGTTTAAAATAATACAATTTCCTATAGAAATACTTAATTTGATTGATATTTTATTTTTCATATATAATTCTGTGATCATATATATTCTTGACATGTTTCCTTAAAATTAAGTATATGAATCGATAAATTAATTTTAGTTCAACGGCCATTTTAAACTTGGCAGATGAAATAGCAAATCAATCAGAACTTTGGAGAGTCAAAAGATATGGAACCAATATGAAATGATCATAGAGAACCATATTCTCAACATATGGGAAGAGTCATGACAAATAAATAAATTTTTTTTTCTACCAAAATCAAATTAATATTTTTATTTTTTTCTGCTTGTAGTTTATTTGCTTCAGAAGTTCAGTCATATTCTTAGATAAAGGTAGGGGTGGCCACCATTAATCCACCATACATGATGAAATCAGTTCGAACCGATTTCGTACTGAATCTATTCCAAGCTAATCCTTTAAGGCCCATTATAGAAAGAACCAAACTGGAACCCATCGTCTGTAACATTTAGATCTGTTCCAGTTATTTAACTAAATGTTCTTATATAGCTAGCCATCATCAATTTCCAGAAAAAATAATAAATTTTGATGTTGTTTAATTCCCTAGCATGTTATCAAACTTATTTTGCTTTCAGATCCATGTGAAATGCAACCACGGACTCAACCTATTTTGAAACCACGAAATTAGTCCGGTCCCTTTGAGGTACTAGATGCATCTGGAACTAGATTCAGTTTCATACTGAATTTATCGAACCAGTTTTGATCCAAATTTACTGAATTGATTCTGAATTAGTTTCGAATGAATTAGATATGTTGCCCAATGCTAGATAAAGATCTACATTTTTTGAAGTCAATTATCGTCTTTATTGAGTTGAGTCATTATTGAATAAGATTAATTTTTTCAAAAAATTTAAAGGTGCATCTAAAGTATAATGAAAGCAAATGTATAAGAATGAAATTGTTATATGCATATGAATAAAGTAATAAAAATATAAGTGTAAATAAAAACATATTAGATATCATTCTCTTATTTATGCTTATTTTGTTTATATCAACAAATTATCTAACTCTTTTTTTTTTTGATTAAAATTATCTAACTCTTAGGGTGTGTTTGTTTGTGAGGTTAAATTTAAGAAGGTTAAAATTAAATTTGGATGGAGATATTTTTTTATTGAAAGTTGTGAATGATGTGAAATAAAATTAGTTTTTATGTTGGGATATGTGAGGGATGTGATATAAAGTTAGTTATTATGTTGGAATATGTGAGGGATGTGATATAAGTTAGTTATTATTTTAGTAATATGTGTAGGATGTGAAATAAATTTAATTTTTAATATTAAATTTTATGTGTGATGTGATATGCCTGGTTAAAATTAAACCAGATTAATTTTAAACTCCTAGGCAAACAGGGCCTTAATACTTAAAAAAAAGGGAAAATAGTGTTTGCTAGTGCAGGGCCACCGCAATATTACATTGCGCATTAGGTTTAGCCATTAAAAGCAAGTTGTGGAGGCCAAAGCTAATATTTTTTCTTCAAGTATGACAATTAATTAAATCAAGTTTTTTTTTATGAAAATAAATCAAGCTATATTAGTTCTAGTGTAATCCACGAGTTGAATCAAAACTGCTACATAATGCTATAAGTTTCCACATTTGGCCCTGTTTGGCGCGAGGACCAAAATAGGACCAAAACAGGACCAAAATAGGACCAAAATGGTACTAATTTAAATAATAATAATAATAATAATAAATAAATTTTTTATATCATTCTACACAAATTCAAATATAAAAAATATTATTTTACTTTGCATACTCAACAATTTAAAATAAAAATATCAATTTTATTTCACATTTTAGACTAAAATATTAAAATCGAGTATTTTGATCTAAGATGTGAAATAAAGTTTATATTTTTATTAAAAATTATTGAGTATGTGAAGTAAAATATTATTTTTTATATTAAAATTTGTGTAGAATAATTAAAATAATTTATTTATTATTATTATTATTATTTTTTAAACTAGTACTATTTTGGTCCTGTTTTGATCCTCGCGCCAAACAGGGCTTTAAGCCGAAAATATATTCAAGTTCGTTTGTGTTTTCTAAAATAAATAATTAAGCAAATGAAAAAAAATTAAAAGTGCGAAATAATTGAAGTAGACCATATATAGTTTGTCAGCTTGCGACCAAGAAATGAAGAAGGTGCGCAGTAACTATCCATAAGGCGCTATTTTGATCTAATTAAAACTTAATTAAGTCAATTAATTATTACAAAATATCATTTTCCATTCATTGTTGTACATATTGGACATCATTTTCAACCCTATTGTCATATTGATCACCAATAATTAAATGAAGTCCCAGTTGCTACTTGCTACCAATTGGTTAAAAGATGTCATTTCATCAACTTGCATATTGCCAAGGCTCTTCATATTTGGTGTTCAAAGGTTACCAATTATCGACAAGAATAATTGATTGAAGAAATGATTTCTTGAGTTTGGCAAACCAAAAGTTTGAAATCAGATTAATGGAAGATAGTTATGCAGCAGGAGAGGAACTTTATATAATAAGAATCGCACTTATAACATAGTCAAATTTCTAAAAGAATAATTTAGTATTCAAGTTAAAAATGGAGAACTTGCGACTGAGATATATGACCATACTCATTATGAAAGGCTTCGAGTAGATGAAGGGAATTGACTTTAATGAGATATCCTCATACTAGGAATGAAGATGGATTTGATATGCAGTGTCCTTATAGCTAAATGCAAACCTAATCAATCTTGGAGGTCAGATAGCAAGAAATGAAGGCAACCTGCCTTCATGGAGAATTATAGGAGAAGATTTATATAACTTAGCATGTAGGCTTCAAAGGTAAATAGAAAGAGGCATCACATCTTTAAGTAAAGAAGAGCTTGTAACCTCGACGAAGGAAACTTACATATAATGATAGGAGATCCTCATATGAGGATACCTCAAAAGGAGTAATCTTTGAGGAGATAGCGGGAGATATATGTCCATGAATACATCTATTCTTCTTGAAAAAGAGATTTTCCCAATTAAATTAAAATTATCTAATATAAGATTTGGACAATATAAAAAAATTATGGGGAGTGGCCAGGTGTTAGCCCATTATCAAGGTTTTATAAAGGAATGTCTTGCATCCATATATTAATGTGCAAGGCATTCTTTACAATCCAAGTAGGGAAACAATTTACTTTCTATTTGCTTATAATTAAAGAGGGCTAAGAAGGGCAATGCAAATGGTGATGCTATCACAGTGAACCCATTTCTCCTTCGAGTGAGCACATAGTTCATCATTGGTGGTAAAGTCCAACAATAAAAAATCCAAAATTCAAAAGAAGTTCAGTCTCCTAAAATTTTTGAAAATAAAGAAAAAAAAAGTTATCCATCTAGGATTAGATAGTTCTTGGTCATGAGTCCTCTTGTAATCTTTCAGTAATTTCCCAAAGACAAGTCCAACTTTCTAATTACTTCTAGTTTGTTGTAACTTTGTGGGGTCATCATCAATGTTCTTATGTAAAATCCTATTTGTTTCCAGCTTTAAGTTTGTATTAGGATTTAGGAGATAGTGTTTCTACAAGTTTGCTCTATTTCAATTATCATATTTGATAGTTATATTTCTGTCTTTGCAATGGCGTTGTCAAAATGCAATTTGTTACCGACAATCAATTTGTTCGAGTTTTCCTTTGCTTTTCCATGGAACACCAGCTTGAAAGATGGGGGCGACAAACGTACAATAGAGTGGAGAAAGGCTCCAAACTCTGGCGTAGTTTTGAGTTAAAAAAGTTAAATAAGTTAACTATTTTTTTTATAGAAATAAGTTAAATAAAGTTAAAGTGACGATAAAAATAGTTTTGAAGCAAAGGATGAAATTTTGGGCCTCTGTTTGGCGCGAGGACCAAAGTCAGGACTAAAATAGTACTAGTTTAAAAAAAATAATAATAATAAATAAATAAATTTTTTAAATTGTTCTATACAAATTATAATAAAAAAAATATTTTACTTCATATGCTCAATAATTTTTAATAAAAATATTAACTTTATTTCACATCCTAGATCAAAATACTCAATTCAAATAATTTAATCTAAAACGTGAAATAAAGTAGATATTTTTATTAAAATTTATTAAGTATGTGAAATAAAATAATATTTTTATATTAAAATTTATGTAGAATAATTTAAAAAAATAATTTATTATTATTATTATTTTTTATTAAATTAGTATTATTTTGATCCTATTTTTGATTATCGTGCCAAAGCTGGATTTAATTGATCTCCATTCAGTCCCTCGTTTTTCAAAGTTCCAGAGTCCGGATGGTGATGTTTTTCATTTTTCTGAATTTGTGGTTCATTTGTCCACATAATTATTCATTAATACGTCACTCAGAAGTAAACAAATCGGTCAATTGCACTTATAATTGACCTCATTTAGTATCTTTATATTAATTGAAATTATGCCAATTTAGAATTCTATATTTGAAATAATACAAATTATATGTTATATTTATAATAAGTGTAACTGAAAATATATTATCTTATATATACAGTTGTAAAGAACTGAACTTTTTCATGATAGATGACGCCAACAGATCGTACTACTGTTTCATTTTATAAACTTCAACTTGATCACAAAGGTGACAGGCCAATTAATTAGCTGACATATAGTTAATGAAATAAATTATATCTTAATAATTAAATCCCAAAACAGCAGATTTACGCAATTTAAAAAATTCTAATATTTACATCCAAGAAAAATATTCAAATAAAAACTTTAATTATTATATAAAAAAAACAAATAGAATATATAAGAACCTTGCAATTTGCATCATGTACTGAATGAATTGGTTCTCATCTGATTGAAAACAAGGAATGCAGAATAGATGTTTTGCTTTTTATATCAAATGATTCAATTGCTCGTAATACTTCAAATGAATGCTTTCATAATTCAAATATCCGCAAAATCACTTGTGTTAGCATTCTTTTTTGAAAAATTTATATCTGTAATTTTTTTAAATTTTTTTTTACAAGCTGTACTTTTTAAATCAAATATTTATAAGTAGTACTCTCTAAATTTAATATTTATAAATAATACTCGTTATTTTAAATGTGAATTTATAGGCTACATCCTCACTCTAACCTATTTTAAATATAAATTTATAAGTAACACCTTCATTTTAACTTTTATTTGAAAGTGTCGTATGTAATTTCTGATAGAAACAATTATAGTATGTCTCATGTAATTCTCTAATTCAGTTCTTTCCTTGAAAGATCTGGCCGCTAGCAAAAATTATGTAGACATGATCGACTTTAGGAGATTAAATCAAAATCTCCCAAAAATAAGATTGATAATTTCATTAAAATTTGTTAATGGGCTCAAGAAAAATGCCCACTAAACTTTTATTTTTTTTTTAAAAAATCTCCTCCTCAATTTTATTAAAATTAATATTCAATGTACACAATCTCTCTAATAAAAACACGACTCTCCATATGGGGATTTTGCACATGAATATCTGATTTCAAATTAATGCTAGATTATTTTCCAATAGAAAGTCATTTGAGTGAGAGTGTATATTTTCTTAATAACTTTTCAATCTATTCCAAATAATTACAGTCATCATTGGCTTTGTCCCAACTATTTTTAGTTCTATTTTAGTAATCATTTTAGTATATAATATATTATATTTCTATAAAAATATTTACATATATCAGTATATATATAATTAAAATAGTTAAAAACATATGATATAACTAATCTAAAATAATTCCAAAAGTAATTTCAAGAGGAGCAAAAGATGAATCATAATTTCTCGTTTTTCAGAGACTTAAGATCATCTCATTTATATAGTATTCCCTCCGCTCTCTCTCTTTTTTTTTTTTTTTTTTTCAAAAAACTAGATGTTTACAATTATTTAGAAAATTGAAAATAAAAAAGAATTATAATTATTGTGAATTAAAAAAATTGAACATATAAATAATATTAAAAGTGTTATGTATGTAATAAGTAATATTGGTGTAAGGGTAGATTGGGTATCACATTCTGGAAGGCATAGGATACCTCACAATCCAACTTCCGTACAGCTGGTATGAATTGTCGGCAATCGGATATCACATTCTGCGCTTGCTCTGCTTCTCTTCACCCACATCTGCTTCTCTCCACCGTCCTCCACAAAAAAGTGCAAAACCATGCCCTACGCTGTATCCGCCGTCGCCGGGACCTCTTCCGACATCTCCGATGAGGTTTCTCCAAAGCCGTCCGGCAAGCGCAGGCGAGGTCTGTGGCTCTTCCGCCTGCCTCCGACGCCAACGCCGCTCGCCGACCTCAGTTCACGGTGGGCCCAGGAATGGAACCGCGCCTACCTGCTGGCCTGCGCTGCCGGACTGATGGTCGACCCCCTCTTCTTTTACTCCCTGTCCATCAGCGGCTCGCTCATGTGCGTCTTCATCGACGGCTGGTTCGCCATAACCATCACCGTCCTCCGCTGCATGATTGATGCCATTCACGTCTGGAACACCTGGCTCCAGCTCCGAGCAGCCTGCAGCCGCCATCACCTGCAGCAATCGCCGGCGTCCGATCAGGAGCGAGCGGAGAAGTCACATGGTACTGTGGCTTCCCCGCCGCACGGGGACCTCAAGTCGAACAAGGGTCTATTGCTTGATCTCTTTGTTGTTCTTCCCATCATGCCGGTGAGTTAAGCTAGCATTTATACAAATGTAGTTAAGTAGTGGTTAGCTTTAAGGTGTTTGGTTTGATGTTATCTTGATTATATATTATGTAATTTAGATGACATGACATCTAAGGGAGCATTTAGTTCGTGTTATCTTGGTGTTATGCCATATTATTTAGAGAAGATAATTATTTGGTTTAATAACACGCATAAATAATTTTTTGAAATTATCACTCAAAGGATGATATATAGATTACATGACATAACATTAAATATCATCTTTTTAGTGATATTTTTATAATTTTTTAGAAGGTAATATAAAGATATTATCAATATTTTCTCTAAATAATATTACATAATATCAACATAACATTGAACCAAAACACCCTTTAAATAGTTTTACGGGAATTAAAGTCGAACAAACTCAATACGATCTTCATGACTTTTTATAGGAACTAAAATCAAGCAAATTTACACAATCTCTACAACTTTTTATAAGAATCAAAGCCGAGTAAAATCTACACAACAACCTTCACACAAGGATAAGAGCAAGTAAGTAAAAATATCAAAAAAAGGAACAAGTAAATAAAAAAATTTGCTAGACAACTAGATTAGGTTACAATTTTAATCAAGAAGAAATATTACAATGAGAAGTTTTATGCACATACAAACTTGCTATGAAAATACTCAAGTAAATTTTACAGTAACACGTATAAAAAATTAGAAAGCAAGATGAAAATTAAGAGCTTAAAGATTATCACTATGTTTCCTTTCACTAATAAATAAGAACTCAAATAATATCCAAGAGTTTTAGTTTTAATAGATCACAACAGGCAAAACCAGAAAACTCCATATGTCACAATAAAATTGAAGCACAGAGACAGCAACAAAAAAATATAGAAGATAGAAAAGAAATGCCAGTGAGAAAACAAGCTTCTTATTAGAGAGCACCACAATTTCCTTCCCTTTAGTTTTCCTTTAGAAAGAAGAAGTTTTAATGTAGGAACAAGAGAGCAGAAAATAGAAATGCTCAAGTGTATTTATTCGTAGTAGGAAAGAGGAGAAGAAGCTTTTGTTCAAAGCTTCTAACACAAGCTAGCACAAAGGACAAAATCAAGTGGGACATTACAATAAAATAAGAAATAAAATAATCATGCTATCCGAATTAAATTTTAGTCATCATGAACACAATATCAGGCTCCATAACAAAAATATCCAAGTTAAAAACATCCAATAGACACAAGGCCAGAAAACCAAGATAGATAAAAACATAAAATGCAATGTAATAGCCATAAAAGCACACCATTAGGATTAATATAACCCATAGAAATGTTTAAGATAACATTAGTCAACTATTTGATGATGACATAAGGAACAAAATCCTATATTCCATCTGTAGCCTGATCAATCAAGAGAAAGATAATTTGGTTTGGACCGAAACTCACTCAACTAATTTTCCTATTGCTACTCTCTACAAAAAATAATTTGAAATGCAAAATGGTTTGTTGTCAGAACATGGTGCTAACATATTGCTCAAAGGTGCCTACATAAACTTGAATGTTGGTGTTCTTGTGGAGAAAATGCAAAAGGGCAATCCCAATAGTATCACTATTGAAGGGTGTTGGCTACATCAAATTCTTATCTCTGTGGTTGTGAAGAGGAAGAAAGCCATTTCATTTTAAGAATGGGCACTTGTTGTACAATGGAGTGAGAGGCATTTCACTATAAAATTAGATGTTATTTTCACTAACATTTTTTTTAAGAAAAAATTTAAGATGATGTTCAAGGCAACTAGCTCCAACAAATATGATATAATAATAAGCTTGGAAGTTGTTACATTTTACTACTGTTAGAGAGGAAGGAATTCCAAAGTGCATTGGCGACCGGTATCATCCTCAAAAGCCATTGCAACAACTTCCAAGCTTAGGAGCGGCTGGAATCCATTTGCCTATTTGGGGCTATGTATCTCCTATGAATAACATTGAATTCTCCCAACCCTTGGTTATTTTAAAATCAACTTTGATAGATTAATTCAAGGCAATGGAGAGGCAATAGCAGACCAAATCATTTAGATATAAGTTTGCTTCTACAATACGGAAAGAGATTACTCACAAGTGCAGTACCTATTATGAAATAATTAGATGCTTGGAAAGATTGAATGCTATGAGAAAAAGAGCTTCAGAGGTGGAAAACTCGGTTAAGAAAAAAACATGATGTACTTTCATATCATTTGTAAGTAATCTATAAAAAATAAAAGCTGAAAGCCAATGAGATTAGCTTGTATGAAAAGGCAATCATAAGACCATATAAGATGACAAGAGAAGCAGGTTTCTCCTTTTTAATTGACCGTCCCTTGACTAATATTCTTCAACAGGTCAAAAGACTTAAAAATTATATTGAAGCCCAGCTAAGAGCAGTTCTTATCCTTGCCAGATCTTTTGACTCTCTGTACTACAAAATTGACACAAGCCAAAAAGCTTAGAGGCGTAAAAGCTTCTAATTAATTGTAACAATGAATGAGCTGAGATTTACACATTGATTTTTCATTTGCATGACATACATAAATTCATATTATTATGACTGTTTGAAACCAGATCGTCTGTAAATATCATTATCAATGCAAGTTATTAATTAGTTGATTGTTGGATGCAGCAGATTGCGATGTGGGTAGCAGCCCCAGCGTTAATCAGACGGGGAATGATAACAGCAGTAATGGCTGTGCTACTGATGATGTTCTTGTTCCAGTATCTTCCCAAAGTTTATCATTCCGTCCGCTTCCTACGTCGCATCCAAAATTTCTCAGGCTACATATTTGGAACCATCTGGTGGGGGATTGCTCTCAATCTCATCGTATACTTCGTCGCATCACATGTAAACCGCATATCTCATCCATTAATTATATACATTACATGATACATGCAAACTATATATAGCTACTGATCATACATTCGATCAAATTATATATTTATATATATATATATATATATATATATATATATATATTTGTATGTATGTACGTACAAACACCCAACAGGCAGTTGGAGCTTGCTGGTATTTGCTGGGGATCCAGAGGGCAGCAAAGTGCCTCAAGGAGCAGTGCATGGTAGCTCATCAGTATGCTGAGCAGAGTTGCAGGCGGCAGACTCTTGCCTGCGTGAATCCTATCTACTACGGCGCTTCATCTTCTCCAATCACCGGCAAGGATCGACTGGCATGGGCCAAGAACCTTAGCGCCCGAACTGCCTGCCTGGAATCCAGCAACAACTACGAGTACGGTTCCTACAAATGGACCGTCTCCCTGGTCACCAACACAAGCCGCCTGGAGAAGATCCTCCTCCCCATATTCTGGGGCCTCATGACTCTCAGCACCTTCGGCAACCTGGAGAGCACCACCCAGTGGCTCGAGATTGTCTTCAACATCGTCACCATCACTTCCGGCCTCATCTTGGTCACCATGCTGATCGGCAACATCAAGGTGTTTCTGCACGCAACCACGTCCAAGAAGCAGGCGATGCACCTGAGGATGAGGAATGTGGAGTGGTGGATGAAGAGGAAGAATCTGCCGCAGGGCTTCCGGCAGAGGGTCCGGCAGTACGAGCGGCAGCGTTGGGCGGCAATGAGGGGCGTCGACGAAGGCGACATGATTAAGAACCTCCCGGAAGGGCTCAGGAGGGACATCAAATATCACCTATGCCTCGACCTCGTCCGCCAGGTGCAAACATAATTCTTGATTCAATTAAAAAACAAAGAGCTAATTTGAACCTGCAGAATTTACTAATTAACATCTCCTACATATGTATGTATGTATATATTGTTGCTGCAGGTTCCTCTGTTCCAGCACATGGATGAGCTTGTGCTGGAGAACATTTGTGACAGGGTCAAGTCCCTCATCTTCCCCAAAGGGGAAACTGTGAGCCTACCAATCTTTCCTTATTCCATAGCGCAAATTAATCCGTTAATCGTGCTTGTTCGTGATGTAGAACTTACGCGCGCCAATATTGCATTGATTAGATAACTAGAGAAGGAGACCCAGTTCAGAGGATGATCTTTATAGTCCGAGGCCACCTTCAAAGCAGCCAGGTGCTACGCAACGGCGTGAAGAGCTGCTGCATGCTGGGCCCCGGAAACTTCAGCGGGGACGAGCTTCTCTCATGGTGCCTGCGCCGCCCGTTCGTGGAGCGGCTGCCGCCATCGTCGTCGACGCTGGTAACGCTGGAGACCACGGAGGCGTTCGGGCTGGAGGCGGCGGACGTCAAGTACGTCACGCAGCACTTCCGGTACACGTTCGTGAACGAGAAGGTGCGGCGAAGCGCGCGGTACTACTCGCCGGGGTGGAGGACGTGGGCGGCGGTGGCGATCCAGCTGGCGTGGCGGCGGTACAAGCACCGGAAGACGCTGACGTCGCTCTCTTTCATAAGGCCCAGGCGGCCTCTGTCGAGGTGTTCGTCCATGGGAGAGGAGAAGCTGCGGCTCTACACGGCGCTGCTCACCTCGCCCAAGCCAAACCACGACGATCTTGATTGCCTCTAAGTGAAGTGATAAATATTATAAATTTACATCGATCACATACATGATTTCATTAGCTAATAGTGATCTGGTATATTTGCTCTTGATGCGCGCAATTCCATCCTATAACTGCAGTGCTTTAATCTCTTGCAGGAAGATATTCCCACGAGACAACTGCATGCAGAATGTGAGAAGAAGCAGAGGATATTAAAGAGAATTAGGGAAGAGGACTTGCACGAGAGAGGCCTTGTGAACTAATTAACACAGGGGGTTAATAACAAAAACTATGAGCTAATTTACAATGATTAAATATAAGTATGCACATCCACACATTTACTGATATACCTCTGCAAATTGATGTCCTTACTAAGGACATGAATTTTGGACTGTAGAGTTTCAAAATGAGAAATAGGCAATGCTTTCGTCAAAATATCAGTTAGTTGATTTTTTCGAATAGATGAATATGATAGACAACTCATATAAAATGAAAGTCCTATTTTGATGTCCTTACATGAGAAATTAGGTTGGCAACCAAATATGTTGTACTAATGTTATCACAACACAAAATAGGAGGCTGTGATAAAAGTACGACTTTAGAAGTCACATTTGCAAGGGCCTGATACTCAACTTTCATAGAAGATCGTGTGATAGTGCACTATTTCTTTGATGATTAGGAAATGAGATAATTATCAAGAAAGACAACAAAACCATTAGTCAAGTGATTGACTTGCTCAATCGGCACTAGGGAAAGCAAATAACTAGTAACGAGAACTAAAAGGCGCTGAATGAGAAGACCATGTGAATGAGTGCCTTTGACATAGCAGCAGATGCATTTAATTGCATTCTAACATGCTCAATGGTGGGGGCATGCATAAATTTACATACATGTTTTACCGCAAAAGCTATAACCGGGCGAGTAATAGTGAGATAAAGGAGAACCACATGTAGCTGATAATGTGAATAAACTTTTCAATAAAAAAAAAATCCCAGATAATGTGGGAGTAGGAAGTGGAGTACAAACTGGCTTTGCTTCATGTAGTTGATAGTCAGTAATATATTTTTCCTGGGAAAAAATGATATCTGCAGCTGTTGGTTGAAGTTCTAATCCAAGAAAGAAATCAAGCTGGCCAAGATCTCTGATGGCAAAAGTAAAGGTTAATGACTATTCAATTATAGAAGCAGTATGAGCTAGTGTGTTTCCTATGAGGACAATATCATCCACATAGATAAGTAGATAAGTAAGAATACCTGGCTCATAGTAAATAAATAAAGATGAATCATTTTTTTGAGCATTTGAAACAAAGATGAGTTGACAACTTTTGAAACCAAGATCTTAGTGCCTATCTTAAGCCATAAAGTTGACTTATGAAGGCGACAAGGTAAGTCGGATTACTAGCATTGACAAAGCCCGATGGTTGTACCATATTTTTTCCTCGTTAAGATAACAATGAGCGAAAGTATTTTGAATGTCCAACTGCCTGAGGTTCTAGCTGTTACTTGGAACTAACAAAGTATAATTCATATAGTTATTGGTTAAACAACAGGGATGAAAGTATTAGTCGAGCCTTGTGTTGATTGATAGACCATCAGTATTGTGTTTGATTTTGAAAACCCACTTGTACCCAATGACGTTTCTATTGGGTGGTGGTGGAACTAAAGACCAAGTATTATCATGTAGGAGGTTTTTGAATTCATCTTGTATTGTATTTCGCCAAAACGAGCATTTTAGAGCATCTGGATGAGATGTTGGTTCTATATCGAAAGGATTGGTATTAGTAATTAAAGCGTAGGACAAATTGGGATTGTGAATTCCATCGATGGATCGAAGTCACAGTTGATGTGGATGAGCCTGACTGGCAAGTTTTGGAATAATATTAGTGGATGGAATTTGTGGTTCTGGTGGAGGTTGAGGTAGGAGTTGAGGTGGGATTCAAGTTTGTTGGTGTGGAGATTGTGGTTAATTGATGTCAGTAGTAGTAGATGGTGATGTAATGGAAGGATGATGAGTTTGTGTATTAGGTGTAGCCGAGGAATGTATACAAGAGAATTGTGAGATATGAAAAGCAGCAACCCCAGAATGGAAATTTGGTTATGCAAAAATACTAATTCATCGAAGCACGAGATATAAACTTGACTAATAGCACAATTTAGAAATCTTTATCCATGATTGTTAGAGGGATAACAAAGAAATACACATTTTGAAGATCTATAAGCCAATTTTTCTGTGTTATAGGACCGGGGAGATAGGAAAAATAAAGACATCCAAATGTTTTTAGGTGGCTTTTGAAAAAAGATAAAACAGGTAGCTTGGCGAATAGAGGTGGAGGGAAGAAGACTGATTGGGCAAGTGATTGCTTCAAAGGTATAGTCCAAAAGAATAATGGTCATGCGATAACATAGATAAGCTAAGTTCAACAATTTAACAATGACATCACTCAATAGCACCATTTTGTTCAAGAGTGCAGGGGAAAGATATATGATGCGTGATGCTACATATCTTAAAATGAGAATGTAAAAGCCATGAAGTCTCCACCACCATCACTTTGAAAATAAATAATGTTAGAATTCAGCCGCCACTCAACCATATTCTTTAATAAAATTAAGGAGGAGAAAACATCATTTTTTGATTTTAGAAGATAAAAAATCATATATATTTAGAGAAATCATCCATTAAAGAAGAATTGATAACCATTATGTGAAGCACAATCCAGGAGTATCCATAAATATGGGCCTAAAAATGGAGATGGATTGAAAAGAAATTGGTAAGAGTTTACTGATCAAACAATGAGGAATAAAGAATCCATGCCCAGTAGATAGGATTTCTCACTCGAGAAAAAGGCGCTAGGTAGATTGCTTCACGGAATAATAGTTGGAGGCTAGGGTTTCGCACGACTTCTGTCGTGTGAGGATGATGCTTTCCGAAGCTTTGATATCATGAGAGGATTATAGCAAAGGAAATTACGCGAATTACGAAAGAGGAATTGCACAAGAGAAAACAACTTTCATTCCATAGTAACACTTTAAATAGAGGAATATTTATACAATAGAAGGTCCTAGAGAAATAATCTTCTATGAATTAACCACAGGGATTCATAGCAAACTCTTAACTAATTATATTGATTAAATATAAGTACACAGGTACACCTATTTATTGATATAATGATTATTCAATGATAGAATGGAGGTGGCTAAATTAAATAAATGCAAAAAACTGAAGGAGAGAAAATTTTACATAAAAAATCTTATGAACAAAAGGAAGCTAGAGTCATCTGGAGAAAGAGAATTCATGAGTTATAACAATTGCTCAAAGTATAAGAAGAATTAGTCCAAGAACCATAAACAGACTTCTATAAGATCTTTAGAATATAATTATTTTTTGTGTAGTTAGGAATACAACAATTTTAACTTGATCTTTGAGCTGATAGTTGTTGCCTGATCAGCAGATTGTGGGAAGCCTATCACCATGTGGCATATTTAGGCCATTGGCATGCTGTTAATTAAGGTGAGTGGAGGTAGTCAAGATCGATTAGTTGTTAGCTGATCAGCAGATCGTGGCAAGCCTATCACCATGTGGCATATTTTGGCCATTGGCATGCAGTTAATTAAGGTGAGTGGAGGTAATTAAGACCGGTCGGTTGTTGCTAGATGCTAGATAACTCTTGGGTTCATGTTTCTCCATATGCAAGAGGATTTGACTCAACCGCAAAAAGCAAATCTTCAGAGGTAATAGTTTTCGAATGAGTTGAGTCCATGAATGAATTGAGTAGATCCTATGGAAGAGTCAACTTCTGGTAAGGAATTCTTCTATTAGCTCATGAAAGTATTATAACGCCTTATGACATTTCAAATTCATATGTAAATTTCAAGATAACTAATTGCTAAAAAGGAAGATATGAAAGGGTGGAATATTTTGAAATTCTAGAATAAATTCATCAAACCCATAAATGTGTTAAAGTCACGTGGTGTTAATAGTCAAGTTTGTTTAAAGTCATAGTCTATAGACTACAGGAGGCGAGGCAGTAGCAAGTCAGTAGTGGTCTATTTTTTTTTTAGCAATTTTATTTCTTTTGCTATTGAACGTGATTGGTCTCTTTGACCTAGTCTATTTAGAGATTTTTTTGGCACGTTGTGTAGTGCTTAAGTTAGTGCTAGTAGAACATTTGATGTAAAACCTATAAAAAGTTTTCTTTGTTAATAAATTAATGCAACAGTCCAGTTCTTCCCTTTCCTTTTCGTTAATTACTTTCAGGATAATTTATATCTATTTAAAGGCTTTCTGTTAACCATGGAATTAGAGCTAGTAACAGCTACCGAAAAGTGGCTTCTGAATTGAAATCTTCAATTCCATGTGACTATTGTAGCATTCTAATGAAGAATTTCATGAAGTCTAAGGACTATTGGATACTAATCAGAATGAGGAGAGAAATGCTTTGTAGCCCGACAAATAATACAATTCTCAATAAATTAATAAATCAATCAACTTTATTTCACATCAAATATAATTCTCAATAAATCAATTAACTTTATTTCACATCATACACAATTTTTAATATAACCAATTTACTTTATTTCACATCATATATATTTTTCAAAAATAACTAAAAATTTCAATGAAATCTTCTTTTTTTTCTTATTACCAAAAATTTGAGACTATAAAGTAGTGATGAGAAAACACATCAATCAGATGAGGAGGATATATGGAGACAAGATGGAGAACATTATCATCTTTGAGCCATTGACTCCAAGATTTAGTACTGTTGTTCAGACTATTGAAGAAACTCAGAATTGAATAAAGAAATCAGCACAAATAACATACAAATAAACTTAATATGTACCATTTATATATTGTATGATATAAATTAATTAAAGTTAATTTGTATGATAGATATTAATTAAAGTTAATATGGCTAATAATGAGTGTCATCATAAATATAATAATAAATTATTTCATTAGCACAATTCTGTTGTGAGCATATTCGTACATGTTACTCAAAGATGTCTTGCCTATCAATACACACACATATTCAATGATTAAATTTGGTTGAGAACATACCTCTATTATATTGAGGAGAAATAAAATAAAGTTGTACAATTTGTTCCCTTAACAATTTCTTCTTCAGAGATAACCCACTGCTCAAATTGATTAAATTGAGCATGAAACTAACTGCTAAGACAGTCAAACAAAATATTACAAATTAAATAATTGAACAAACAAAAATAAATATTATTTTCATTAAAAATATATATAGATATTATGAACCTCATCAATAACATTATCATTTGTAAAAAGATTTACATGTTTTCAGAGATGCCTCAGATCTTCCCAGACTACCACTACCCCTTTAATAAAATACTACATTTTTGAAGTTTTAACCTCTATAGCTTTGAGAAAATAGAGCAAATAAACTTTTGAAACAAAAGCTTAAAAATTCAGTTCAAACCAAGTCAATATTACAAACCGTTTACTCTGTAGCGTAGTGGATCCTCTTTCTAAGAGGAGTAAGTGTAACTACCTCCTTTGAATACCCTTCAAGGCAACATTATTGTTACACTACTTGACAATTAAAAATAATTTACTTACATAGGGACAATATTAAACAGAAGATATAAAATAAACTCCATGTGTATATACTAAAATAATTCTCAAAATTATAATCAATGCAAGAAATTACATAGCATTAGCAGACATATTGAGAGAACATAAAAATTAGCAGCAAGAGCAGGAGAAAATAAGGCCAACAACTAACATCAGAGCCACATAAAAAATGTTGATAATTGGCCAAAAAACTGACTTCTTGAGAGCACCCAAGGTCCCATGCTGGAACATTTGAGCCTCATCAAAGATGTTAAGGGTTGATGCATGTAATGTTGACACCTAAAGAACCAATGCCACAGCCTTGGAGCCTCACTAAAGATGCCAAGAGTAGGCCTATAAAATTGACATCTTGAGCAAGGACTAAGACCCAAAAGGCAAAATATCAGAGTCTTATTAAAAGATGTTGAAGACTAATACACTACAATGAGACCACTGGAGAAGGAATGACTTAATGCTATAGCATCCGAAGGGCTAGGATGGAGACAACCGGGTGAACGGAGATTCTGGACAGGGAAAAAGGGCCGAGAAGAGAAGGGTATAGTGTAACGGAGCATTTCAAAATTTGTCATATATAAATAATACCAACGGTCAGAAATTTTCTTCAGCTTATTCAAATTGGATTCAGACTAATGTGGAGCCCAATCGAGATTGATCAATAAATGAGTTTAATTTGAGATTAAGATTTTATTTTACTTTCTATCAAAAAACTTTAATTTTACTATTATTTTTTTGTTACGTTGATATATATTTTATAACTTTCTCTTTCAAACAAAATCTTCTATTTTTCTTTTAAAAGTTTTTTTAATCAGTTTTTCTTTTAGAAGTTAGAACTTTAGAGATAACATACTAAGTACAATAGACCAAGCAGAAGCCATGTTTGCAGAATAGACCAAGCTAAAGTAAATAATAAAATACTTTTACCTAATGGTAATCAAGCAATCACTCAATGTATAAACAAGCTAATTACGCATGTATGCCCTTAGTATTTAGAGAAATTAACTATTTAATTAATATCATATTTAAATAATATTATAAAAAATATAATTAATAATTAAATTTAATAAAATTCATAAAAAAATACTTAAATCTAATAATTTTTAACAGGATAGATCAAGATGAAATGTTTTAAATTTTATGAATGAATATGAGTTATAAGATAAAAAATAAAGAATAAATTAGTATCAAAATAATATGTAGCGGTTCTAACAAATGTCATAAATCATCAAATTATGAGATGTTTTACTTTTCCTTCAAATTTAGTTATTTTGCTTGAAGAGTTTTATGGTATAAAGAGCTTAAATTGCATGTCAACAAATTCTTTTAATTTGAATATTTTAAAAAGGCTCCACATGCTTTTTTTTTTTTTTTTTATTTTATTCAAAAAAGGCAACACATCAGTAATATTATAATACTAAAGATCTGCAGTTAGTGGAGAATAAAAAAAAAAAAGATTTTCAGTTAATTAATTTTATTCTCAAGTTGATGGGACCAAATTCAAATTTGTCTTTTATACAAGCTATTTAAGGCCCAAATGTGATGACAATAGGCCCATAAAAAAGCCCAAATAGCAATTCGCCTTGTGCGGCTGCGCCGAGTGCCGACCTAATTACGTCGAATTTATGCACAGAATAAAACCTTTATATTGATTGAATAAAGTGTTGCCTTGGCCATCTGATCTTGCCTCGGCATCTAGCATCACACGAAGCTGCTACAAACCCTAATTTCTTGGCTGCACATTGATTTGAAGTAGCTGCTCTTTGGAGAATCGGTTATGAAGGTTTCCGATGTTACGCCTCCTAGCTACGCACGGAAGGTTATCAGTTATACAATGACTTCCCTGTATTTGAACTTTTGCAATGAACAACCTTTTGGTAACCCCTTATGATGCTCTTAGATGAAGAAATCTTTTTTTTTTGTAATTATTTGACTTTTGCTGTAAGTTTTTTTTTCTTCTTTGTTTCCTTTTTAAATCCTAGTTTTTTTTTTCTCATAAGCATTTTTTTGCTGTCTTGGCTCTCTCTTTTTCCTGGTGCGCAGCCTCATAAAGTTTAAATTTATTCCAAATTTTGGAAATGTGAGATTTCATGTATCCTTTTTTTCGTTATCAGATTACTGGGATTTGGAGGTGATAGGAAGGCTGGATACTTTTTACCATCCAACCAGAAACCCAGCTGTCCAAGAATAACAAATCGTGGTTCAGCTGTTAAATTTGCAGTGTTTAATTCCGTTCGCAGATTGTTTTCATGTTATCGAAATTCCAGTAGAAGAAAGGTCCTTCATGGAAGATATAGCGTTAAGGACAACACCTGGAATGGCAAGGGCTTCAAAACTTTCTATACTGTTTCAGGATGTCGACCTTTTATGACCAACCGTGCTCAACTTGCTAGGAGGAGCTTCTCTCTGATTTATTCTTATGGAGGTCCTGTGTTCTCACCTCTTGGTAGGATGGCGTGTTCCGTCAGCTTGGCCTTGACTAGATTTCATGTTATTCCTGGGATCCTTGCTCTCTGTGTGGGGGAACTAGCATTGCTACACAAAGCTCAGGCTGATGGGCCTTACTTCTTTGCTGGAAGTGATCTTCATATGCAAGCACAGAATGGCCACTTGTATTTGTCTCGGTTCTTTTACTCCATCTTAGAAGGTGTTATTTTGATCTTCCGAGCAGTGTATCTGGCAGTTCTATTTTGTCCAGCCATTTTGACGTCCCCATTTGCTGGCATATTTAGTGTTGAGCTCAGGAAGACATGGCTTCATCTTGTCCACCGCACTCTGGAGCAAGCAGGGCCAGCGTTCATAAAATGGGGTCAGTGGGCTGCCACACGTCCTGATCTCTTTCCAAATGACCTGTGCATGGAGCTTACAAAGCTCCACAGCAAAGCGCCTGCACATAGTTTCAATTACACTAAATCTACTATTGAGAAGGCATTCGGTAGGAAGCTATATGAGATTTTTGACCATTTTGAGCAAGTGCCCGTTGCATCAGGTAGCATAGCACAAGTGCATCGAGCTTCCTTGAGATTTCAGTACCCTGGTCAGCAGTTGAAGAAACCTATTTTGGTTGCTGTGAAAGTTAGGCACCCTGGTGTGTGCGAGTCTATTAAGAGAGATTTCATGATTATCAATCTTGTTGCTAAATTTACTAGCTACATCCCTGCGCTGAATTGGTTAAGACTAGATGAAAGTGTTCAACAATTTGCAGTGTTCATGATGTCTCAAGTTGATCTGGCAAGGGAAGCTGCTCACTTGAGTCGGTTTAATTACAATTTTCGCAAATGGAAAGATGTATCTTTCCCAAAACCACTTTACCCGCTTGTGCATCCTGCAGTTTTGGTGGAAACATTCGAGTATGGAGAACCTGTCGCTCGCTATATTGATGATGTTGATTGTAACACTCATATTAAAAGAGATCTCGCACATATAGGGACACATGCACTATTGAAGATGCTTTTGGTATGGCTCTATCAGAAATTAGCTACTACTATTGAATAACTTAGTTGTAAAACTCTGCTATTTGCCTAAATGGATCAATTTGATAAGTGTGTTTGGCCTATTGTCTATGTAACAAACCTTCTTTTACAGGTAGATAACTTCATCCATGCAGATATGCATCCTGGAAACATCCTTGTTCGAGTGCCTCAAAACATGCCCTCAAGGAAAAGGCTCTTCAGATCTAAACCTCACATCATATTCCTTGATGTTGGAATGACTGCTGAGCTTTCTAAAAAGGACCGGCTTATCTTATTGGAGTTCTTCAAGGCTGTTGCTCTTCGAGATGGTCGGACAGCAGCAGAATGTACATTGGAATTATCAACAAGACAAAGTTGTCCAAACCCAAAGGCTTTCATTGAGGTAATGCTTAATTCAAGTATGTTCATGTCTGCTTAATTAAGCTAAAGATGTGTTCTTATTGAAGCCAGAAGGCTCATATTCACATTGAAAGTGTATTTGTTAGTATTCATTTTTCTTTTGCTTGTATTATCCTTGTTATTTACTGTTATATAATTGCATTTGAAGGTGCAGTTATATACTATTACTAAAGTACTTACTCTTGTAGTAAAGTATATTTGCTGCAACATCTTCAACTTAATTCTTAAAAAAACTGAATATTTAGAATACATAAAGCTAAGTACAAATGAATGATACTGATATAGAAAAGAATACAACTAATATTTTTTTTTAGTAATTTTGGTGTCTTGAAAGGGCTAGAAACCACTTAAACATTTCATCAAACACTTGATATGTAGAATGGGAAGCTAACTTGAATAAAATGTTCTAAATGACATAATCCATAAGCTTCACATGTAAATTAGAAATAAAATAAGATGAAATTATGCTAGAGTTCCAAGGCCTAGGATCAAACATTCAAGCAAGCTAATTCAAGAAATTTAATTAATTCATTTTTAGGGCATTTCCACAAACATCTAAAAACCAACATAAACTCCTAGGCTACTTGAAAAAATTATGTAGAAATCCTGGAATTAAACCTTCAATGTTGACCAACCATTCACATCCATGAACATATAAATAAGCATGAGATATAAGAAAATTTCATGGGTTTATATAATTTTAAATATCATCATAAAAGATTTTCATAGAAGATTGAAAAAGAAAATAGCAAAAAAACCAAGGGGAAAGAGAAGAAGAGAAGTATAGGAAGAGAGATACCTAGATGGACTCAAACCTCAATCCAAAGGAGAATCAACCTTAAAATGGATAAGAACTCGATTCAACAAAGAAGGTGACGACGGCGTACTGCGGCAGCTGTGATGCTCAACTGGTCGGTGACGACGGGATCCAAGGGGGTTAGCAGCACTGGGAGGGGTTGCTCCACTCCAACCCTTATTAGGAAAAGCACAATGTTCTGAGCTCTCTAATCTCTCCTTAGTCCTCACCTAGGATATTGATAGCCAAACTCTAACAATCTTAATCATTAGATCACCATAAATAGACCCAAGGGTTAAAGATTAGAGGAGAGTTTGGGCTAAAGAACGATTATTAGCCACCATTTTAAATAAGCTTAATTACTCATTTTTAACAAAATTAGCCCAACGAACACAAAAATCTCTCCCCAAAATGCCCAAACCACTCTCACCCCACATAACATATACATGACCCAACTAACTAAAGTGCATGAAAAAAATATAACAAAATAGAAGGTGACAAAGGAAAGTATGCGATGGTAATACGATCACAAGTGGTGCTCGGTGTTGTTTACAGAGTTGATATTAAGGATGTTTGCATCAAATATCTTAATCTTGTTTTTTGTTTGTGAATGTACATCTAAATAATGACAAACTTAAGCATCCTGTACTGTAGTTTGTTGAGTAGTGTTTTATGTTTTTTTTTTTATTTTTTTCTTATCCTTGGGTCGAAGTGGCCTACTTAAATTTTCTTGTTGTGCAAAAGGGAGATTTAACCTGAATTTGTAGGATGGATGTAATACAAAATTTTTGGACTCCATAAACTATTTCTACTTGCTATTTTTCTATGTAATAATATTTATTTGTTCTATTAAAAATTTGGTGGATCAAATAGAGAAGACTCTTCAATACTATGCTGTAAAAGAACACCTTGGGTATTTCTATGCAAAAATTATATAAAACAATCAAGCAACTTATCGTTTAGATTTAGATACGGAGTGATGAGAAAGTTAGTAAGAACATAAGTTGTAGAGAGAAACTATAATGCTAAGATGGATGTATGAAAAAATTATAAAAGACAAATAAAAAATGAGTAAAGAAGGAAAAACTATTGCATGGAAGATTGTAGAAAGTAAAAGGAGGTAATGTTAACCTTTCAAAAAAGGAGGTAATATTAGCATGCATTAAATTTTAGAAAAAAATACTTTTCAGAATATTTGCATGCCCTAAGAAGAGTGGAAGATACATGTAAGCTAAGATGGATGAAATGTAGAACAAAAGAAACTTTTTTAGATGTTACACAGAAAGGATATGGAATAAGTTGGAATTGTTATTTTTAAGTTACACTCTTTCTAAATAGTTGAGGTAAAGCTATTGTTTTTAATGATGAATAATATTTTTACTTAGTTCGGGGGTTTTTCTCACCAGCTTATCTTTATTTTCTAAGATATTGTACTAAACATTTAAGAATGTGGTTGAGTTTGCTTCATTGTGAAGCAAAGTTCATGAATTTTATACAAGAAAACTGCTTCTAGTATTAATGAAGTTTTTTTTTGCAGTAATCATCAATCCCTTCATAAATTCTATAATGGCATGTGATAGTAATATGGCCTACTATTTCACTCGAGATAATTTGGGAGACTAGAATTTTCATTGAGGTTATATATGTTTTGTATTTTATTATATTTGGCCTAGTAACTTATTTCTTTTGGTGAATTTTATATGTGATTGCTTCACTAATGACTTTTTTTTCATATTTATTATTTATTTGATGTTTACAGGAGTTGGAGAGAACTTTCACCTACTGGGGTACACCCGAGAGTGATATATACCATCCTGCAGAGTGCATGCACCAGCTGCTTGAACAGGTTCGTCGCCATAGAGTGAACATTGACGGCAACGTTTGCACTGTGATGATCACCATACTTGTGCTCGAGGTAATATTTTGTTTTCAACTTATGAGTCATAAACGTGGATGACAATTACATTCCATAGTTAATTGAAAAGTCTAATCTGATGTGCTTACGGGTCATTTGATTGAGCTTAGGAGCCTCAATCTTATCTTCCCATGTAAAAATTTTAATTGTCTATGAGTTGTTCAAGTACTGCATTACTTGGAAGTAACTAGTTTGGTTAGCTTGTAATTTGAATCAAAATTAGATGCAAATTTATTAATATAATTGAATTTGTAGTCTATGAAACAAAAACTACAAATCCTTAACTCCAAAGTAATTGGGTCAGTTACATGGATTTGTCCTCTCTCTTCATCTATAAAGCAACTCTCTTGAGAGCTCAAGTTATTCACGATCTTATGTGATGATAATTTCTCAGGGAATTTTAGGTTTTTTTCCTTCCTTTCTTTGACTTCTTGATTTGAGTACCTTATCTTTTTATAAGAGGCATCTATAAGTTACTGATGGACATGATTAAACAATTTAAGAAATTTTTATCTTACATCCATAATCTCTTTGATACAAATACAATATATCTAATGTGATTTGTACTAGTATGATGGATGCATAATAGTGTATGACACAAGGTATTATAAGCCAAATGGTATCTCAATGTGCTTACCAGACAGTACTACTCCATCGATTTCAAACTCAGTCGGAAACAGATTCATGCTGAATTGTCCCCTTACTAGAAAGGTCTAGTTCCATAAGCTGAACCTGGCAACTGTTCAATGTTGGGAATTTGGTTATCTGTTTTGGTTCCACAGTTAGAGGCAATGCTCTTTTTCTTTTTTTGTTTTGATGGATGTGGGAGCTTGTTAACCCGTACCGGTTCAAAAGTAGTTGCAAATAATTCCAATTTTCCTTGGGTACGGAACAGATCCACTATGCTTCATTACTAGTTCTAGTCTCATTCCAAACTAAGCTGGTCTGTTAAGCATTTTTTACAATGGTATGAGGATTAGCTGTAATGATGTTAATAAATCTGAAATGCTATTCTCTTTTCCATTTTTCAAAATTTTCTTATTTTGATGATTTTGTGTTACTTTGTAGCTTTATTTTTTTTTAGTAAAAATTTCAATGAAATTTGAGGTCAATATTATTATTATCTTCTTATAGGGGTGGCAACGAAAGCTAGATCCTGACTATGACATCATGCAGACCCTTAAGACACTGCTATTGAGCAAAGATGGTGGTCAGCCCATTGATTACTTCTTTTCGTAATGCAATTTTGTCAACTTTAGTACTTGGGGGCATTTGATTTGTAAGTGTTAGTATTAATTAAATGTCATTGTTATCTAATTGTCTATTTTATCTAACAATTTTGGCTTGATTGATTCAATGTCATCGTATATTTAGTCAACGCATAATGATCATCATATTTAAAGAACCTAAAATAATTTGCACTTAAAATTTGTTGACTTGCTTCTTTGTTATTGAATAAGACATTCACACTCCCCCATTTGCCATATTCTGACTTTCCTTGTGTTTTTATTATCACTAATCTTTTAACTTTAGTTGTTGACTCTTGCATAGATTTCTTGTTTTCAAGTTAAAGCATGGTATTCCTATCAAAAAAAAAAAATTAAAGCATGATATAAAGATAAAATCCTTGAATTTTCAAGAGCATTTGAGAGTTTTTTGAATCAAATTTATATTTGTCTATTTAGAGAAGTTTTGGAGGAGTTTTATAAGCTTCTGGAAGCCTCCACATTCATCTCTTGATGGTTTGGAAAGATTTAGGCTTAACATCTCTCCAATTGGAAGTTGTAATGGTAAAAACATTAATTCTGGCAACTATTTAAACTGTTCGTTAGGGCATTTGGATTGTCCGTCTAGTTCAAAATATTTGATAGTTGAGATTACCTTAAATGGACTGAAGTGTTTGTCCTATGAGCCGGACTATCTGAGTCGATAATCAATTGAACCTTTTATAACTAGCAGGATAGTCTGCCTTTAGGAGTTGAATAGTCCTTGATATGTAGACTACAACGGACTATTGGCTGGATTACCTAATTACATAATAGTTTTCCTAAATATGAGCCTAATGTTAATCATATTCATTATATAGCAGGTGGTGTTAGCTGCTTCAATCCAAAAATATTTGTATTTGCTATACTCATTTAACATGATTCTAGCTATGTGAGTCAAGATCCTATTGTTCCTCTCAACGCTGCTTAGTTGTGGTGTCTTAGATGAGAAATTATACTTGAACTCATTTCTATGAAGATATTTCTCAAATTTGTCAAGCACTCCACCAAGATCACTTAGTATTGTGACAATTGAACCATTTTTTTCTCATTTGGAGTTTCTTTTCAAGTTTCTTGAAAATATAATATGTGTTACTCTTTCTTGCAGAGAATAACACCCAAGTGATCCTAGGGCACTCATCAACAATCACACACCCATATTATGTTCTCCCTTAAGCTAATAAATTTGATTAGTATAAACAAATTTAGGTAAAATAGTTCTAGTGGTCTAGAGGTACTCACAATGTTTTTAGTTTTTGGTAAAGTAGTACTTGTGGTCATTCAGAGCAATCTAAAAACCAGTGCCTTCCATCTCCCCCCTCGAACACCCTTCGAACAACCTGACCCTCGCGCCTGTTCGTCTCCCCGCTCGCAAGTGTGGAAACTGATGAAGACACGCGAAATGCGTTTTCTCCCTCCCTAAAGTCCCACCATTAGATATAGAATAGATAAGAAGGAATGCAAGGGGCACCTTCCACAACCCCATCATAATTTGGAGTTACAACCTCTGTTAGCTCAGTTTATTGATGTTTTTGAGGAATTAGTTGGCTGAACGGGTGATTGTTAGACCTTACAAGTTATCCACATCTGTAGAAGGTAGAGATTGAGAGGTTTATTACTGAAATGAAGAATGTTGGGGTGATCCTAAACAACAAAAGGCCCTTCTTCTCCGGTGATCTTCAAGGAAAAAGATGGTACATGGAGGCTTAGCAGAGACTAGCAGGAGCTGGATACAAAAACTATACAGAACAAATTCCTTGTAGGGACATATCATTTATAGAACTATTAGATGAGTTACAAAGCATCTCAAAATCAGTCTGAGATTTTGTTAATGGAAAAATATGAATGAAAAAAGAGAATATATTCAACGAGGTGTTTAAAACTGACATATCGAAGAGGGCTGGTTGTCTATTCTTTAGGGAATCATTGGTGTAAGAAGCAGCTCCTAATAAGCACAATCTTAATCTTCACTCGTCCATTTGATTAGCCATCTATCCTTAAATCCATCCAACAATAAATCTAGTTAATTTTAGTTTTTACAATTTCTAACGACAATAATAGAATTTAAAATTAATTTCTTTAATTCCATCGGTGTATGCTTGAATACAATACTGTCAATAAGTAGTTATCTACAAAGGATTTCAAGGATGTATAATAAAGAAATTTAAAAAGTATATGTAACAAAAAACAGAATATAACTATGCATTAATAATGTATTCACATCTTTAATGCCATGCAAGATATACATTCATACACAACCTTGAATTTAAAATATGAGAGTGACTCAACTGTATTTGGGTCCTGCTTAATTGGGCTGAGGCAGATAGTCGTGGTGGTGTAGGGCGACGTTCGGTAAATAACCGAGCCTCAATTTGTGCTCACAATTCTGAATTTGTATTATGTACATGATCAATTACTAGAACTTGTGCTGCTATTGAAATTCATCTCTTTTGCGTATTCTTTCTATCATATTCTCGTTGCAGCAGATGTACTTCTTCTTCTTTCTGATCTCCCATAGCCGCTCTGGGAGAGAGTTCATCATGGGATTGTCTTGCTCTATCTTTTCTAAAATGTGGCAAATTTTGAGCTACATACTGTGAGAAAACAGAGAGCAGGCAGCTCGGAGATCTCAATGTGGCTGTTTCCTGAAACCATCAAGTTTTCCTGGGTGGCCATGTGATGAACTGCTTGAATTTGGAGCTCTGGAGCACCATCTATTTCTAATCTTCTCAGTAAAGTCGTGGTGATTAGGAGGTCAACAGGGGGAGATCAGCTCTATGCACACATATTGTCAAATTTTCAAGCCAAGGCGTGGCTCTGGTGCTACTTCTTCATTCCCATGTTTTCAAGTTGTCCATGTGCACCAAAACCAAATGCCTCAGACTGAGGGAGTAATAGAAATGGAACATCTGGAAGGAGGAAGTACAAAACCTAGTCCACCATTAATTGCACCGACGAACTCATCTCCAATGCGCTTGACTTCTTTGTGCGTGTGATGTGGCTGCAGCTTAAACTGGAGAGGAGGCCCAAGGCTGGCATGTCCTCCAAGTTGATGCAGTCATTGAGCCGTCAAACCTTTCAAATTTGGCAAAAACAAAAAAAAAAAGCGAAGCCATCCAGCTGGGAAGCTTGGACCCCAAGTTGCCATAAATGCGTAGTCTCAGCAATTGGAAAGGGGACACAAGCTCCTCAAGCACTTTCTCATTTCGTTTGTTGGAAAGACCTAATTGAGAGCTCTGTTTGTCCAGGTTACTCTTGCTGGGCAGTGAAGCACCTCTTACTTGGGGCTACTTCAAAGCCCTCTCCAGCTTATACATTGTTAAAGACGAAGAATCTAATTAAAAGCCAACACCATAGCTTCATTAATTTGTGACATGAATCTATCAAAAAGATTTTTTTTGTGACATGTTACAAGTGTAAATAGATAGAGCACGTAAACAAATAGATAGTTGCATGCAGTTAACTCACCTGAGCAGATTCAGTGAACCCAGTTCTTCCAAGGTTGAGTATCCTCTTGTCACTCTCAGGAAGGACGAAATGATGTAGTTGTTGAAGCCAATGTTTCCCAATCCAAATGGCAAGTTATCCAACGCTGTGTACTCGATGTTGAGAACTCTTCATCAGCTTAGATTGTTGAAACTATATGGGAGGTCAAGCATCCGACATCATTTGAGGATAATGCCTCCAAAAGTTGGAGCATTTCAAGCTATCTGCCAATTTGTTTATCTCTCTGTCCGTAAGATCTAGATACCCTAGGTGCACGATCTAGCATGAAAATTTCGGCAACACATGGATGCTTGCTTTTGGTAGATGCAGTAACAGCAGCAGACGAAGCTCTGCAAATAGTCAATCGGCCTCCTTCATGAAATGGTCAAATAGTAGAAGAAAGCCCCTGCGACCAACTGTTTCTTGCCTAGCACAAGATATGGCTCAGCTTAGTGTTTCCCACTACCACCATGCGATGACACTTGACAGCAGAAGAGATGCTGCTGATCATTCTCTCCTGCATTCCCTGTAGCACTTGTGCATTCTCCTTGCGCATCAAGAATTGCGCGATCGCTTGGTGGAGGTTAAGCACGCCTAAAAAGCGGCTTCTATGGAACCACGCAAAAATCAGGAGTTACGTTCATCTCTGACAAAACCTTCTCTACAACCCAAAGGTTGGCAATGTTGAGCTAGAGACCGTAGTTTCTTTCAGAAACAGAGCACGGTAGAGGAAGCACTGCTTGAGAGGGGGCGAAGGCTTAATAGCTCATGTAAAGAGCTGGAGGAACTGATATGGGAAGCTAGTCTATATGCTTCATTCCTCTTTGAGTAGAATTTCCTCCCATGATTCCACTGTCTTCTTACTACGAAGGACTTCGCTGATGGCTTTGATTGCTAGAGAATAGCCATCGCATTTGTCCACAATTCTCTCGCCAGTTTCTTGAAATTTTGTAGGGAAATCTTGTTTCTCGGCATCTATCAAAGTCGTCTCTTAATGTAGAGCCCATCTTTCCTTGCGGTGGAGTGGCAGTATTTCATGGACATAGTCCGCCTTCATTCTCTTCGCGACATCCCTATGGTTTGGGTGAGGAGGAACTGCCAACATCCTCCATCCACACAGGCTTCACTCGATCATGATGAGAGGTAAAACTGTGAAATTTTGTGAGAGAAAATCCATCAGAATGTCATATACGCTAAACTCCTGGCCGAAATTAATCTAGATCTTTCTACAATTTGCCCAAGTTCAATGATAATCCACAATCTTCTTTGCCACTTCCATTCTTTCCATTTCATCTACACGAACAATGGCATATATCAAAAGACGGTCAAGGGAATATGTTTCAGACATTTTTTCATCAATCGCATTACAACTTCATGGATCCTTTGTTCGCTCGAGACATGGAAAATTGACAAGCGTACATTGCATTTGAAGATTCCTTTTCTCGGGACAAGGTGATTCGCCCTAGAGGTGATAGCTCTAGGACTTCATAATTTTCGGGGATCGACGACTTTCTATAGAGGCAAGTCTCTGTAGTTAATTACCCACCTTCCGTTGGAGGGTGAAACTTTTGATCCAGGGGAGCATCTGCTTGTCATGTTGGAGGAATTGGGGTTTACGCACTTGTGATCTTTTTTTTTACATTTCCTAATCCCTATTCATTGAGTTTTTGAGATAGCATTTTAAGGGGCATGGTAGCCTGCTATCAAGGGGGTAGGCATCACGAGCCTGAAAAAGAACAAGTCTTTGTCGGATAGGTTTCAAAGATTTGGTTCGAAAGATCCTTCAAAGGGTTGGTTTGACTTTCCTTAGACAAGTTTCTATGGGAGGATAGGTTCGAGCATTGGGTTCGAATGACTCTCCAGGTTTGAACTTCACAAGTTTTAATCCTTGATAAGTTCAGGGCTTCAGCTTCATTCAAAACAGACACCAAGGGTTGTAATTGATGAATTTTAAAGACCACCTTTGATTGATTTAATTTTGATCTCTCCCTTTTTTAATCTCTCAGAGATGAGTTAATATGGGTAGAAGATAGATGAGAAGTTGGTGTTAATGTGCTTCTTGTATAGGGCCCGGAGGCTCAACAGACCCTTTTACCGTTGTCCCTTTCCTTCTTTCCTCTCTTTAATTTTTTTTTTCTTGTGATGATGATCTTCATTCTGTGACTTTAGAGTTCAAAAGTGGTTCATAGGGAATTTCTCATTGATTTGAGACAAATGCTGGTGTTGCCTTAAGCAGAGGACAACGCCTTTTCATCATCTCAGAGCTTATGCCATTTTGATCAAGTGAAGTTCATAGATTTGGATTTCCTCTTTCTACTCATGGAGATCTTTGTTAGCCCTATGGTGCTTCCGGAGATTCTAAGATACATCTTACTGGGTCAGCCTTAAAGAATGGTTGTAGCCAGAATTTGTTTTAGAATTCCAAAGAGGAGGAGAAGTTTAGAACTCCGAGTGAAAGGAGTGTCTCACTAGTCTTAGGTTTCTCCTTTGCACCAATCTTAGGCTTCTTCTCTATTTACTGTCCTCCACCCTACAGCTCAATACCTAGAATTCCAGCCCTATATTAGTGGACTTACTGGGAGGGGTATTTATACGTGACGCTGGTGGCCGTTCTATCTGTCTTTCAGCTGGGATTAATAGTTGGTTCTGTTAAAATCATATTTTTCGGCTATCTGTATTTTCAATAGTGGACTTTCATTTCATAGGAACTTCTATCTTGGTTGCTTTAGACTTTTGAAAATACTAGGCCCACTGAAAGGTATTAAGTCTGTGTTCTTTGAAAGGCAACGTCTAATCCTTAGAACTTTATTCCTAGACACCCTTGGTTTACTTCGGCCAGTTCTTCGAAAATCCAATTCTTTCGAAGACAAAAGGAGGGTTCGAAAGTATCGAATTTTGAAACGGTAGTATGAAGCATTACTCACACATTTTTTAAATTTCTTAGGGCAAACATCCTTATGTCCACATTACGAATAGAACTTTTCGGCACCAGAGAAGGAAAAGCTTTTGTTCCCCAGATTCTGAAAAGCAGTTGTTGTTTATCACTAGTAGATCTATTTGGTAATTTACTCATCATTTGTAGAGGATTCAGCCAGCTATCAAAAGGTCGAATCTTTCGTTAAGACGCTAAACTTGGTAGCAATGGCATCCCTGGAGAAGTAACGGCAGCTAGGTGTTCAGTGGCGATGAGCAAATGAGAGCTTGGAGTACTGATCAGGTTTTTGCTAGGTTTGAGCATGAATTTGTCGTGGATATCTTCTGCATTGTATTCTCTGAGCTGTTCCAGGAAGTAGTCCACATCTTCATCCTTGAGCTTCCTCCTCTCAGCTCAGGGAGGTTTATCATCTGGAGTTTGCTTGTTGATTCTTATATCTTGTCCTGCACGTCTATCTCCATCAACGCCTACTCCTCAGCCATCGAGTGCAGCACGTTGATCAGCTTCGAGGGGAAGGCGTTTGATATCATCACTATCTCTCTCTCCACCGTAGCTATGATTTGCTAGATAAAAGATAGGCTACTTATGTCACTTTAGTTTTGGTAAAATTATTTTGTTCAGATTACTTTTTGACACCCAATAATAGTATGCCATATGGTACCCCATGGGCTTCATCTGCCCAGTCCTTAATAGGGTCTGTTTAAAATTTTTTACTTCATTTTTTGCTCGTTATAAATATTTTTTTTATTTTGTATGAACTTTTTATATTTAGTATATGTTTTTTTTTTTTGCTTAGTATAAACAAATTTTCTTAATATATGTATTTTTTACTTGATATATTATTTATGTGTATTTCTTAGTCCACTTTCTCTTGCTCTTTTCATCGGGACTTTGTTTTATTCATTTGACTCTGACTTGAACTAATTCAAGCCTCCACACTCAACTAGAACACAGATCAGTAATAGATCAATTTAAATTCGTTGTAAAACATTAAAATAAATGTTCACCTTGTTGGAGAGAACTTCACGTATTGGTGTACTCCCAACAGTGATATATATCTATCATAAATATATAACTTGTAACCTGAATCAGGTCATAACCACTTTCAACATCAACCGGTTTCGCTTTACCAGCAGGGATGTATTTAGCATCTCTACAATGTCACCAGGAGTAAAACAGTCTGATTCAGCAGAATGCTAAATCTCTACCTCTGTTAGTGTACAATGATCAGTACAACTAAAATGCTGTTCTCTTTTCAGCATTTCAATTTCAACCATTTTCCTTGCTACTGTAACAGTTAAAACACACTGCTGTTGAGCACAGATAACTTTGTTCCATATGCAATTTTGACAAAACTATATTACTGGTTGTAATCTATATACTTCTTTCAGGAGAGAAACAGATGCGCTGACATTCAAGTCTTCAAATCAGTTTCTTCTGTTACAGATTACAACATAACTAGGAATTCTTTGTGAAGCTTCAGCTTCCATAACAGGAATAAGACAAGTTACATTAAGTCGCATGTATTAGCGTATGTATCATTATGGCTAGTAATTTGAACTTGGCTTGTTAGTTGTTCAGTTAATTTTAGTATTTTATAACGTTTTTGCTATTTGATTTTCAATAGATAGGGAGAGAAGTTTTTCTCTCCCAATGAAATATGTCCTGTTCAATATTATTAACTTTACCATTACCTACAAACAATTCATGAAATGTATATAACTGTAAAATGTTTCCATATAATAAATATACAAACCATATGTCTGGTATTGAGAAGATGTATTTCATCCCATGAAAGACAGGATTGCTCCAGAATAACGGCACTGCTTACCAATCCCCAAAATCATGGATTTTGATCTCTCTTTTTTTTGTTGATAATCCTTTTTTTTGTACTGCTTTTTGATCTTTTACAAAAACAAGGGATTGCATCAGAATAATGGCACAGTTTACCAATCCAGTAAACATCTGTGCTATAAGTAAATTCTAGAATATAGTTCTCCCGAAAGGCCTGAAATGGAATATTTTAGAATCTGCAAAAGAAATATGTTAATAAACAATAATGGACAGACAATCCCATCTCAATTTCAAGTAATACATTTCACGCCCCTCAAGGAAGTTGAGATAATAGATTCTACCATAATGATGCGCAACAGTAAATATTCAGGAATGTTTCTATTGAGTTTTTTCTTTGTTTTTCAAGGCATCTTTACCAAAGGACTGAGAAGGAACTCGACTAATGAGAAATATTAATCCAACACCAATAAGAGCACCAGCCAAATGAGCTATGTGATTAACGTTCTGCAAAGAGTATCCTCTTCCCAGAGTACTTGTCATCCCTGTGGATGCTTGTGCTGCTTCCATCACCTAGGAGGCGTTACGATTTTGATCAGTATTCTGGCAAGAGCACTTGAAAATGACAACCACCAACAAACGAGAAAATGAAACAATGTGTAGGACAGTGGAAAAGTTCACAAAGTCTTCTTTGTTTAATAATAACTCATGCCTAATTCACAATCGTAATTTTTGTGCTCGAGTGGAGAGATCTATTTGCTTATCTAGAATTATTCATTTGCTTGTCTATGTGACCCTTTAAATTTAAATAAGTAAAATTACTGATAAATATCTTTTTGTGAGAACTCTCTAATCCTTGTTTCTTGATTCTGTGATTTTGAGAAGTTTAGAGAGCCCTAATCTAGTAGGTAAATTTCAATCTTTTTAATCTAGTTCAACATCTAAATTTTAAAAGGTCAAGGGATTTGTGTTTCGAGATTTAGTTAGCCTTGGTTTATTCTTGTTATCTCCTATGAAAGTTTACTAAAGTCTAAAGTATTAATCTCAAATTGCGTCTGTCAGTATCAACCTTACTATTAGAGCAAGATTAGATAAGAGCATTTACTTCTGTCATCATTTAACATTGCATATATGTTTATTAAGATTTATTTTTGTCATGTATATTGCATTATTGTAGGACAACTAAAATGGTCTAGAGTATAACTTGTCTAGACCCCTCCATCATTGAGTATGGATCCTAATTTTAGAGACCAATAGACCAATCTAATAGCTAATATTGATAACTTGACTGAAAAGGTTGCCTGTTTAAAGGAGAGAAGACCTTAGCTCCAAAAATTGAGGTTGATCAAAAAAGACTAGATGAAGAAGATAGTAAAACTGCCAATCTTCCTATTGCACGATGTATTTAGTTGTACGACTATGGAATGGACCATACCTTGATATGTCATGTATCAAAGATTGTATTTTCTAAAATGAAACTTACCACGTAAGTTAGGCTTCATTTTTTTTCCTTTTTTTGGATCAGAGGCTTCATATTAATAATGTACAAAACAATCACCGCCTTTGAGAAATAACTTCGATTGGCTCTTAGACTAAAAGAGATTCTCTAAAATTTAGAAGGTTAAGTGATTCTGAAGGAAAAATGTTTTCACCCCTTATTTTGAAGGTCTTACAAATTAATGACAACGGTTATCCCAATGGAACAAAGAATGTGTCTGAGTACAATGCTAAGTTCAACGAATACCTCATGAGGTTTTGGTCTAACGAGAATCCTTTGATGGTCTTATTTATATTTCGAACTGGTCCAAATGTTATGCTAGATATGGTGGCAGATGCCCACTATCTTTTGGAAAAAATTAGACCTGTGAAAAATGAAAAACGACCTTCAAGATGAAGAGGAATAAGAGTTTATATGCAAAACTAAAGAAGTGTGCACTTGTTATTAATGGGTTATTTTCTTAGGTTTCATAGTCTCTTCTGAAGGTATTTTTGTTGACTTCAAGAAAGTGAGAGCCATGTATGAATGGCCAATACCTAGCAATATTAGCGACATGCATGCTAATCGTCCTTAGTATTGTGGATTAACCAAACAATAAAAACAAAATACAAGTTTATACACCTCTTTCGGCTCCTAATCATCATTGGCAGGACATCAATATTGAATTCATTCTTCAATTACCTTACACTATTGCTAGCACAATTCCATATGCATTATAGCTGAACACTTTCCAAGATGGCTATCATGTTCTAAAACTTCGATGTAACTAGGATAAAGATTATTTCCCTTGATGGAATTATGAGACTACATGGTTTACCCAAGTTTGTTGTATTTAATAAGGACATAAGATTCACAAGTTAATTTTGAAAATCATATAGCATATGTTGGAGACCATACAAACTTCTCTCCTACATTTCACTTACAGACTGATGGCCAAATAAAAGCAATTGATTAAAGTTTAGAAACTTTTAGGCATTTGGCTGATAGTAATGGTTAAAATCAAGACCTTATCATACCTTGGGAGGAATATGCATATAATAATTCAATAAATAAGTCTACACGCACGAGTTCATTTGAGGCATTACAAGCCCAGGACTCTTGCGGATCATGAGGTCCTTACCTGTGCATGTTAAATTGACTGAGTTTGCAAAGTCATTTGCATGTTATAGACTTGCATCATGAGACCAACAAGAAAATACGTATTAATAATGATATTTGTAAAAGATTCACAAATTGTTACAAGAGTACACAACTTTTTTGAAAGCAATTATGAATTGTTCAGATTAGCATGAATGATTACTTTATGGGGTCATCAAGAAATTGCATGCCCATGGTGCAAGCTCATTTAAACATTTTGAAGAAAATTAGATAGAATGCGTATGTCCTAGATTTACCATTGAATCTGGGAATTAGTCTTCTAATGTTTCAAACGTGATGGCAGAAATGAAACTAAAAGTAACACTCACTTATCCATTTGATCCTTCTATTTTTCTTAAAAATGAACCTATATCTTAGCTTCCACTAGTTACATTCACAAAAAGGAACAAATAAAAAAAAAAAGAGTAGATAACATCTACTGGAAATTGAGGATATCAACAATATCTAATTTAGTGGAGGGATTTGCCTCCATCAAAGGATTGATGGGTTGCTAAAGAGAAGTTGCAATAGATTGATCAAGTGTATTGGAGAGATACCACAGCAAAGTTGATCATTACTCGATGGGGTCAAGTTCTTTTCACCCCAAGAAGCTTGGTGCAGACAACTATGGAGCCTGTTATAGTTAGGTTTATCAAAAATACATTAGAGCCTATTCCGCATTCCCTATTTTGATGTATTGAGTCTGGTTAGATTTGGTTTTGTCTAAATAGATTTTGTTTAATCGACCAAGCATGTTCGATCGTTTGAATCAATTTGAGCTTGATCAACCTAGTTATAACTAGTTGAGCATGTTTAACTAAGCAGCTAGTTTAAATTTAAAATTTCTCATCTATTTATTATTTTTTTAGTTTCACCTCATCAAATTAGAATTATAACATTAGGTACTTTTTAAAGGTCAGTTTGGAAACATTTTTTTGTATCTGTTGAAATAAAACATATCATTTTTGGTTTATGAAATAAAAACTAAATTTATAGAATTAAATCAATTTTAAAGTCCAAAAGAAAAATTAAGAATATAGGCATTTTAATAGGAAAATTAATAAAGTTGGTGAATATTATGATTCATAAAAAAATTAGTATTCCGTGCCTTCAAAAAATAAAATGAGTATGAAAAAAAACAAAAGAAATTGATATTATAAGTTTCAAGCTATGATACTCCGGTAAGAATATAACAAATAATTGAGTAGGTATAATTCTAGACATGAGTTTAAAGAGTTATATAGTGAAACTTAAAAGGAATGATAATAAAATTATAACTTTAAAAATTATAATCAATGTGATGACTATTAATATTATAAGTATATATACCTCCTAAGCAAATTTGGATGTGAGTATAAAAAAAATTGGAATGATTTGAAGAGTTAATACAAAGGATACAGAAAATTTTTTTGGAGATTTAAACATGTTAAAAGTGTTGTTGAGGCATTTAATAGCATTCACAGTAGATATGATTTT
Source organism: Apostasia ramifera (assembly GCA_019297695.1). Classification (NCBI taxonomy): domain Eukaryota; kingdom Viridiplantae; phylum Streptophyta; class Magnoliopsida; order Asparagales; family Orchidaceae; genus Apostasia; species Apostasia ramifera. Next base: position 29,201 of record JAEMOT010002858.1, on the reverse strand, counting down.
AAGAAAACTAATGAAGGTAAAATTATTACAGTTTTTCTTAGCTTATGCTTATATGATTGCTAACATTATATTCAATAAACGAGATGAGCCTATTATCATTACAAGAATAAATTTTCAAAAAGACATTAATTATTTTCTTATAAGAAATATGATTATTTGAATTGTAAAAATTATAAAGTCATTCTAAGTGAATGCTTGACTTCCCAACATCGATTAATGATCTTAAATTTCAAAATTAAAAACTGGAGAAGGAATAGTAAGTCTTAATAGAACCCTTAAATTCAATAGTGAAACCTAAATAATGAGAATAAAAATATCTATAAGATGAAGGTTCTAAAGTTTAAGCAGTGGACAACTAAAGGCGAAAGTAATCTTATGTGGCTCATAGTAATTAATTGCATCCACAAAGTGGCGAAGAATATATTGGGAGAATATAAAAAAAATTTCCAGACAATAAATATGCTTAGTAGTGATAATAAAATGTACAAAAAAGATTAAAGAGAAGAATTTTTTTTATAAAAATAGATCTAAATATTTGGGACATAAATTGTAAGCTAACAAAAGCTCCAATAATGAAAGTTAAATTATTAGGTTTTACCCATGTAAAAGCGAAAAAGAAAAACAAGAAAAAACATGATAAAAAACTATAAAAAATGATCTTACATATTTGGAGTTAAATGAGAATTTATCATTTGATAGAGTGCAATGAAAATAAAGAATTCACATAATCGATCTCACTAGGTGGGATAAATGCTTAGTTTGTTGTTGTATATAAGATGTTGAACACTAAAAAAAGAAAAAGACATATATACAGACTTAGCAAAATAAGAAAGAAAAATTTAAAAAAATTATGAATAATACCTAAAACCTTAATTCAAGTAAAATGTATTAGGAGTGCGAATCACAAAGCATTTTCAAAGAAGGAATTCAATATAAATGAATGAGTTACTTGCAAATACTTTTTAATGATACGTGTGATAATAAGATTGATTTTAGTGAACTTAATATAAAAAATAAAATAAAAATTACTTTTATATCCAACATATCAGTAAAACTGAAGTTTGACAGAATTTAAAAAAGATGAAGTGTAAAAACATAATAAAACTGAATGATATTCCAAGTGATATTTAAAAATATGTGAGAATAGTAATTTGACACTCTAAATTATTTAATATAATTTTAAAAACTAAAAAGATTTAAATGAATTGAGAAAGATTACATTAGTGCCTATTTATAAAAATAAAGTGATATACAAGATTGCGCTAGCTATAAAAAAATAATTAATGAGTCATACTTTAAAACTTTTTAAAGAGGATAATCAAGCATGAATGATGCCGTGATATTATAGTATCACAACGATAATTTAATTTTATGCCAAGTAGATCTATTATGAAAACTACTCATTTATTGTGAGGTTTAATAAAAATGTTCAAGTAAAGAAAAGAAGATATACAATTAGTTTTATTAATTTAAAAGGGTTTATAATAAAGTCCCAAGAGAAATACTTTAGAAAGTTCTAAAAATTTTCTTACATTCAAGTTATTTACGAGCAATGACATGTATAAGGGAACCATTTATATTCGAATACAAAGGGAGTTCTCTATTATAGCTGGTTTACATCAAGGCTTAGCTTTAAATTCACATTTCTTTGCTTTAATTATCGAGGTCTTAACTAGACAAATTTAAAAAAAAAGTATGTTAGCATGTGTTTTCTACAGATGACATTGAACCCTTTAATTTTAATGATCACAATTAATTTAGTTATTATTAGATGCGAGGGAAAGAGGCAGATTGCATAAAGATTATAGTGGTGGCGGTGCACAAATATGAAGTTGACTATGACTGACTGGTCCAGGGAGGTCAAGTGTTTGAGAAAGAAGTTGGTCAGGAGTTATGGCATGATTTACGGTAAAGGTTTGCTAGTAGTGACATTGGGCTAGCGAGGTGGATGGGCATGCTGGCAAAGGATTGCTAGGGCGCAGGTTGATGGGATGTGCTAGGATTCGTAGGTTAGCAGATTCGTGGGGGCTGCATAAGCTAGTGGGATAGGAAGGCCATGCAGACGCAAGCGTGGGTTCTCGCATAGGCCACGAGGCCTCGTAGTGGTGCAGGGAGTTGCCAGGGCTCAAAGTTCACATATAACAACAAGAAAGGGGTGTTTAACTTCACAAATAACCCTGGAGAGAGAGGAAATTGTGGGACCTATTGCTACAATTCTTGATTTTAAGGGCCTAATTTGAATTGAATAAATGAACTACTGTTATCAAATTCGAGAACAATTAAGCTTTTATTCCACTAGATGGTAGCTCTTCACATTGCCTTGCTTCGCATTTTTTCACATTGTCTTTCTAGATTTGCCCCCAAGTTCTTTGGTCGAAGTTAAATTTCTCCTTTAGAATTTTGGATTTCGCTGAATTGACTACAGTGCTTTATTGGATATCTATTTGCTTATCTATAACTGTTAATTTGCTCACATGCGTGACCTTTAAATATGAATGAGTGAAATTACTAGTGATATCTTTACGTGAGCACCCTAAAATTCATGTTCCCTATTTCTGTAAATTGAGAAGCTTAGACAAACCTAATCTAATAGTTAAATTTAATTTACCTACAATCTAGCTAAACTACTAAATTTTTATAGAATGTACTTGCAGGTTTGCTGTATCTTAATTATTACATAGTTTTCCTTAGTTATAGTTGTCAATACCTGTGAAACTTTGCTAAAATCTAACTTGATCTCAAATTGCAACTATCCCACATCACATATCATATCAAGTCATAACAGAGCAACACAAAGAAATATGGAGATATACTGCAGAAAACTACGGATTCAAGCATGTAAAAAGCTGTCAGCAGCTGCATCACTATATAGCACGTTACCCAAAAAGTAAACGAAACAAAGAAATTACCTTATCAATAACAAATTGACCAAGGATAATAACTTCAAGGATTTTTCTCCAGTCCCATGACATCTGCGGCAAACATTTTGATGCATTGATTCACTAATCAGAAAACTAGGCAATACGTTAATAGTGATTAGCCAACCTTTACAAGGACACTGATTGCAAAAAGTCCAAATACAGCACCCGAGGCTCCCACAGATACTGCATTCCTTGGAAGAACTAGCCATGAGACAAGATTGGCACCAGCACCCGTTAAGATGTAAGAAAGCCACAAAGCAAAGTTACCCTCCTCTTCTTCGACAAGTTTCCCTATTTAATACATAAGCTAAAAAGAACGTGAATGAAAAATATATAATATTATGAACCAACTGGAAATCTAAGTTTGTCCAGGATTACTCTTTACCAAAGATGTATAAAAAGAATAGGTTGCTGGATAAGTGGTTCCTGTGGAGTTATCTTGACAATCAGATCAATGTCACGGAAGACAGTTGAAACATTCATATTGCTTAGAAGAAACGAGTTTCTCCTTTAAGCTGACAAAGTAACATTCACAAAATATTTTCAAACAGTTTAGAGGCCTCACCAGTTAACATGACAGAAGGTTGCAGTCACAAACTGGTACCAAGTGGGCTGATTATGGTATAGGTATAGGGTTCTAATCTCTCTAACCTGAGTAATGAGAAGGAACAACGTCATCAGAGGTTCAAGTTTTCATCCGAACACTAAGCAAAAAGCAAGAGAAACATTAATATTACGAAAAAGGTCCATTTTCTATATACCACATTCAATTAAGTAGAGAAATCAAACGTAAAATACATATAATCTTTGGCTTGTCATAGCAATGATAACTCTTCTTTTGCAGACAGCACTAAAAATTGTAAGAAATAAACACAATACCATACTCAAGATGGTATTCACAGATAAAATGGTTACCCACTAAGAGGCACTAGGTACTTTGTAGTTGCCCAAGCCACTGAAAGTTGATAAGGGTTCGAATAAACTCAGTAAAAATATAAACACAAGGTGTCCATGAAATTTGATAATACAACAACAACAACAACAACAACAACAACAACAAACTAAGTTTTTATCCCACTAGGTGGAGGTGGTGTGTCAGCTATATGAATCATTTGTTTCCATTGCATTCTATCAAATAACAAATCCTCATTTAACAATAAAAATCGATAAATAGAACACTTGCCTAAAACAAATAACTTATTATGCTGAATAGACTAATGACGTACCTGAAACAAGTGATCTGCAGCAAAAATGCCAATATTGCAAAGCAAAATCCAAAATATTCCATTTACACGTCTATGACTTTCTCTTCTTCCTTCAGGCCTCCCAAGCTCAAGATCTCTAATCATGCCTATTCAACAAAATATATGTGGTCTTATGATTAAAAGTTACAAAGTAACAAGAAATAAATCAAGAAAGAGAAACCTACTCATTAACTGTTGATTTTCATATTTTGGATGATGATATATTAATATTGCAATAATTAAAAAAAATTAACAAATAAATTATAATGCCAAAATGTATACAATTTTAATGATATTTGGGTGGTAAGGATCATTTGTAAAATTTCAAAATAATGGTCAAAAAGGAATTTTTTATTTTTAAAGCTATTGGTTAAAAACCGATATTTATGGATTGATTAGCTGAATAATTGGTTAACCATTACATTAATTTTTATTTTAAATCTTAGATTTTGAAAAACTTCAGAGTTTGGTTTTAGTTTCGATTTTATACAATATACCGAATAACCATTTTTGATCAGCCCTAATGATGTCTATCCCTTAATAGAAGGTCGTCATACCGTTAGATATTCTTTCTCAGAAATTTAATGAGTTTATATATAGATAGTTAAAAGTCACAAGCAAACAAACTCCTATTCCATAGCTGAAAAAAGCTAGTCGAAAAAGTATGAGTAGAGTAGAATGATTGAAACTAACTTGTCTAGGAAATATCCTTTGTCCCCTATGATTTTGTCCCTAGACGAGAGAACTATGGCTCCTAACAAGTCATTCTACAACCTCCAATATTGTTGGCTTAAGTGAATCAAGTTCACAAGTTGAGTCTTGGATAATAGAACCATGAGATATTTACAAGGTTCTTCCACCGCCCACGTCTAAATAGTGTCATTCATTTAGTTAAGGGTTGACCCCTTCTATTAAAAGTTAATTTGCAAATAAGGAAATAAGTAATTAAATATATGAACTTATGCCCAAAGGAAATCATCAAATCACATTTTTGAAAGTCTTAAAGGTATCACCATTAAAGAGAAATATAAAATAGTAAGTCTTAAGTCTTATTATGTGCTTTAATTCATACAGAGAACTGCATCAATTAAATCAGATACATTCAGTGCAATCATTGAATTGCTTATAAAGCACATAGTAAAATTCCAGCATTGTAGGCATTGTAGGGATTAGTTCGTTTTTGCGAGGCTCTTTTCTAGTTTGTCCTCGGATTTTAAAGAAATTGATAATGACAATAAACCACTTCAAGATAATTTAAGTGATGTAAAGTCAATTCATCAAAGATGTTTTCCTATAGACCACTTAAATTCTTGCCACAAATTGATCATTAATTTGGTTTAAGCTCAAATGACCAAAAATCATAAAATTCCCCAATGTAATTGGAAGCATAGTGCTCATATGTTTGTCCTAAGTGATGAAATTGAAGATATAGAATGAAGAAACTTTTCATGCAATTTCCCTTTCATTTCACACCAAGTAAAAGACATAGAATGCCTCTCCTTTCTTGACTTAGTTGATATTGTTACCACCAAACTAAGGCATGGCCTTCTAGATTGGTCACAATAAACTTCACTTTTCCTTTACGTTTTTTCCATTCAAAAAATTTTCTAAATAAGCAATCCAATCACAACAAAATTTAGGATTGAATCTACTTTCTCTTCTACTTCCCCTATTTCGGGCTACATCAACATTTGATATGAAAGCGGGTTAACATTATGTCGAGACAAAAAAATACTCATATCCATCGTTCATGTACCTCGACAATCTAATGCTAACCTCCCTAATGAATGATAGAGGAGGCCCTTGTTGATTACCAAACAATCAACAACTCATACAGACAATCCCAACTCAATCATTCAATGCACCAGAAGAACCATTAGAGGAAGATGTCACTAATTCAACAAGTTTCACTTTGGAAGTTCTACGTCAACCTCTACAACAATCTTTTTGGGAGCATCCCAATAGATGTTCCCAATTCTCCTTTTGAAATAGAGTAGCAAGATAATAAAGGATTACAAAATAAGGGATCACTCCCCTAATGGACTCCCTCACCCAAAACAAGAGGGAATTACTCATCGAAAGGGGGCTTTCTCATCCAAAACAAGAGGGCAAATGCTCACCCTTGGTCTAACAAAGTAGATGATAGAAATTCCAAAGTATTATCAAGAACCTCAGCTTATATATTTATAGCCTTTAGTCCAAATAACAAACAAAATAAAATTGGTCCTTGACTTTAATCTTCTAGCTGTTGAGACTATTAAATGAATTGTAATGTTAGTGGATCATTGGTTTCATTATGCTTCAAGTACCGTTGCTTCTTAGCTTTTATTGCTACATTAATGCTTCACTATATTGTTGCTTGCTTCATCAACTTCATCAGAAATAACCCCACAACTACAATATAAGGTCACTGGCCTACAATTAGTGGAGTGCGAATGTGTGAGATGTGGAATGTCGAAGTTAATAGCATAAATCAAAGACTGAGGAAGCTGGTGGTTAGGGTTGTCGATGTCACCTAAGTCCTCGAAACTTGATTCTCAAGGTAGCTTTATCTACGTTCTCAATAGTCATTTCTCAGTGTAGTTCTATGCCTTTCCTCGTATGCTAGTTTATGACATAGCAGTTAGTTCTTTCTCATGCATTAAGGATGGGAGTTCCATGTTCCAACCACCATAGTCTCATCCCATGTTCTTCTTCCCTTCTAACTATCTTCTTGTTCTTCCCTAGCCTTCCACTGCAATTCCAAGTAAACAGCCCAAACTGAGATGGCAGGGCATGGCAGGATTATAGCTCATATCAGTCCAGTTCATCTACGTATATCACATCTCCATAGTATTGTCTTAGGAAAAAGGGCCACTTTCCAAAGAGAACAACAGAGATGACACCCCCACACAAATAAACGCTGAAGTTGGCTGCTTCAATAGCGAATCCCTTAACTTCTTAGCATCGACAAGTATGAGAAACAAATTACTAAGAAAATATGAACAAGAAAGAAGAGGGCAAGGACAGTTATTCTGGCTAAAACATAGAACCGAACACATTCAACAACTGGAAGCAAACTCCAACTGGGAGTGATTGTCCAGTAAGCGTATAGCTTATCAGATAAGAAACACATTTTATCCAAAAAGGAAAACAAGATAATAACAAAAACCCAACCCTCGACGGCATCATGTCATACAGAAGACAAAGTCAACAAGATCCAATCCCAAATTTTCAAATACCAGAAACGAGGTTAAATTTAATAAAAGTAAAAGTTGTTTCAAAAAAATAAAAGCAGAATAACCAAACCTGATCCTTCTCTTCGGCAACGGAAACGGCCGCGCTGATGAAGCCTTAAAGGAGCCATCTTCATGCCCGAGAAGCAGCTATTAGAATCGCAGGAGCGAAACACTACGGCACTGGTGGCCAAAATTGGGCCCGGCAGGCATCGCCGCCATTGAGACGGTGGGGAGTGAGCGAATCCCAGCCCAGTGGAGGGGATAGCCGACATCAGGCAGTTCGAGAGGCCCATCACCCCGTTCGATTCCCCACAAGCAGATGAGCGATGATGCACCCACTTCGGTTCCATGCAAATGGAGAGTACAAATGGAGAGATCAGACAAGCAATTCTGGTGATCGAAGATATTTTGGTTTAGCCAAGATAATCTCTTTGGGGCGGTTTGGATAGATTGGTTAGTTGGGTTAATTCAAGTTAATTCAGCTAACCCACTAAACAGCAATTCAATTTCTAAATCTAACTTAGAGTAGCTTATCCTCGCTCCGTCTCGCTACCCGGCTTACCCTAGGGTAAGCGGCACCAACTCAGTCGCTACGGTAAGCGCGTCGCCTGCTCTGCACTTTCTTTCTTTTCCTTCTCTGGCCTTCGGTGAGTGCTTTGTGTCTTCTTCTTCCTTTTTTGGCTATTCGGTGAGGCTATCGCCTGCTCTGCGCCTGCTTTCTCTTCCTTCTCTGGCCTTCGGTGAGTGCTTTGTGTCCCTCTTCCTTCTTGGCCATTCGGTGAGTCTCTTCTCAACCCGATCTCCTGCCCCCTTCACTGCGCAACTTCTTCCACTTCTTCCACTGGATTTCGGCAAGTTATTCAACCTAATCTCCCTCCACCTTCTTCCCCTCTGAATCTTCTTCCATTTCTATCTCTATGGGCTTGGCGAGGCCCTTGATCTTCTTTCCTCTTATTCGACATCATTATCTCGCTGTTTTGTACAAAAGTTATAGATTTTTTTGGTTATAAAATGAGATCTGATTTTGGTAGATTTCAATCTCATTTTGATTACTGATGAGAGGGTTTTCATGGTTGCAATAATATATTCTTGGATTTGCTTTTATTTTTTTATATGTGTTCATATTATGATGCCCCTTATGATATTGCTGATTAACAAAAAGATTATCTTGAGATGATTTATTCTCATTTGACTTGCATTTATCTGCTGCTGAGAGTTTTCATGTGTTTATCTTGAGATAGAGTTCACTTTTTATTATTATGTTTCATTACAAATTGAGGCTGATCTCTACATCTCTTACTGGATTTATCTTATGCATGTCATGTACTTCTTCAAAGATGTCATGTTACTCCTATAACATGTCATGTTACTCACAACTACAACTTATATTTTTTTTGTTATCTTAAAATTATTGTTTAATTGTTATTTCCATTAATTATGATTGGTTGGTTGTTTGCTACTTTGATTATTGTTATTTATTTTATTTTATTGGTGAATATCATGTTACTTGAGTTAATGGTGGTTGGCTGCTTCCTATCTTGATTATTTACTGGCTTTCCTATTTATTGCTGGATGTGCTAGCTTATGTTACATGCACTTTCTATTTTTAGTATATTAATTTGGCTCTACTGTCTTTGTGCTTCTTTGGTAAGTTCAGTTATACAAGCTAATATAAATATTTGCTATGCCATGTGTTTTCTACTATCCTGTACTTGTTTAGATACTACACTTGTTCGAACCATATTGTTTTTGTGTTTTCATATCATTGGATACTACACTTGTTTGAACCATATTATTTTTGTGATTTTTCTGTTTTGTGGTTTTGCTATTTTTATGTTTTTACATCATTGGATACTATACTTGTTCGAACCATATTGTCTTTATGATTTTTTTGTTTTATAATTTTGCTGTTTTTATGGTTTCACATTATTAAATACTACACTTGTTCGAACCATATTATTTTTGTTGATCTTTAGCATAATTCAATTTATGATTCATATTTTAAAACAGTCCATTCAACAAGTAGAATGGTCGCAAGTAATTGGGAGTGACATGAAATTGCCGGATGCTGAGTCATCTAATCGGGCATACATTTGTCATATCAAACGACTTACATGCTTAGGTTTTCTAAAAAGCTGCAAGTATACATTTTTAGTCTACATCTTCAAAAAAAAAGATGATAGTATGAGCTTGCTGCATATTTTAATTGATTTTGATTTTTCATAACATTAAAGATGTGGGCAATAATATTGCTTCGTTATTGTGGTTAGAATAATTATCGTATCTCTACACTTGTGGTGAGAGGGGTACATGAATGAATCATCCCACATTAAAAAATGAGGGAGATCCTGAGCTGTATAAGTAGATTATGTGTTTTTAAATAGTAGAGATACTTTTTGGGGCAAAATCGTGAGGCTAATGATGAAAAACTCTATAGTTGAGCGTGCTTGGGCTGGAGTAGCACTGAGATCTCCTGGGAAGCACTCAAGTCACGCAGTTTTCTTAAAGCTAAAGCGGACAATACCTCTATAATGAGATCACAAGATATTACAATATGGTATCAGAGCCGACCTCCTGCAGTACGATGTGGTTCAGACGAACCAGGCAGAAGCTGGTGGGCCTGTGACGCCTATGGCCGAAGAGGGCGGGGAGTGATCGCCGAGTGATGTCCTAAGAAAAAGGAATCACTGAGGCAAAGTGCAGCTCCTGGCAGGCTTCTAGGCCAAATAATGAGTGGTGAGAGGAGCACAGGAATGAATCGTCCCACATCAGAAAGGGAGGGAGATCCTGAGCTGTATAAGTAGATAACGTGATCTTAAATAGTAAAGACATTTTTTGGGGCAAAATCGTGAGGCTAATGATAGAAAATTCCATAGTTGAGCGTGCTTGAATTGGAGTAGCACTGGGATGGGTGACCTCCTGGGAAGCGCTCAAGTCATGCAGTTTTACTAAAGCCAAAGCGGACAATACCTTTACAATGAGATCACGGGATGTTACAGTAAGTGTGCGGCTGAAACATGTAAGCAATATAGACGACAAATTTTTTTTTTACTAAGGAATATGCAGAGTCATTGTTAACTGAGACAAGGAACAAAACAAACATTGCATTGCAGGCAATGCAGCGCGCAATATCGTACACTGTGGAGAACGCAATAAAGAAGTTAGCATCTATGCGGAATTTAACGGATACTGCCCTTTGTGCAATGATAGATGCATTCAATGAAACTCCTAACAATATTATAGTGTTCATGATGCTAGATGGGTCTCGCTTAGAAATTTGGATTGGTGTTATTGTTATGCAACATGCTTAATTTGGACAAATGTCAAATTTTAATGATCGACCAAACCCATTCTTTGATCCTCCCCCCACTTTCTAGTTTATTATTTATACTTTATTGATTTGCTCTTTTAGTTTTCTGCAAATAACTATCTTCTTGTTTTGTTGTATTGTTAAAGTTTGATAATAATGTTTGTGTTTTATCTTTTTTATATGATTTGTACCATTATCCTTGTATTGTGTTGTTGGAATAATAAGATATATTTGTGTTTGATTCAAAATTGATTCTTTTTAATATTATGCTACAGATGGATATTAGTTAATTTTATGGGAATAAGGTTGCGAACTTGATAACAAGCTTGGATGAAGAGGCAGCTTTGCTGGAATTTGTTTCTGAGTTTGCTGAATTAAATCAATCTGACGTAAGAGTCTCTCGATTTATGTATGATAGACCATACCCTGATAATTTGTATATTTATGAGATCTTAAATGAGCATGATGTACGAACATACAATTATTTTCATATGCCTGCACAAGTTTTATTGCTTTGAGGGACTTGTTAGTAGACCGTAGTGTTCTAAGAGACACTCGGTTCATGCCAGCTGCAAAATAATTAGCAATTTTTTTGTGAGTTATTGCACAGGCTGATAGCTATTGCAGTGTGTAAATTTTTTCAACACTCACTAGAGATTGTTAGTCATAATTTTAGACAAGTCCTACAAGGAATCTTGGCATTGAAACATGATTTCATTATACTTTCAGATGTGAGCACCCCATGTCATTCTTATATTCGAAATAACTCACATTTTTATTCATATTTTAAAGATATGCTTGGTGCTATTGATGAGATATATGTTCCTGCCATAGTTTTTGTTTGCAAGCAAAATTGATATAGGAGTAGAAAAGATTTCATATCACAAAATGTTATGGCTGTTGTCTCTTTTGATTGACAATTTGTATATATTGTAACTAGATGGGAAGGATCGGCTGCTGACATGCGTGTTCTTAAATGGACACTCGAGCAAGGTGATTTTTCAGTACCCCAAAGTAATCTAAGTTAAATAATATTATCTATTTAACTATTTATGCTTATAATGATTTTTTCACTTATTGTGAACAAATCAAGAAGGATATACTTAGTTGATTCTAGATATGCTAATAATAACAAGCTTTTTTGCACCACTATGTCGTGTACGATATTATTTAAGTAATTTTCGTAATCATACACAATGAAGATATGAGTCTCCGCAGGAGTTATACAATCATAAACATGCTCAACTCAGAAATATAGTTGAACGCACATTTGGTATATTAAAAAAATAGTTTAAAGTGCTAATTGATATGAAACTATTTTTCTTTAATATACAAGCAGATATTGTATCTGTATGTTGTATTTTACATAATTATATTGGCGGGTATCATGATCATGATATGTACTTTATGTTAGAATATTAATTAAATAGCGTTAGTACCATCTCAATTGAACCAATTTTTTTTTAAAAAAACATTACATATATATTATAATTACATATTCACTACTCCTAATTATTTATTTACAAACATAGAATTATATAATCTTTAAAATTACACAAATGATATATTGTTTATGTTTTAACAGAACCATAGTTAAAAAAGGAGCCATAGTTAATATTCATGTTTAAACCCTAAAAATCAATCGGTTTAGCATCTTTAACGGCCTGCTCTTGGTGGACCTAAAAAGGCCAACCCATAGAGATGAGTAGTCTGGCCGTGTATTGTTGGAGGATTTGAAGAAGAACTGCTTCTTAGCGCGTGAAACAAATTAGATAGACTTTGGAGAGAAATCATCAAAGGCGGTTCTTAGATTTGATAAACAAAGATCTTTGATATTCCTTGGAGAAGCTTATCACACCTACTGAAATATAAATATAAGCAAGTTTACTTCAATACTTGCCTCAATATTTAAGTTGACTTCAATGGGTTTCTTGATTTGTAGTAGTTTTGATTTACATTTTTCTTAGATTCTGTTAACGCGTGGCTTCGACGCTGCATCCTAGCCATACACGTGGCTCCCGGGTGGCACTAAGTTGTTATTTATTTATTTATTCTCGCAGGACTCAAACTTCAGTCAAACCTCAGCCAAGCGGGTTCTGTCAACCATTGTCCACGACGATCCAGGATCACCCCTGATAACATCGATGACGATGTTCCGCGGTTGCACCTCTCCACCCAGTACTTCCAGCTCCCCCAAAGGCCAACAACTGAGGGACCATAAGGACAGGCACAACTCCTTTCTTTCTGGGAAATCCGAAATAAAGTATTCTTTTCAGGAATATTTAAAGCCACTAAGCGGACAACACAAAAGAGGGACGACGGAGAGAACAATTAGCAGAGGCAGAAAAGAATCGAAGCAGGACTAGCGTTACTTTGGCTCCCCCTTTTTCTTGTACTCAAGCTCCAACTGAGGAGCTCTCTCTCTCTCTTTTCCTCTCTTTCTCCAAAACATTGTATTGGCCTTTTCGGCCATTCTTTTTCTCTTTAGTGAAACTTCTCACTGACCGCTCGGTGGACGTAGAAGATTTTCTCTCTGAACCACCTTAAATCTCTGTGTGTTGCTCTGGATGCTCTCTCTCGCCTAAGCTCTAACCGACAAGCTCAGCTCTCTGCGCACCACCGTCTCTCAGGACTCTCTCTCTCTGTGTGTGTTTCTTGGGATCCCCTACATCTCACGTCAATATTTTCTGGTGCTTTCATTGAGACTCTGGAAAGATGGTGGCCAGAACGAGCAGAACCAACTCCGTTGCTCATAGCGCACAAGCAGGTGAGCCTTCTGTCAGGGCACCAGGCGACGGAGCTTCAGCCTCGACTTCCCGCCACCGCACCGAATCGGCTTCTTCCTCTAGAGGTACGCGCGCCTCCGAGATACAGGTAATGCTTGCCAACCTCACCGACCTCACTGCTCAGCAAGCCGTGATCCTCAGGCAGACCCAACCGGTTTGCGCCATCGTACTTCCTCCTCCGCTGGTTGCGACGACCCGTGAGCCTCTCCCGCTGGTAGCGGCGGCTCCTGCGCCTTTTCACCGACAGCGGCGGCCGCTGTACCTCCTCCTTCGGTTGCAGAGGCCCCTGCTCTTTTGCCATCGGTCGCGGCACCCTCTGCTCAATCGTCTGGTTCTTCTTAAACAAAGGCCTTTTCCCCCTCGGGAAGTCCACCAAAATTACCCTCCACCACGTCCTTTACCACTTCCTCCCTTCCATCCACCTGCTTTTCCTCCCTTCCTCGCCGGGAGGGACCCTCTCTTCCCAGGCGCTCAAGTTCCCCATTATGGACCTGACCCCTTTTTTGGCCCGATCGACAGTAATGCTCCTTTTGCTGACGCCATCCAGCTAGCCCCAATCCCAGAAGACTTCAGACCGCCTCGGCTTGAAGCTTATAAAGACGCGACTGACCCCCGCGAGCATATACAAGGGTTCGAGGCTGCAGTCCGTTATCGCCAGCCGGATAAGGCCACCAAGTGCCACCTCTTGGCAAACACCCTGAAGGGAGCAGTATTTAGTTGGTTCATCAAGCTTCCCAGGGGTCACATCTCCTCCTATGAACATCTGAAGTGGGAGCTAATCACCCGCTTCATCGACAGGACCCGCATGGTCGTTTCTGATATGGTGCTCGCCAACATCAAGCAAGGCGAGAAAGAAAGTCTTCGGGACTACACCAATCGCTTCTTCGCCGCCGCGGTAGAAGCTGAAGACGTCGACCCTGCCGTGTTCATGCATAATTTTCGGAGGGGGCTCAAGGTCGGGGATTTGTCTAAGTCCCTGCAACTAGCCAAACCCCGAAGCTACCCAGAGCTGGTGGCCAGGGCCAACCAATTCATGCTTCTGGAGGATGCTGAGTCCTCTCCCCCCGGTGTTTCCGGGGCCAAGAAGGGAAAGAGGAGGAAACATCGGGGTGACAAACGATCGTCCATGATGATGCACATGGCCAAAGGTCGTGGCAGAAATGAGGGAAAACTGCGGCATGTTCAGCAGCAGAGGCACTTCTTCTCTCGGTCGCTTCCTGAAGTTTATGCGGTGGCCGTCAAACAAGGTTGGGTTCGACCTGCCGGACCCAAGCCAACACCCCCAACCGGAGTAGACCCTGACAACTACTACGAGTTCCATGGGAACTACAGGTACAGACTTCACAAGTGCCGAGCCCTCAGAACCCTGCTTGATAAATTAGCTAATTAGGGTAAGTTGGAGGAATTCATGAAGATGACGCCAAACCCCAAGGCACAAAAAGGGCAAGCTCCCGAAAACACCGGCGCGCCAGCTAGAGTTTCCCATCCCGAACCTAGCCAGTCAACGCGTCCCTATCCTCCTGCCGCGAGGATGATCAATACTATTTTTAGCGTTGATCCCGCCGCCGTTTGCCGTCGGGAAATTAAGGTCGGCGGTATCTCGCACCAGCATTCTTCCTCCATCCCATTTACCTTCCGCCAAGAAGATCTGCCCCAGTAGGGCAACCCTCACAATGATCCAATCGTGGTTGCCATCCGCATCGCCGATTTTGACATTCGGTGGGTACTCCTCGACTCTGGGAGTGCAACTGACATCCTGTTCGAATCTGCTTTCCTCCAGATGGGGCTCAAGGAAGCAAACCTCCTCCGTGCAGGAACCACCTTGCTAGGTTTCTCTGGGGAGAGGGTCCAACAGTTGGGATTTATCTCCTTGCCCGTCTCTTTTTGCGATGACAACGGCTACGCCATGAGCATGGTAAACTTCGCCATCATTAGAGCTAAATCAGGCTACAATGTCATCCTTGGAAGGACAACTCTAAATTTCTTCGGGATGGTGATCTCCACACCACATCTCTGCGTAAAGTTCCCTACCTTCAGTGGCGTTGTCACCATTAAAAGAGATGTCAGGCAAGCTACCCGATGTTTCCAGATTGTCGTGAAACTCATCATCGACCAGCTGGATCCAAGGAATCCCAACCAGTTGTACCACAAGAGGGAGTTATACATGTAACCTTGGGGGGGGGGAGATTCTTCTAAAGTTGTAAACATATCTTGTTCTATGAATAACAAGCAGCAGGCGAATGTCAGTGCCCTGCTTTCTGAGTACATCGATATCTTTGCATGGTCTCCTGAAGATATCTCAGGTGTTGATAGAGCTGTCTGTGAGCACCACCTAAACATATCCCCTATTGCCACTCCCATAAAGCAAAAGAAGGGGGTTATGGTAAGAGAAAGGCAAAACGCTATCCAAGATGAGATCAACAAGTTGCTAGGAGCGGCCTACATCAAGGAAGTTCAATACCCTCAATGGCTTACCAACATTGTTATGGTAAAGAAGACCAACGGAAAATGAAGAATGTGCGTAGACTTCCGAACACTAAATCAAGCCTGCCCCAAGGATACGTATCCTCTTTCACGCATCAATGCAATGGTGGATCGAACCTTTGGATATGAGGTCATTTCTAGATGCTTTCTCCGGATACCATCAAATCTGGATGGCTAAAGAAGACGAGGAAAAAACTGCTTTCATCACTGACTTCGATACATACTGTTATAATGTCATGTTATTTATTTATTCTCGCAGGACTCAAACCTCGGCCAAGCGGGTTCGGTCAACCATCGTCCACGATGATCTAGGATCACCCCTGATAACATGGATGACGATGTTCCTCGGTTGCACCTATCGCAGTCGGCATGGCCTGATCGCATCGTTTCCCGTACAGAACACTTTTTCCAGATGCGCAAATCAAAGGCCCGCGTGCTCTAGCTGGCACGAATCCCCAGTGAAATCACTACTACTAAGGAGGAAAAAGCTCTCCACTTAGTACTTCCAGCTCCCCCGAAGGTCGACAGCTGAGGGACTATCAGGACGGGCCCAACTCCTTTCTTTCCAAGAAATCATGGATAAAGTATTCTTTTCAACAATATTTAAAGTCACTAAGCAGACAACACAAAAGTGGGATGACGGAGAGAACAATTAGCAAAGGCAGAAAAGAATCGAAGCAGGAGAAGCGTTACTTCGGCTCCCCCTTTTTCTTGTACTCAAGCTCCAACTGAGGAGCTCTCTTTCTCTCTCTTCCTCTCTCTCTCTCCAAAATATTGTATTGGCCTTTTCAGCCATTCTTTTTCTCTTTAGTGAAACTTCTTACTGACCGCTCGGTGGACGTAGGGGATTTCCTCCCTGAACCACCTTAAACCTCTGTGTGTTACTCTGGACGCTCTCTCTCGCCTAAGCTCTAACCGACAGGCTCAGCTCTCTGCGCGTCGCCATCTCTCAGGACTCTCTCTCTCTCTCTGTTTCTTGGGAACCCCTACATCTCACGTCAACAGATTCAAATGCAGATGTTTTTTTTCCTTAATTTATAGAAGGCACTCAAACAAAAGCAGTGAAGCAACCACATAAATGCACAAGGTGTTACGGGCTTTGCTATCATAAGAATAAAGAATACAAGTAAATAGTTGAAGGATCATCAACATCAAAATTCAGGAAGAAATTGCCTATTAAAAGAAAATCATAAACTTGTTAGCCTTGTTTGATTTAAGAATTAAATGTTGAATAAGAAAAAAAATATTTTCTTATAAATTTAATGAAAAAATATATAAAATATGAAATAAAATTAATTCTAATATTCATATTTGTATTGAATGTGAAATAAAGTTAATTTTTATAATTAAAATTTGTGTTGGAACAACAAAAAGCTTAAACCAAATGAGCTCATTATAAAAAAAAAGTACTGAAATGATGTGGTTTTTTTGTTGTTATGGATGTTTTGTATATTGGATTTATTAATTGATGTACTGTCTGTTGGAATGGTTATGGATGTTAGAAGTTTTGGGCATTAAAGAAACTAATTAATGTTTGTTGAATGTATGCTATTTAATCTATCAGATTTTAGATGTTTGCGGCACCAGTGATTTTCTTTTGCCTTCATAGCTCTAATCTTGAATAACTTGGATAAATCATACTCTAGATCTAATCTCTTCAATGAATTTACATGACATTAATTCATTGATTTGCAGTATCATTCACTCAAGAATTAATTCATTTATGTAGTTATTTACTGTTGACGTAGGATGTAAGGGATCCCAAGGAACACCAAGTTAATGCATGATGTTTCAAGATGAAAGAGCGCCACGTGTATGGCTGTGATGTAGCGCTGGAGCCACATGTCAATATTTACCTTGTCAATTATTACGACTTCAATTAATTCATCTATAGTATGAGAAAAAGGATATTTCAGAGCTCATCTCCTATTTCGGAGATCGCCTTTTATTTTTTAAGATCCACAAGTTTATCTTATAACCTCTTTGCACCAGAGGATTTTTTTCCGAAATCTTATCAAACCAATTAGCAATAAGCTACAAAAATCAACTGGTGATAAGCTTTAAGCTTTCCTCAACTGGCAATCTCATGGAGCTTAAACTTCTCATTTTCCAACACTAGGGAAAAATCTAACACTAGCGAAAATCTTAGGTCTCGTTTGGTTCGAGTTTTTTTTTAGACAAGAGAAAAAAATTAATTAATTTTTTAAATTTAATATCAAAGAACTTTATTTTAATATTAGAAAGTGCATAAGATGTGAAATAAAGTTGATTTTAAGATTTGTATTTATGTTAGATGTGTAATAAATTGATTTTTACAGTTAAAATTTGTGTTGAGCTAAACAAAAGCCTTGAAACAAACAAGGCCTTAGTAAAGTGTAACAATATTATTTCTTCAAATGTATTTAAAATTATATCCATAATATGTATTTCACATTTTCAAGAGATACTAAATGGAGTATTTCTTTTAATTCCACTTAGATTTAATAGAAGATAACCTGATTTACCTATGTAATTTTGAAGATTATATGATGATATGTATGTAAATAAATCTGCAAGGGTAAAATTATATAAATTAATTTTGTCAAGAGATATGTATGTAATTTTTCTTTTAAAATATTCCTAAAATGTTAAGTGTGATGACAATCTTCAATTCCTTCGTGATGATTTTTTAAAAATTCACATTTAAGTTAACTAATTAATAGTTTAAGTATCATTAAAAATATTAATAAATGAAGTATGTTTTTGACGGCGTTACCCTTGGCACCATTAGTAGAAGTCGCCTAAAGCACAGGTGGCCGTACATCGAGCGATTTCATTTTTTTTTTTAACTTAAATTTTTTTTGAGAAATTAAAATTTTATTTTTTTATGATTCGATACATAATAAGTATTCGCGACAAAATTGTATTTTTAAATATAAAAATAAAATGAGTACGTATTTCATCTCATTCTTCAATTATAAGTTTTATATTCTATAATTTTTTTAGTAGGATAAAAATCTCAAAACTTGACATTATTATATAGAAAATATAAATATGCATTTTTTGTTTTTATCCATATTTTGTCATGCAAATTTTTTATGTTGGTCATATTATTTTTTAAATTATTTTTTCTATTTGTTACATCCACATGTTCTTTCGAGCCTG
The DNA here is from genome assembly GCA_019297695.1 of Apostasia ramifera. Classification (NCBI taxonomy): domain Eukaryota; kingdom Viridiplantae; phylum Streptophyta; class Magnoliopsida; order Asparagales; family Orchidaceae; genus Apostasia; species Apostasia ramifera. The sequence continues at coordinate 10,094 of JAEMOT010002858.1, read as the reverse complement.
AGCATTCACGTTTATATCTAGACATATTTTAAATACACAATAAAAGTCAATAAAATATATAAGATATAAACAAAATAGAATAAGTACATACAAGTTGCATCAGAAAAAATTTCTTGAAAGAGCTTAAATTATTCAATATAATTAAAAATATTATAATAATATACTGTATAAAATGTATATATCATCTATGTCTTCCTCTTCTACATAGTATGGTGTCACTCCCAAGCATCATCATCAACAGAGTCTTCTTGTCCCTGCTCTTGATTAGTTGATCGGCGGAGCTGAAGGATCAATATCAAATTGTATCTGATGATGGTCATAATGGTAATAATTTTGAGGAATTGTAAAGTGCAGAGAAAATATGGAGGGTGGAGGTGAATTTATAGATTTTGGATTAGTGAAGTCGCCGATGCCTCGAGCAACTTCTGCACTTGCCCGTGGCTTGGGCAACTTTTACAAAGAAGTTGCCCATGCATCATTGAACGACTTCTACTAACAGCGCTATGTAATGCCGTCAGAAACATAATTCTTTGTTAATTTTTTTTAATGATATTTAAATTATTAATTAGTTAATTAAATTGAATTTTTGAAAAATTATCATTCCTTCACAGATGGCAGATTAAGCAAGGAATTTCTCTATTGGGAGGTTGAAATTAGGCATTTTACTGGAAATTACGAATGTAGAAAATTAAACTTAAAGAAAAAAAATAATGATACAATGTTCCTTTTTATGACAAATAATGATAAATAAGTAAAGGCAATGCAATAATAAAACATCGAATTGCAAATCTGTATAACATATTATTTTTTTATTATATTTTTGTATAATATATTCTTAGAAAAAATAATTTATGCACGTCATTATAAGTAGAATGTTGTCATCCATGTAAACCTATGGCCAGTGGCATTTATCAATTGGAGCATGAAATCGCATTACATTTTGCAGTATTCTTTAATTTTTTTCAATAATTTGTGAAAAAATGCTCACACTATGGATGCGATTCTTCAATTGTTGGTGTCAAAATGAAATAAAATTCTGTTATAATTAGTGTGAAATGATAGATATTTTAGAGCTAGGTTGAGAGTTAAATCAACCTAATTAGAGTTAAAATATGTGAGCTTAGTTTTTTTCTTTTCTTTTCTTTTTAATCGCATAAGTATAAGTATTAAAAGTATGATATATCGAGGTATAAAATAAGATTGCTGATATTTTTATGTTTTAAAAGTACATACAGAGCCTATAAAAAAAATGCAAATAGAGAGTTTTTAGATTTAATGAATAATACTTATATTACTTGTTTAAAATATGAATAAAAAGTGTGGTTTAATAAATAATATAAAGAAGTGGTTAAGTTTAATCCACTTATAAATCAATAATTTATACAAGCACATCACCAATTTTTTTATCTAAATTATGACGTTTGCTTTGGAAATGAAGGGAAGCAGCACTTTCTTTTTCAATTATATAATTTGTTTTTTTTTTAAGTCGAGATAATTTCTGTACCATAAGAAGACTTTCGCAATGATAAAAACATATTTTGTGAGACAATGTGACTTCATTTTCTTTTTTTCATTTGACAGAATCAATTTTAATTTTCTACAATGTGTTTTCCATCAATTTTAACTTTATAGCTTTAACAATCATCAAGAGTTATCTTAAAAAAGGATTTAGTGGAAGTAGAATTACTTCCGTTAATTTAGATTTTTGAATTTATGGTATATTGTCACGTAAATATTTTTTTTAAAATTTTAATATAATCATGAAATAATTCTTTTTCTAATTTATATTATTAATTTTTTTAAAAATTTCTATTCTACGCTCCCATCTCTCTCTCTCCCTCCCTCCCTTCCTGTCTGACAGCAACGTGGCTACAGAGCGGGCACGGGTTGGCTTGTACATTCAATTTAACTGATTGGTTTGGTGATCAAACCAAAATAAAAATTGGGTCTCATTATAAATTAAAAAAATCAAACCAACCAAATTAAATAATAAACTCAACTAAATCGATAACCAACCAAATACATATCAGTTTGGTACAATTAAAATCATTTTTTTAAAACTTTTTATCTTAATTTTTTTTTAAAATCTTATTATAATGATATTAAATATTATTATACAAATATCTAGATAATAGCCTTAATACAATAGTAATTTAGTACAAAAAATAATTTAGGTAAATAAAGAATTAACCTTGATTCTCAATAATAGTTTATAAAATTATCCAAACACATGAAACTGAACCCAAATCGATTATATGTAGGGTTATTTAATAATCAGTTAAGACCAATTTGGTTTTCAAATATATGAAATTGAACCTAAACTGATTAACCAAAATACTAATAATATCAAATCACTACAAAACTATTGGGGCCAAAATCAAACCAAGCTGCTAAATTTAAACTGTTTAGCTTGATTTTTCAATTTAAATCATTGTTTACACACTCCCAAAACCGGGGGATGCCTGTCGATGAAGAAGATAGCCCCTCCCTTCTCTCTTTCTCCTTGTTCTCTTTCTTTCTTCATATTCTGCTGACGTAGGACGTAGGGGATCCCAAGAAACATAGAGAGAGAGTCCTGAGAGACGGCAGCATGCAGAGAGCTGAGCTTAAGGCTTAAATGAGAAAGAGAGAGCATCCAGAGCAACACACAGAGGTTTAAGGTGGTTCAGGGAGAAGATCCCCTACGTCCATCGGATGATCGGGTGATTTCACTATAAAACAATTAGTGTGAGGGCAAATACAGTGCTAGAAGGAAAATAATCTGGAGCGGAAGGAAGAAAGAGAGAGAAGAAGAGAGAGAGAGCTCTTCTGTTGGGGCTCCAATACAGTGAAAGCAGGAGGATTTGAGGATTGCTCGTACTCTGGTCATCCTTCTTCTCCTCTTTTTTTGTCTCCGTTTAGTGGCTTAAATATTGCTGAAAAGGATGCTTTATCCCAGATTTCTCTGAAAGAAAAGAGCTGGGCCCATCCTGATGGTCCCTCAGCTATCGGCCACTGGAAAGCTGAAAGTAGTAGGCGGAGAGCTTTATTCTCTTTGATTACAGTGATTCCGCTGGGGGTTCGCGCAGGCTAGAGCATGCGTGTCCTCGGTTTGTACGCCAAAGGGAGGCGTGTTGCTTTGGTAATGATGCGGTTGATACAAGTTGTCAATGACAAGCATAGCTGAAGAACATCGTCATCGATATTTGAGAGAGGTCAGGAAACATCAGGCATGTTGTCCGTTTGTTCAGTCGGTTGGAGAGTTGGGCCCGAGGTTTGACTCTTGTAGATAACAACAGTCAATAGCAATAAGGAAAATGCAAGAATGTTAGATTTTCGAAGTGCCATGTGTATGGCTGAGATACAGCATCGGAGCCACGCATTAACATCAACCCCCTAGCATTGTCAAGGCGCGAACATTAATATGGGTCCTGGAAAGCGAACAGTCACGATGGCGAACGCGCTGCCCGAGACTTATTAGGATAAGATGGGGCGGTTCCTTGCCGATTTGCATTCTCTTCTATCAATCTCTGAAAATCCTGCAAAGGAGAAGCTTTATCAGTCTAGAGATGGCGGATAGGAGAAGATGGAAACTTCTGTCCGATCTGAAGAGAAAAACGGACGGCGGGCCTCCAGGCGATGACTCTTCCCCTGATAAGGAGAGGAGGTTGGAGGTTGTTGAGTCATCCCCGGAGGGGGGAGTGGGAGTTTGCACAGGATCCTGTAGAAGAAAGAAGGGTAGAAGAGGTGGTTAACCTCTCTGATTCTTCTGTCAAAGAACCTCAGCAGGCTGGAGATTGGATAGAGGTGAGCGTGGTGCACCAAACGCCTGCGGGGGAGAGCCTCAGACCGAGAAAGATTCTACTCAAGGATGAAAATATTGACCAGTTTCTTCCCGATGTGGGGATAACCCTTGCAAGGGGGCCGGCGAAGACGCCCCTTGTGATTTGTGGTCCTGCTCCTCTTGGTGAGCTAATCCCTCCTCCTGTCAAGATAAGGAAGCCCCTCTTCCCTCATCTTCTCCCGACGAGTCTCCGGAATGAAGAGAAGGACAAGAAGGAGGAAGGCAGCAAGATGGAAGAGGGGATTAAGAAGGAGGAGGGGGTCTCCCGGGTTGCTCCTGATGCCACACTTGGCATTGAAGGGTCAGAAGGCAGCCTAGAGGAGAGATTATCTGAGATAAGGAGGGAGGAAGAGAAGATCCTGGAGGTGACGAAGAGGTTTCCAACCCTGGAGGAAGGTGCGACTAGCCTCCTTGGGAAGATGGTAGAGCTAGAGGATGCGATGAGGCAAACAACGGAGCGCTCTCAGACTGATTACAAGACAAGGCTAGGGGAACTAGGGAAGTTGGAGGAGAGGTTGGTTTCCCTAGCCTCGAGCAATTCCGAGTGGGCAGGTAAAGCAGATGCTGCGAGGGGAGAGTATCACCGCACCATCCTGGATATAGGGCAAGCCCATTCTGCTCATGTTAAGGACCTCCAGAAGAGAATAAAAGAGTTAGATGGCGAAAAGGAGGCCTTGCGGTGGGAGAGGGAAAAGTTCAAGAAAGAGGCGCGGATGCCAAGGAGGTGGAGTCCAGGGCGAAGCAAGCGGCTTTCGAGGCTCATCGCTGGAATGAGTTGCTGAAAGCTGAGATGCACTCCATGCGCTCCTTGGTAGAAAACAGTGCTGGATGGAGGGGGCGGCGCATGGAGGATCTGGAGGAAGCGGTGAGAAGGGCGGTGAACATCATCGGTGCCTCACTGGTAGGCCACCATGTGAAGAGTCAGGCAGCTTTCGATCTTCTCCTGCAGACACTGGTTGATATAAGTATCCTAAATCAGGAGAACATTAGAGGTCCTGCAATACTTCCCTTCTGTGGCCCGAGGGGACCGGACAGGTTCTTTGATGCCGGAAGTCATGGCTTAGGGGAGGTTCCTCCTTCAGGCACCTACGCCAGCTGGGGATATCATCTTGCCCCTCTACGCAGAAGTCCTGAAGACGGCCAAAGTATTCCTCTTGAGGAGCAGCGACAGGCTCATCCTGAGGGCCAGAGGTGATCTGCATCCTTTGTCCTCTTCTCATTCCTCGGCCTCTTCATCAATACGTTTGAAGGAACGATCGAAGAGGAGAGGAGTCCTGGTAGCCCCCAGGTGATCTGCTACTGGTCGTTTTAGGAGAGTAGTAGGTCGATCCAGATGTCTAAGTTCTGAAGCCTTGTAACTTTCTTTGATTTCCCTGTACACAGGAGAGAAACATATAAGAGAGCAAAGAAAATGAATTTGTAACAAGTTATCATGAATAAAATGTATTCTTCTGAAAACTTGCTCTGAATGAATTCTACTTGTATTTTCTTTTATCTTTTCCTTCGTGTTTAAAAAGGGTTCCACGAGATCAAAAAAGAAAAAGAACAAAAATCCATAGGTATATGAAAGTGCGAAGCCAATGATAAATTCTAAGTTAAAAGATGAAACTAACTATCGTCGTGCACAAGATCATGAAATATCGAACAACGATAGTTAAGAGAAATAAAAAGAGCACTGCATTCTGACGTCTTGAAACATCGTGCACGATATCAAGGCAAATGCAGGGGAGAGACGCTTCGATATCTGTGCGCCGCTTTAAATTCTGAAGCTGTTAGAAGAACGGACGGCCGGATGGGGCTAGCCCGCCGATCGATAAGATCAGACGGCCAGAAGATAAAGGGTCACAGCTGTTCCCCATAAAAGCGTGGCTTAGAGGAGGGGAGCCTGAAACGTTCATCTTCACCCCTAACCTAGAAAAAAGAAGAATCCCTTGCCCTACTGCTACCAAGTTTGATCATGGGAGGAAGGAAAATCGAATGGGCAGAACTGGTCGAGAGGTTCCTGAAGGATTCTAGCTACCAGGAGAGTCTCCTGATGGAGCATGAAGTGCTCAACACGACGAGAGAGTTCAGGGGAAATCCTAGCCTAATGATCATCCCCCCAACTGCCGACTTTCGACCAGACAGTCCTCCTGAAGGAGCAGTGTGCATATACCGGGCTCAGGTGGAGTACGGTTTGATGCTCCCGCCATAATCGGAGTTCAGGAAAATCCTAAACTCGTACTAGATCGTGTCAGCACAACTTTCCCCCAATGCCGTCTCCTACGTGTACTCCTTCCTCAAGCTGTTGCAGGCTCAGGAGATACCGTGGTCCCTGACATTGTTCAGGAGTTTGTTCAGCTGGATGGCAGTGCCAGGATACGGAGGGTGCCTGGCCTTGCGATCGAAAATGAGGAAGACGATGTTCTCAGGGGTGATTAGTTCTCACTCGGATTGGAGGGACTACTATTTTTTTGCCGGAGGAGATTTGGGAATCCCCCTGGCGCCCGAAGTCTGCCTTCCTAAGTTCATCGGCGATGCCAAGTGGATGGCTGGAGATGGAACCTTGAAGAACATGGAAAGGCTGAAGGGGCAAAACTGGCCCCTAAAGGATTTCCTCAGGCACGTGAAGAACGACATATCCCTGTATGCAAAGTCGCTGGGATATGCTATCTTCAAGGAGGTTGTCCCACCCCCTGGTGCAGTTCTGATGAAGAGGGTCAGAAGAGGGCAGCCCCCTGCCATCCAGCTCAGTAAGAAGGTCACTGAGGTGGAGGAGGAGCAAGTGATGGAGGTTCCGGAACCAGTCTGTGATGGAGCAGCCGTCGATGTGGTGTCTTCACCTGAGGACACCGCAGATGATAGGAAGACCATGACCGAACTGATGGGGGTTGCGGGGAAATGGAAAGAACTCGCAACGGCAACGAAGCCCAAGGTGATCCCTAAAAGTGACAAAGGGATCGTCATTAGGGAAGAGAGGGAAAAGAATAAGGCCGAAGGAGGCCAAGAGGAGAAAACAGGGGAAGGGGGGAAGGGGCTGGAAGCCCCTACCTGGACCTAGTTCTTAGTGGGGTTCCCAAGAAGAAAAGGGGTTCCTCTGAGAGTGCAAGTCCAGAGCCCCCGTTGAAGAAGGGGAGATGTGCAGAAGAAGAGGGCTTTGCTGCAGAGGGGGGACAGGACTGGCAACAAAGCACCGAGCCTCCCTACAGCACCAACTTCATGAGGGTATTCGGAGACAAAGGTTCGAGGATTGCGGTGAGAATAAGAGGAGGTGAGAGAAAGTTAACAGTCATCTCTCTACCGTCCACAAACCGAAACTGCATCTACCGGGGAGAGGCAGGTCTGGCCATGAGAAGTGGCCTGGTGTCCAAAGAATTAGAGGAGAAGTTAGAGAAAACCTCCACACCAGAACTCTACGCAGGTTTTGCCAACAGGAAGGCCACAATAAGGATTATTTCTCAAATCATCTTCCTTGATTGTCTGGTCTTGGAGTGTACTGTTGAACCTCTTAATTTTGATGAATACAATTAATTTAGCATTATGGACTAATCATCTTACTAAGTATGCTTTTAGGTCGTTTATATTATAATTATGGTGAAAGTTCAAGTTCAAGTTCAAGAAAAAAAGTTTATTACTTGGTTCTTTTTCATTTCTTTTCTAGGACTTAATTGTAAGCATGCATGTTTTTGCCAAGGACTTAACTTGTACTCAATCTTAGTTATCCTAAGGTCTATCAAGTTTTTGTTAATCCTTGCTGAAAAATTCATCTCCTTGAGCTGCAGGAAAAATTGGTCGATTTTCAAAATCGACCGGATCTCTCTGGACTGGCCCAAACTCAGCTGCAAAGCTGACCGTTTGGCCTTCCAAATTCCCAAAAATTGAGAATATCTTATTTCCATTATCTTGTTCCTTGCAGCCCACTTTAAAAATATTTTTCATCCCTCAAAAACTATTTCTTTACTCTTTGTTAATTATTAAAATGGAAAATATTTGCACTTCCCTTTGCACTTGTTTATTTCAGTTATCCTTAAATATCATGCTAAATATTTTGTCCACCTAAACTTGTTAAATCTGTTTTAATCTATCTCAGGTGGCACCTTCTCATTGTTTTAACTCTTGGGTGAAAACTTGGGTGTTTTTAGCCACTTTTTTAATTTATTCTTTTTGCTAAAAATAAAACCCTTTAGCATGCTTGTTTATGGGAAAGGGACAAACTATTATTATATGTTTTTTCATCAGCCTCCTTTCCCAGGTTTATTCTTTTGTATTTTCCTTATTTCAAGCTTGGTTGAACTTAATCATTATCTTTAAGTTTTAAAATCTACTGAACCCTTTCTGCCTCCAACGGTCCTTTGGACATTTCATCACCCAGAAATGTCCTATATGCCCTCTGCTTGTTATTTTCTCATTGGTCCACTTGTATGACATGTCAAAATGCTTGTCTACGATTGGCTAATTCAAACAAAGGGCAAATGTATCAAGCTTCTTGCTTACCACCTGCTGTAAGTAAATATAAGCATTCATTTCCTGTTGTTCTGTATTATTCTTCCTGCCCGAAAATCTTCCAGCTCTCCTTCAAGCTTCTACTTGC